>CM055816.1:63996137-64186555 GCA_029582265.1 Zoroaster sp. YZ-2022
AAAGCCTACTCCTGTATGTGCCCGTCATAAATAGTGTGCAATCTCACCATGAATAACTTTACCTTGAAAATGCCCTGGAACCGTTTTACCGTGAATAATAGTTCACGGCAATTTCACGATGACACAACACCGTGAAAATGCCATGAAATACTCTTGGGATTCCTTCGCCGTGAAAACGCTGTGAAAATGCCATGAACTTCTGGTGGTAGTTTTGGGGCAGCTCATTAATTCTCGAGAGCACCGTGAATTTGCTGTGAAATCATCGTTAACATTTGTGCCAATATCTCAGAGGAAGAGACACCCTGAAATTGCAGTGAAATTATTGAAAACTGATTTTCATGGTATTTTCAGGGTGAAGTTGTTCATAGTGTCTTACACGTCAATATCTGCATTTTCTGCATCTGCATTGTGGACAGTAAAGATCATTGAAATAAATTATACAAATTTGACTTACCAATCCATGTTTTATATTGATCTCGCAATGAACTGTCGTCTGCAGGAAAGAATGAGTTGAAGCTATAGCGCTCCACCACAGCTCCGTAGAGGACATCATTCGGAAATTGTCTTAATGCCATCATGCTGTCATAGCAACACAGTATGCCAGGCGAACCACTTGTCCTGAATCTAAGGTAAAAACAATCTACAGGAACAGACAAAAAAGATATGTGTTCGCATCAGTTGTTTTTAAATGTGGACATCAATAAACGTGCCTTTAAAATAATTCATTTTGGGGCAATTCCATGACACGGTTTTTTCAACTTTTGTTTTCATTAACAAACATTTGCTAAACATTAAAACCAAAGTCACTATTAATTAACTACTACTTTTGCCATTCGTTTTTGAGGTTCTTGTGCTGTTAAATATACATAAGTTGTGTGCCTGTTGTTATGTAAGCGACAGTGCCTTTAAGTTTCTAGAACTTTCTTTCAGTTACAAAACTTGCATGGAGAAGTTCCTGGAACGTAATGTTTAAAATAGGTTCTTCACGATGTCAACGGTGGTATTACAAAGATACGTGTTGCCGACGTGAAGCAGTTGGATCTTATCCATCGGACCGTAGGTTTGATGGCGAGCCGTCCAGGAAGAGGCTGTTACAGTCAGCGCGCAGCCTATGCTATAATGAGCCGATCCACGAGATTTTATTTGCAGCGAAAACCGCTCTCGCGCGTTCTGGAAATTCCCGAGAAAAAACGCGATTTGAGGAGGGCCCGTGGAAAAACGTTTGGGAAACCCGTCAGGTCACTGCTGGGTCAACATGGATTGCAGGTAAGTACATTTTCGAAGGTATAATTCAAGAAATAAAACCAATTTTACTCGTTTAAAAAACAATCGTATGAAATTACCCTCAAAATGTGCTTAAATATCTAAACTTTTCTGTACATGTCTTAATATTTAAGGTGCTCCTGACTGTTTTGCATAAAATTCGTTCAAACGATGTTGATTTTCGCATTCTTTGAAGAGTTTGCCATCGTTACATACCAATTTTATTTCTGCCGGACCGGAGTATCATGTTTTTTTTAATGTTTCAAAACGGCAAATTTTTCGGCTTTCAGCGGATAATTCGGTAACTTATGTGACGTCATAATCATATGCAAGCTGTACGTGTATACATAATAATAATAATAATAATGTGTGGATTTATATAGCGCACGTATCCACCAACTAACTGGGCTCAAGGCGCATTATATTATTATCCCTACTCATAAGGCTCATAAATCATTCCTGAAACCATCTCAGCTCCCTGGGGAGTATACAGCTCAATTGCTGCCATTTCTAGCGCATATAGAGCAAACCAACTCTGCCTTCACAGGTACCCATTTAACCCCTGGGTGGAGAGAAGCAATTATGATTAAGTGTCTTGCTCAAGTCAAGGACACAAGTGTCACGGCCGTGATTCGAACCCACATTCTGTTGCTAACACCAGAACTTGAATCCGGTAAGCTAGACCGCTCGGCCACGACACCTCATGTTACATGGCAATACGGACACATTTTGATTGCCAATTCAATATGCATTATCAGTTACGTGATAAAATAAATGTTGCTTTTAACTGCCATAGTGCCAAGATTTAAAAGTTTACAGTAATGTTCATAAAAAGAAACGTAATATATAGGCCTAGGTTATTATTTTTTGTTGAAATATTTTACATTATTTTTTGGGAAAAAAAAGGGGAAAAAATCGATTACAATGCCAATGGCAATGCCTTTAACTAGTTTGACCATGTTGACAAGCAGACTTTATATGTTTGTATTAAGGTACTACTACTAGTACTAGCCTAACATTAATATTAGTTTTAATCTATGATTATCGTCCATGTACATAATTCGCTGCACTCGTGAAATGACGCACTTACATTTGGCTTAGCATTTCTCGTAAAACTTACAAAACTATGGCGTACTATGGTTGCATAAACTTATCTAAGTCATACTTGTTACAAAAATAAAAATCACAGTGAAATTGTATGATTTACTGGAAAGTTAGTGCTTGTGAAATGGAAAAAGTTGTTTAACTGATTTTTACTAGATACAAATAGTAAGGATTTACACGACCTAAATTTTTTTTCACGAACTTCTGTGATTTTATTTTTCTGTGCCGTCAACGAACTATTGTCTGAGGAAACCAAAAGTTACGAATTAATCCGTTGGAGTTTATTTTGTCGGCAGGGACAATTATTGAGAAAATGAAATATTAGTATCGTGATTATGAAAAGAAAGTTTTTATTTGACAAAATGTTAACAGCATTTTTACACATTTCAAAGTTTTAAATTACTTTTTGCAAAAATTTTAACCACCTTCCATTTTATTGGTCTTTCAAGAATATTTATTGATTAAAAGTTTTTAGAGCTTCTCCAAATTATACCATTTTATTTTTAAAATCTAAAACAGTATTTTTATTTTCAAGATTAAAAACAATTTTACAACCATCTGGAATAAGATGAAACATGATTCAACTGTTTTTCTTCTTGGGTACATTTTCTGTGCCCCCATCAACTTTTCCCAGTTTGGGGTGAGTCATTATACCAACATAAATTTTTTATGACCACAATTCTGTGCGTCTCAAAAAACGGCGCTCAAGACGTCCATGCATTGAAATTCAGCAATTTACAAGAGAATCCTTCACTGAAACAAATTGAAACACCAAACGGCTAATTTCATTTGTAAGTTACTGTCCAGTTGATTATATAACCTTAGGTGCGTCATTTAGGGTAAATTGAGGATATACCTTGCCCATCTGTCCCAAACATTTTAACGTGAACTTTACCTGCAACGATCCACTCGTACCCAGGAATTACCCAAAATCAAAAGGTACCGAGTCAACTTGTACTCATTCACAAGTTATCGGTAAAATAATGGAAAAGAAGTGAAATGCTGAGATAATAATTGAAGAAATTTCAGTGAAATGAGATGACCTGGGTAAGACTTGACCCATATTTATGTACCCTGGCATATGACATCATTGAGATGTCCCCGAGTAGGACTTGTTAATATAAATTGAACTAATTTATATTTTTCTTTGTATTTTCATCCACCTACCCCTCTGCAGGCCCACCAGTCAAAGTGACCTACCATGGTTTAGGGTTAGAGTAATTGGAGACTCCATAACGAAGTATCTGCCTCGAAATATCCATGTTATTAACAGTGTATTTTCAGCTTCTATTTTTTGATGACATTTACAGTGTACATGTACACTACAGTGTATCTTGTGTATGGTGCTTTAATTTTAATATATATATACACCCATCACAACTTCTAAGTTCCCCCTAATATTTTTTAGAATATCTCAACAAGTATTGCATGAATTTTAAAAATTCAAAAAGCAAATGACAAAATGTCATGTTCTACACAGCTCGTAATGAAATGGTTGAAATTCAATCATGCATGCACAATTGACAGTGATTTGAATGAAAATTCAGCTGAAAAAAAAGTTGCAGTACAAAGCATTGCTTCAATGGCATGTAAGAACTCAGTTATGGAGAATAATGGAGGACCAATTCCATATTAAACTCTTGCTCTACCCTTCTAAAACAATGGACATGCATGTTGCATGTTGCTCTTTGAATATTCTTTTCTCATTATGAAACAGCCATCAATACCATTGTTATTGATGCATGAGTTCTTACAGAAAACTACATGTGTAACATGCCATTGAATTTCAACCATTTCATTACGAGCTGTGTAGAACATGTCATTCTGTCATTTGCTTTTTGAATTTTTAAAATTCATGCAATACTTGTTGAGATATTCTAAAAAATATTAGGGGGAACTTAGAAGTTGTGATGGGTGTATATTTTTTCAGCTTGCCATAAAACAGTGCTGTGGTGACACACGACTTATGCCATATTTCAAGTTAATGTCAAACCACATTGTTAAATGTTTAAAAATCATTCCAACAATAAATGTATACGGGTTTAAAAATGCATTTATATATGTCTACGGGTGTAAACATGAACATGTTGTAGTATATTGAGATTGTAACTTGTTTTCAAATATTTATTAGTGTTCAACTCGTGCCTTAGTTTTATTTTAGTCATTGTTGAATCTAAAATGATCATTCCAGCCATGTTTAAACACACATTGGTGCAATCATTTTAATTTATTTTATAACTACGGTTTATATTTTGACTTGCCATTTTTTGGACTTACGGTGCTGTGGTGACACATGACTTATGCCATATTTAATGTTAACGTCAAACCACATTATCACTTTTTTTGACGGAAACCATTACAACAATAAATGTATACATGTTTTAAAAAACATGTGATTCTATAAACATGTTTGGTACATTTACTTCGGGGTATAAACGTGATAACTTTTTGAACATGTCACAAAGTATTGTTATTGCCTTTTAATATCCGTTTAATAATATTGTATTAAACTGTGTGTTAATATATATATTTTTAAAAATCTTATCTGGCCATAAAATGAACATTGGTGAAAAACATGATTATAGCAGATGAAGCACACACTTAATACAAACTGGAGTTTGTATGAATTAATTTTGAAGGAACATTAGTTTTTATAGTTACTTTTTGTGTTAATGCAGCTGCCTTTATTTATATGAAGAACATCTAAGTTATATATTTATATGTTTAGTTTTCTATATGTTTGTGGATGTATCACAAGAACCAATAAAATGTCATTCACAAAAACGTGAAAAAGTGAGAACAATGCCTGTTTAACTGCCTTTTTAATTGTTGTTAATATTTCCTCTAATTTAAAATAAATAAGAACTAGGGCCTACATGTATTTTAAACAGTTATTTGGGTAAGAGTTTCAGCTAAATGATTGTAAATGTTCCCCATAATCCAATTTAAGTGCGACTTCCACAACCCCAATTGGTTCATTCCTTCCTTCATGGACTGTTTTCCAAAACTTAATATTTTATGAAACCTTTAATTTCATTCACGACGATGTGCGCTTAACGCTTTAAATGTTGACGAAAATAGTCTGGTAACAATTCTTCTGATTTCAGTCTTATTGTGTTACTCATGTATACGTTAGGTACCATTACATGCTTCCCTAGACGATGGTTCACCGTTCGTGAAATGTGATTGGTCAATACATGCCCTCAATCTACGCATTGACCAATGAGATTCACGCTCTAATCCATGCATATGACTCCATTGTGTAGATTTCAACGTGATTTTGGAGGCTTGGACTTGCGGAATTTTTTAGGTGCTCTTGACTGTTTCGCAAAGTGTCAAGACATATTATCACATTTCTAGTGAAGATGAATACTTAACTTACATATCTATACGTAAGTGGTTTCTGCCGGCTATCGTTAATAGTAAAAAAAAACGCCTTTTTCATTGACCCTTTTTTCTTCACATCAACGTCATTGTTTTTAGATAAATTAGATAAATTAGATAAATTAGATAAATTAGATAAATTAGAATGTAAATTTGTATCTTTATTTCTATTGTTATTCACTTTTATTGGTTTTATAAATGCATCTTCATATTTTAATTTTTTTTTTTAAATGGGACGTCTAAGCTCATTACGTATGCAGAAACCAAAAGACCATGCATATGTAGAAAATAAACGGAACGGCTTTTCAACAGGCTGCGCGCTGACTGGTTATTATTATAGAAGTTTGTGAACTGGGCAGTTTTAGTGATTCCTGTGTATAATTTGATCGCCAATTGAGGTCACCAAGCTAGTCAATAATCAGACTTTGAGCAGCTTCGAGTAGATCATTGTATAAAGCTCGATTTAAACTCCGTAATAATCTTCAGAACGCTATGTCCGATCACGCTGAAACTTTCTTACTTTTCCTAACTATTCTTTGGGACCCCCAAGAAGGCAAACAAGCTGGCAGCCAAAGTGACGAAAGCCGCAGCGTCCTCGGCAACATCGTACAGAGGGAACACATTTTCACCGTATTACTCAGCGGTAACAAGGAATTAGTTTCGTGGCGGCCTCTCCTTTCAAGGGAGATCCACTCAAAACAAGCCCAAGCCCTTCAAATCTTTAACGTCATGTCGTGGGAGATTTCGACCAGACTGGGGATCGGATGATTCCAAGTCAAAACAGTAGAGATTGCAGAACTTCTGTCACAGACAAGTCGTCTTAAATATTTTGTTCCCAGTTGGAGGTCCCTCACACAGGACAGTTGGATACTCCAATCGGTGGTTGGTCATCAAGAATTCCGTTTTAGTTACAGCACAGGGTGCCGGTAACACACATGAACTCCCAATCTCAAGTAGAGATTATTCAAAAACAGGTTCAAAAGTTATTGAACAAAGGGTCAGTCACGCTGGACAGCCAGTTTATTTCGTCTCTGTTCTTATTCCCCAAAAAGTCGGAAGAATTCCGACCATTTATAAATTTGCACTCGCTGAACAAATTTGTATCAACACTTCAAAATGGAAGGTATAAGGCTAGTAAAATATTTACTAACGCCAGGAGATTATTTGGGAGCCATCGACCGCAAGGACGCTTATTTTATGATTTCAATTCATCACAATCATTGAAAATATCTTCGTTTCATATGGCAGAACAAACTGTTCCAATTTGCTTGCCTTCCATTCAGGCTGTCAAGCGCCCCCCGAACATTTACAAAAATTCTCAAGTCGCTGGCGGCACATCTTCGAGAGAAGGGAATTTGGTGTGTTTTCTGTCTAGACGATATCCTAATTCTGGGCAGATCCCTGGAGGAGTGCACGGAAAACATCCAGTTTACGACAGAGTTGTTAAAAACACTAGGCTTCATCATCAATCAAGACAAGTCACAGCTCCGCCCTGCTCAGTGTTTAACTTCCCCTGGGGTTTTGCATCAATTCAAGAACAATGACTTTGTCTCTTTCAGCAGACAATATTAACCGTATTGTCAGTCACTGCCAAGAAGATTGTCAGTCACTGCCAAGACGTTTGGTCGACTTTAATCGAGCATACAAACGGTGTTTCCTGCTCCTATGTATTACCGGAACCTGCAGCAGGACAAGATAGCCGCACTTCACGTGAACAACTCTCAATCCAACACCAGACATCACAATTCAGACAGATGCGTCACTCCAAGGGTGGGGTGCCTGCAGGCTGGACGTACGGACGGGGACAGGTGGTCCATGACAGAACAAAATCTTCACATCAATCACCTAGAGATACTGTCAGTGTATTATGCTCTCCAAGCATTAGTGACCCATCTACGCAACTTGCACATACGTTTACAAGTAGACAGTTATGTCATACATCAGCCACAAAGGGGGAGGGGGACACATTCTCAAGAACTGTCAAGCCAAGCAGTCAAGATTTGGACATGGTGTCTGCCCAGAGGGACAAAACCTTGGTATTTTTGTGCCTGTAATCAGGGACTTCCTTTGTCCAATTCATTTGTCCTTGCAAATGGGGACGTATTGTTCTCTATTGTGATAGCAACCGGGGACGAGAAAACTGGCCCAAAGATTGATTGTGGATTTATTGTATGTTGTTGATCGTATTTTTCTGTTCATAAAAATAAAGAAAATGATCATGCTTGATATGCGTCACGAAACAAGATTGGCCACGCAGTTTGGTCTATCAGGTTACTGGCTGTTTAGGTCCGCCGGCTATTTCTTTTTGCAGTACACTTCATCAATAGTTTAGAAATCTAATTTAAAAAAGTTTCTTCAATAATTAATTCCCCCCCTAAAATTTATTCAAAAGCAAATCCTTTCTGTATAACAGTAATTGACGGCTGTGGAGATTTTTGTTAAAGGAAAATAAAGTCCAAAATACATTTTAGAATACAAATGCAGAAGAAAAAAATTGCGGTCCGCCACCTTTAAAATGTAATATCGCCATCTTGAAATATCAGGCCTCCATTTTGAAACCTGATACGCCCGTACACTCATTCATGTTCTATGAACTGTTGGACCCTGCAAACCTCTAGCATAGACACTAGAATGAAGATTACGTGAGTCTTAGTTTTAAAGTTATATAAGCCTATCGTATTATGAAAAATGGCCGCCAAGGCCACCACAGGCCAAATCAGAGATGGCACACTTAGTAATACAAAATGAACGCCATATAATACAAAATGGCGGCCATATTGTATGTAAATTAAGTAACTGTCCAACCACACCAAGACGATGATGGCCGCCAAGGGCACCAAAAATGGCTGCCAAGGCCACCACAGGCCAAATCAGAGATGGCACTCTCAGTAATACAAAATGACGGCCATATTGTATGCAGATTAAGTAACTGTCCAACCACATGATGGTGATGTGTGATGTGTGATGTGTGATGTGTGATGTGTGATGGGTGATGGGTGATGGGTGAGGGTGAGGGTGAGGGTGGTGGTGGTGGTGTGCAAGCGTAGCATACACTATGTGGACTTCAGAACAAAGAATGTCCACACAGTGTTGGAACTCTGTGCACTATGTGGACTTACACACGTCCACACAGTGTTTTTGGACTTTGGAAAAGTACGAATATCTCTGAAATTAGTGATTTGTCTAGGCAGGTTCTTTGACTTAAATCGAAGGATATTATTAAAAGGGAAAAATAGAACGAAAACCGCTCTCAAAACACTCTTCTGTGTGAAATGGGAACGATTTTAAGAAATTCCTGTGCTTAAGTACAGGAAAACAAAGGAATGTCCACATAGTGATAGCAACAAAGGTCTGTGTGTGTGTGTGTGCAGGCGCGGATCCGGGGGGGGGGGCCGCGGGGGCAAGTGCCCCCCGGGTAAATTGAGTAAAAAAAAAAGGAAAAAAAAAAAGTAAAAAAAAAGAGGGGGAGGTCAGAGAAAAGGAGGAGTAGCCTAAAAAAAATACCGGCGACAATATTAAACATCTGCTGTGTCTACTTTTGGCATAAAATAAATACTGAAAAATGCAACAAGAAAAAAAGGTTACCGGTATCAATCATGCCATGGAACTGAAACCCCCTTTTGAGAGAAAACCGAAGTATTTCCCGGAGCTCGGGGATTTCAACTCTCTCCATCTCAACATCTAATCCTCTTGGGGAAGTTTATTACCGGTTAAATGGCCACAGCCATTTCCAATGATGATTATTGTGACTTTTTTCAAATACTTCCCAAAATTAGTTAGTCTACATTCTGTTTGCAATCGGTAGTCTATGATCGGGGGCAAAGCAAGCTAGTCTGGTTTCTTGACCCAATTCCTCCACGTCTACAAATTGTTCCGTTTCATCTGAAGAAGGGTCGGGGTACCGTGTGGAAATTACAATCGCCGATGTCAATTTACTGTCGGATTCTACGCCAGTACGCATAGGCCTGCGAAGTACGATGAGTCTTGCAGCTGATGGTTTTAACACAGGGCAAGGAACAGTATGAAATCAAGCCCTTTTCTTGAAAATTTCAACTGGACTGAATTCCGGATAAATTAAAACTGAAGTCAAAAACTGAAGTCAAAAACTGCAAATTAAATGCCAAAAATCGGGGAGGGAGAAACTTATATTGTTGTAGTCATGACATTGCTAAAATAATGGCTAAAAATAATGGCTAAAATAATGATATATACATATATATATATATTCTCCATATAATCTTGAAAACTTTTGCAAAAAAAGTCAGGTGAAACTGGCCAGGAATCGCCTCAGATTGCACCACAGAGCATCCAGAATCCAAAATTTTCCGGGGCCCTTAAGCAGGCCCCGGACCCAACGCCGTAAGGGCTTCGCGCTTCGCATTTAATAATAATAACAATAATAATAATAATAAAGATTTGTAGCGCGCACATATCTACCCTGCTGGGCGCTTAAGGCGCGAAAACAAAGGGGAAAAAACATGATTACAAACAATATACAATGTTAGCATAGGAAAAAAATGTTCGTGTTGGGTGTGCCCCCCCGTCTAACAAATTCCTGGATCCGCGCCTGGTGTGTGTGTGTGTGTGTGAGGGTGTGCCCCCGTAACCGCTACCTTGTGGAGTCCTATAATAAAAGGGAAAGGCAAGAACAATTGGTCTCCACAAGGAATTTCTAAAGGAGCCATGTCTCCACAAGGAATTTTGTGTACAAACCCTATGAGAAATGTTTAAGTACATGGACAAAGGAAAGAACAATAGAGGTCTCCACAAGGATGCAAAAATGAGAATGTGTGTGTGTGTGTGTGTGGGGGGGGGGGGGGTGTACTTACACACCATTCGTTGTGGGGTACCTACACACCATTCGTTGTGGGGTAACAAACACAATGGAACAATGGTACCCCACAAGGAATCTATAGAAAATCTTGTACCCCACAGGAGAATTCTATAGAAAAGGGATAATAGAACGAACAAAGGAATACCCCACAAATCAATGTGTGTGTCTGTGTGTGTGTGTGTTTGTGTGTGGTGATGATGATGATGGTGGTGGTGATGATTTTGGTGATTTGAAATTTGTCCCAATTAAAACCGAAATTGCCGGGAAAATAACAAAACATAGAATGCATCTTTATTAATATCAAAGCGTCATACCTTTCGGTGACTCCCAGTAAAGTGCTACATTTTCATCAATGTGCAATTCAGTCAGATTTAGAGTGTAATTTAATGATTCGTAGCGACTGTCAGCCAAAGCTTGAGAACAAGTGCAGGGACAATCTCCATCGTTAATCCATGATGTAGGGTCTGGCTGTGTTGCTTGCCACTGGTCACATTCTTGTTCAGCATTGACGTATGTGTCAGGGTTTAAATCCAACCGATATACCCAGATACCAGTTTGGTTAGTGTTACCAGTATAATGATCTGGTCTCTTATGTATATCAACAGAGTCAGTAGAATTAGGGTCTTGGATGTAAGTGGTGTCTCCATTGGGGCATCTGTATCCAATGACAACATCGGGGAAAGGAAGTACATCAAAGTCCCAACGCATGTGCCCCACTCGATAATGGAAAATAGTGAAGCCTCGTCGACCATCTGTTGCTACGATTGCTTGAAACGTGTTAGTTAACTGCAAAAAACAAATGAGGCAAAACCAAGGGACACACATGAAGAAATTAACAATGATGAATTAGAATACATACACTGTAAATTAGACTGTAAATATTTTGCCTGATTAATTCAGGAAGCTTAAAGGTGTAAACCACTTTAATTGTATTAATCGTGTAAACTTGATTACTTTGTGTTAATTAAACCACTTGAATAATTGTTGTTACAAATATCGAGTGTAATCTTGTTTGAATTCATTGTCGCGTCTAGAATTTTCTGGAGTGAGCAGTGATCGCTGTGAGAATTGTTGGCCGTAAGACCATAGTTGCATTTGACCTTTCGGATTTTCGCCAA
The DNA here is from genome assembly GCA_029582265.1 of Zoroaster sp. YZ-2022. Lineage (NCBI taxonomy): Eukaryota > Metazoa > Echinodermata > Asteroidea > Forcipulatida > Zoroasteridae > Zoroaster > Zoroaster sp. YZ-2022. The sequence continues at coordinate 64,007,841 of CM055816.1, forward strand.
ACTCGAATGGATTTGTTCTATTAATTGGCATATTCAATCCATGGTTGAGCACGCATTTATAACGCGTTGACATAAACTCTATGCATTGACGGACTGATTCACACTGCCTAGCCAGTTTGCCCCAATTAAAGCCGTCCCAAAAAGTCACGCTGAATCGAAAAAGCAAACAAAAGGGCACAAATAATAACTTTGAAAATCACCTCACCAAGTATTCCATAATGGTCAAATTCGCCGCTGTATTGATTCAAAATCGTGAGAGATGTCCATGTGTATCGGTAAACCGAATGTACGTGTAAAATGGAAACGTGCGCATGCAAACAAAGATTGTTTTGGGGCTTTCTGATTTCGAGAAAACATTTAACATTGAGCTAATGCGAACACATTGATTTTATTCAATTTTACGAGGACCTTATCACTCGTAAACTGGGGAAATTTAACAGGTCTTTAACATCCCAATAATTTTTGTTGTATAGGCCTAGTTAGATTTCAGTGCAATTGCACAGAAGTGTTAAAAACTTACATTGGATGGGGCATCGGGAAACACTCTATCCCAGGTAATGACCAGCATCCATTCCACACTAAAGTTAAACGCTTGTAGGCCATTAATAGTCTCATCTGTTGCATTCAGCACTGCTAACTTTGATGAATTTACTTCTGATCTTTCATAAACCTGAAAACAAAATAATGAAACAAATGTGTAGATGGAGAGTGGGATTCATGACAAAAACAACATAATACATTCATGGTGGGCATGATTTGGTCTAATTTAGAACTAGCGACTTTCACAACACCAAACACCGATAGTAATGTCTGTGATTGAATTTATTGTGTTTTTGAATTTTGATTGAATTTATTTTTGTTGTATAAAAAACTACCATATGGTGAAGTGTAGACTCTCACATGCCTCGAAAAGGGAAAGTACAACATCGGTACTTTTTGCAAAACTGCTTCTACGTGTATGAAAATACTCTCTTTGAATCATGATATACAGAAAACTTGTGAAAATTTAAGATCATAACGTTGTGTCGTTAACTAGATAATAATGAAAAGTCTTTCAGGTTGTGGAATTTAGGAAAATAAATCGGTGCTTTTCCTAAATCCAAAACGGAAATAATTTCACAATAAATTATGTAGTTTATTTCAAATGTATTATAGCCTAGAGCATTATACATAATGTCTCAATCTGCTTTACATGTTATTCCTTGTCATTGGGCCAATATCTTTTCTGCAGTCCTTCTCAGCTCCCTGGGGAGTATACAGCTCAGAGCAATCGGAGGCTTTAACAAACACAATATCAACCTCTTCTTTCACAAGTACCAATTTAATGATTTATACTAGATGAAGAGAGAATCAATGTATTGTAAAGTGTCTTGCTCAAGGACAAAATTACCATGGTCGCTGCCAGGATTCAGTGTATCACAGACTTAATATAGATCAACACAATCAACAGAAAAGACCCACTCCTGTGTAAACCCTCTGCAATAAAACAGGAAAATAAACTCAGTACATGTACAGGTACCAATTATACAAATCTTATTCAAATTTCCCCTCTCACCCAAACCTCACCTGGGAGTAATTTTGCAACTTGGCGTGCTCAGTAAATAAAATGTAGACAGACAGAATGGTTTTAATCAACAATGGCATTGCCATTTGTGCAATCACTGAAACCTGGCGTTGAAGCTTTGAGATATGTATTCTGTAAGACATTGCAGCAGGACGTTTCAGAAATCATCATGATCGCCAAGTTCTCGCTGATCTCAATAAACACCTTCGAAAGAACAGAACCGGTGGGGAGGACTTTGTGTCTCAAAAAGAGTTTCCATGTTTGTCAAATTAATTAAAACAAGAGCAGCTTTTGATTTATTTTCATAAATACGCATTTGAAAACACCATTCCGATTTTTGGAAGTGTACAGACCTCGAAATGATTGAATTGGAAACCCATAGCTACATTTATGCAATATTTTGCAACCTGTTGCCGGTTATTTAAATTTTCATCTTGGCAATTCAGTCTGATAGATCCTTCTGTATTTTTGATTTTGCTGGGCTGAAACAACTTGCATCGCATCCAACAATACGTACGATCTTCTCTTTACAGTGGCTGCTATCTCATGCCTGTTGGATATCTGTCGCCCTGGTGAATGTCCAGATGCGCAAACTCCGTGCTATAGAACACTGGTGATTTCCATCATGAAATTTTGTATTTCTCGATGTGCGTTTCCCCTTCTTCAGATTCTGATATGGACGTTTTGATAAATGAGCACACAACATGAACACACCCTGGATGACCTTCGGCCATCAAGCACCCCTACTCAAGCGCACTACTTGCATGGACGTAGTGGGCGAGCCCATGGCTGGGTATCCTATTGCTCGGTATCCAGGAGGGATGACCGGAAACCCTTCAACAGCATTATATACCTTACTGTGGAAACAATTTGTGTGTGAGAATAAGTAGGTGGCCCCCATCCCGGAGTTTGGGGGTGTTTAAGGTATGTGATTATTTATTCCATTTGAAGGTTAGTAGGGTAAATCGAGAGAGGAGAGTATCCGGATAATGGACCCCGACATTGGACCTACCTGGTGATATAGGCCCATATTATTCAAAACAAAATATAAAAATTAATGAATAAACAAGAGTGGTAGTAAAAATGAGTGGAAATGCCTTTCAGATGAAAGTGTCCAATAGCCAAAGCTATAGATGATAGCGGGATCTGCCACTGAGGGTAAGATATGGATCGCAAGATAATTGGTCCGTGAGTCTGCCCATGTCTATTTGGCTTTATTCAACAAAATTAAATTTTGTTCACATTTTGAAAACGAAATCGATACGGGCATTTACGAATGGGAATAACCACGGTTAATGACCACCCCCAAAACTAAGTAAAGACCGCCCGACAAACTGTTATTCCCTTATTGCAATCCCGCTTTTCGGGTAGATACAGGGGCCTACGGTGCCGATGGTTCAAGATTTTCTCCAAACGTTTTGAACAGTTAATGGAGGATGGCTGGAATGATCCCGACCAGTTTAAAGGGAATGAACCCAGCTTGAAAAGAGCATGTCTTGGCTCTTGCTCCGAATGAAGGGCAACAGAGCAATCTGTAATAGAGCCGAGGCCGGTCTCTTGGGTGAAATGGTGGATATTAAAAAGAAAGGCAAAAGTCGAGCACACTCGAAACCGGGATGCCCAGCCAGGCGATTCCCCCAATTGATAAAAGGGGACATTGCAACTCCACAGATAAGACACAGTTATGGCGGCAAGGCTTCCAATGGGGAAATTCCTGCATCTCACACCGATTACGTAAACATGTAAAAGCTATTCGGTTTAGGCAGGCAGAGGCTCACGTCACACCGACGTAGGCATGTAGTGTCTGTACTCTCGGACAAGATTACATGGTTGGTTGGTGAGATAAGAAGGCGTTATTCAGTATTGAGAATGAGAGGGGCGACTGTTTTATTTAGCGCTACATTTATATCTCTGTGGTGGGTTGGCGACCGGACGACTTTGGCCGCACCAGGACCATTGAAATGATGACCAAAATTGACGGTAAAGATTTGTTATTTAATCACACGATCGGTAAGATGGTTAGGGAGAAAGACGCATCCTTAGTCATCATCCTAAAACTGGAAATGAATGAGATGGATCCAGCAGGCGCTGTAGAAAATATGGTCGACCTAACCCTAACTAAAGAGCATAACCTCACCAGACGGATATTCTTTTTCGGCCCACCACATCAGACCGTTGGTCTTTGGCCAAGAATCTTTTCATGGGCAGAGGCGTAGCAAAAGCCTTTTCTTTTGGGGGCGTGGAAGCCAATTTGCCGACTGTAATTACCCCAGAAATGAAAGAAAAATCGCCCCAGACAAATGAAAAACCCTTTTTTCCATCAATTCACTGCAAATATGTTTTGTATGAAAGACCTTTTAATCTAAATTTACAGGTTTCATTTACCGGTACCGTGGGATGTGATACACATGTGATCATTAAAACAAAATAAATAAGTTTGGACTTCAGAATCAGAAATCAGAATCGTTTATTAACGTTTTGCCAGTACCCTTTATTTAGAACTGCAAGTATATATTCAAGGGCGTCGATCGCTACTTAGACGTGAAGGCAATTCCGGATCCAACATTTTGCCAATATATGGGCGTAACCCGGGTCGCACGTACGTAACTTTCCTCCTCCCCCGCTTTTGTACATCATATTTGGGGCAAAACAATTGCGATTGGTAATTTTTTTTCTCGCAGTAATTTTTGTAAAAAAAAAATCCAGCTCGGACTAAGGGGGCGGGGGGGGGGGGACCGGAGGAATGCTCTGTGCGCATTCTTCATCTCCCAATCCGCCACCAAGGGCGGATCTAGAACCCACAGTTTCTGGGGCCAAATGCTTGGGTCCGGGCCCCGTCAATTTTATTTTATTTATTTATTTTAATTGTATTATTCTTATTTTTTTTTATTCTAGGCGCTCTCTGATGCAAAACGAGCGTTTTAAGGACCAAATTTGATAAGTATTCCATGGTACCATGAATGTTATTATATAGTGCCTTTATTGTATTTCTCACAATTTTTACAAATCACGTTTGGGAACAACATGACCCACACTGTTGTTTATAGCGACCTCTAGCGATGATCTGAGTGATGTCAAATTGTTGCCTATACAGAAGACAACATTTATGCCAAATTTCATGGGCAACGGATACAAATTAAGGAAGTTATGGGAAAAATACTATTTTTTAGCAAAAATTATGAAACAATTCCTCAAATGGGTACAGTGCCCCCTAATGGTTACCTATGTTAAATTTCATGGCCCCATTCGATAGATCGTGGTGAACTGAACATACCTACCATGTTTAATAAATATCGGCTGAAGAATACAGAAAATACTGGGGCGTGACCTTTGACCTGCAGTTTATGATCAAGTATTTATGTAATGATGCAGACACAAATTTCCCATTTTTTCTTATGATTACCCTTGTATTTACCTGATAGTACACGTTACTCTCCGGTGAAAATTTGGTTTCATTCACACCACTGAAGAATGGCGCAATAAACACACGCTCATGAAGACTATCACCAAATGTACTTCCATTAGTAGGGCGTGGCCAGGCAAATTTATCCGACCCATTGTACATAACAATAAGTCCGTTATCTGTGAACTAAAGAAAAGATAATCAAGATTTCAAGTGCAGTATACCTCTGGCAACATGTCTTTATAATCATTATTTTAGATCTTTGGTAAACTTACGTGCATTCAAACCTCTAGTTTTCAAGACTGCGAGTTTCGTCTCAACACATGAGTTGCCCAGTTTTTGAGAAAATTGATTGAGGTTACTCATCAATAGTGCCTTATAATACCAGTGGGGATGACTGAGGTCATTCAATACCCAGTGCCTTATAATATCATTTGGGATGTCTGAGGTCACTCAATACTCAGTGCCTTATAATACCATTTTGGATGTCTGAGGTCACTCAATACCCAGTGCCTTAAAATACCAGTAGGGATGACTAAGGTCACCCAACACCCAGTGCCTTATGATAGGGGTATAACCCATTTCTTAAGCTACAACCTAAAAGAAACAAGGAAAATATTTAAAAAACTAACTATTTGAGATTGTTAACAAACTGTACAGGCCCCCGAAGTTTTTTGTTGTTGTTTCTTTTGTTTGTTGTGAAATTGGATGGCATCCTGTCTTGTTGTGCAGATTACTAGAATACCGTTAGTGGGCACCAGTTTAAAAGTAACATTTACATGTATATGTATTGAACACAGTGTTCCTGTGGGTTTATATTGATTGCAACTAACGGTTTTGTTTCATTCCGTATAGATGCAAAATATTGGCCTCAGTTACGTTTTGAACCTTGCAGGTTCTTTCTCAGCAGAGGCACTCATTATTACCAACACCCGTCTTCAAGAAGCTTCAAGAGAAGATTTGCTTCTTCAAAGAGTGTTGACTTGATGCAATTGGTGAGCTTAGGTTCGGAGTCCTTATTGACATCATTTCCCATCTCCTCAATCTACATTCCCGCATTTGTCCACGGACTAAGTGATGGCATTGATGCATGTGTTCCCGGAGTTGGGCTGCTCGGTTTTCTCAAGAGATTTAAGATAGATCGTGGCTTCCCCGTCAACGGATCATCAGAGATGATGGCACGACAAGGGGAGAAATACGAGGCCTTGCTCACAATTGCGCTGGGAGGGGGACTTTCAAATTTCTCTTGACTCCAAGTTTGTCCCTTGGTCTAAATGTAATTCCAGCAAGTCCAAAGCCACTCTCTCCATCGGCTCGCCAACTCTGTACTGTTGCAATGGAGAGACTCTCCTCTTAGCAGGTGACCTTCTCCCGCACATTTGACAACGCCTGAGAAACCTCATGTCGGCGGTCATGCCTGGCCAGTAATACCTCCGTTTTGGCTAGCGTCTTTGATGACTACTAGGCCGACCACCTTGTAGAACCACCTCCCTAAACCTTTCTGGCAGTACCAGACGCCACTGGACCGTCCTTCCGTAGTCATACTCACACTTTCTCCATAGGACTTAATCCGTTCCCATTCAACCTCAACTCTAGGCTTCGGAAATCTAAGTTCCCACATGTAGGTAACAAGAAATTCATGCCCAGTATGCCACCACGTTTCATGTCTACAAAGGTTGCCCTGACCTGGTAGGTTGTTTTACCGACTTGCACTGTCAACCCAGGCAACGCCCATCACAGACAATGGACTACTATCAACCTGTAAACCTGTTGAATGTTGGTCACATCTGTTTCCAACATAGGTCTCCGTTCCTTAGCAATTTCATGAAAGACTGAAAACTAATCAATGTATCGGTCGATTCGGAATCAAACAAGAACTAACATTTTGTACCCCTCACGACCCCATCAACAAAGAAATCAAACCTAGACGGAAGAACGGAGATTTGCCGGGTGACTACTGACTCCCCATCTTCTGCTCCTCCCCTCTTTTTTGATCTGTCTGTTTCTTGGTCTCGTCCACGCTTATCTAGCTTGCCCGCGGGGCCACCGGTCGGCTGGTGGCGTTTCCCTGCTTCCAACTATTCTTCTTTCATGGTTTAGTACATTCTCGTGCAAAATGTCCAACCCGCCACAGATGAATCACCTCAAGCCAACATGTTCCTTCCTCTCAGGCTTTGGTGATTGCCGCTGGTGAAACCTCCACTTGATTGTTCTGCCTTGGACCTTGCTTGGTCAATCCCGTTAACAACTCAACCATATCTATTCTTTTGACCTGCTGACCAGCGTTTGCTTCCAGCTCCTGAAGGTGCTGCTTTGTACCACAGTCAATAGCCCTGGCAAAACTTCGCTGGCCTTCTTTTGGCTCTCCTCTCATTTTCAACCTTTTCAAAGTTTTCTATTTCGAGGGTAGCTGGTATCGCTTCATCCAGTGTCTTTGGACGAACACGATAGATGCCCTCCCCTACAATTTAACTATCGACTCCATCAACAAAATGTTTTTTCCAAGGCGCTCTCGTGCCTCTTCAGGAATTTCCGGATAGGCCTTTACAGTCAATTCCCGGATTGCCATATTGTACAGTTTCCTTCGGCCCTTGCCGACGGTGTCTCATCTCTACCAAATAATTTTTGGCCTGTTGACCGTGACCGAATCTCTTCTCGATCTCCAATCCCTTAAGCATTTCACCATACATGAATCTCTTCTTGGACTCAAGAATTCTTAGTGCATTACCCTGGAGGGTAGCAGCTAAGAATTCAGCCGCTTGCTCCTAACTCCAATGATTGACCTTCTTACATGCCTCAAAGTGTTGGTAATAATCGTTCCATTTAACTTTACCATTATACCGGTCAGGGATGATAGTAGGGCAATGAGGCCCCTCCTTGAGGTTTATTGGGAACCTCATCCCCATCAACTCTTACTCCTTTTCAATTGCCATGGACCCACCAGCGGCGTAGCCACGGGGGCCTGGGGGAACATGCCCCCACAAATTTCCAGTGCCCCTGGCCACAAATTTCCAGTGCCCCCAGGTGCCCCCACGAAAAATCCTGATAGTGCCCCTCAAAAAAAGAAAAGGAAAAGAAAAGGGAAAACCCATACCCGCCCCTGGGCCCCCCACTGAAAACCAGTGCCCCCCTGTGCCCCCCACTGAAAAAGTCCTGGCTACGCTGCTGGCACCCACTGTTGGAGAATCCACCTCAACTGCTACTTCGCTGCAACCATGCACAATATTGGGCGAGTGGCGAAACTCAATAACTCATTGTTAACTCACATTAACAGTGCTAACCTCATTATCTAGAAACGGATTCGTACTCGGAGAAAATGGCGCTGGCACTGTGATAAACCTCTGTGTACTACCCACATGCCTCGTCCTCTTCTGAACCAGTTTAGGCGACATGCCAAAATTAGACAACGGTTGTTCTCTACCTGACGCATACCCGGAGGTATCCTCTGGCAACTTAAAATACACCTAAAAGTCAACCTAACGCTCAGGTATGCCCTCCTCTTAGGGTAATCTCATCAGCATATTTCGGCTGACTCTTTTTTCTAGTAGCCTCTGTTTCTGCTGAGAAATGTTCTTTTTCCCAGCGACCGAGCTCATCCCGGAAAGAAATTCGGTTATCCTTAGCCCCTGAGGGGATACGACCTTCCTTATACTGAAGTCTCTTCTTCGATAGGAACCTCAGACCTATGTACCATATGCACAAAACCAATAGCACAAAAACAGTCCTAAAATCTGCCTAATTGTAATAATTTACAACCAAAATCACTGATCACGCAAGCTGTAGCTTCATATCTCCACTACGCCGTACAATAACGCCTTGCTGCGTCAACGCAGTGCGTCTGCCTACAAATCCGCTATACCTCATCACTGGATTAATTCACTCGGCAACAACTTGCAGCTCGCTCCGCAACCACTCAGCAACGAGACAGCACAGCAACAAGTCCACTCAGCAACAAGTGCCCGCGAAAACATGGTCACAGACTGGTAACCATCATATAGTCTTACTAACCATCATATGTTATGTCTCTTCAGTGCATATAAAGTCAGGGAACCTTTACGTTAAACTGACAAAAGAGGGCGCCCTTCAAACAAAACTCTCAGAGGGATGTATTGGGGTAGAGATTTTCGAGATTTAGTCTTGTTTCTAATTTGAGGGGCAGGATAATAAAATAGCATAACAAAAAATTACTACACGATTTGTATGTCTCCTTCTTTGCTGTTTCCCCCGCTCGATTTCGAGACCCTAGGGTCTGCCTCTGATTGTGAGAGGTAAAATATTGCGGTTTAAAAAAATGCGTTATTTACGCACTTATACTATACTCTCCAACAAAAGAAACTGTGCTTCACTAAACGTTTGTAAGTTTGCATCTATGATTAAAACATAGTCCAAGACTGAATTCACATGATGGTGTGAAAGTTTTGTGGGATATCATTCCATATGTTGACAAGGTCTCTAGCCAATTCCTGCAGGTTTGACGGTTGCTGAGGCAGTCGACGTAGGCGCCGTTCCATCTCATCCCAATCATGCTCGATGGGATTCAAATCCGGTGAGTTTGCAGGCCAAAACAGTAACTCGATGTAATTTTCGTTCATAAACTGTCGAACAACACGTGCGGTATGTGGACGAGCGTTATCCTGCTGAAACGTAAGGCCTGGACCGTGTTGACGCAGGAACGGTACCACAACTGGCTCCATGATCTCATCACGATACCTCTTCCCCGTAAGATTGCCTTCCACATTGATCACATTGGTGCGATGTTGTGCCGTAATGTCACCCCAAATCATGGTAGATCCACCGCCATAACGATCACGCTCTACGACGCAGCATTGCGCATAACGTTCACCCCTGCGTCGATAAACGCGTATATTCATTGGTAAACATAACGTTTCTCCACCAGCGTAATGGATGTCGTACGTGTGTCCTGTACCACCCCAGACGTGCTTGGCGGTGACGTACCGGTAACGTCAAAATTAGACGTAAAGCAGGTCTACATGGGCGTAGCCCTATTTCACGTAATCGCCTACGAACCGTTATGGGGTGAATTTGCCTGTTGTTAGGGATCCTCTGTGCAGTATCAGCAGCAGTTTGACGGCGGTTCCTCAGGTGCGTCACTTGAATCCAGCGGTCTTGACGTTGTGTTGTGACGCGCGGGCGACCAGTCCGTGGGCGGTCAGCAGCATCATTTCTTTCTCGATATCGTCTCACTAGAGCCGAAATGGTGTTACGATGGCAGTTGAAGCGTTCTGCAACGTCATGCTGGCTCACGCCAGCTTCCAACATTCCAAGGGCCTGATGACGCTCATGAAGTGACAAACGCGGCATGGCGTTGGGATTTCTGTGCTCAATGAAGGCAAGTTTTCGTTTGACTTTTTGGTAGGTCTTACACACAACTTTAAAGAAAACTTAAATGCAACCGAATTCCGATTACGCAATAGCCTGCAGCATGCCATTTGTGAAATTTACACATGCCTACTTCCCACCCCTGCATTACGCAATATTCACGTTATGGGTGAGATGTCTTATTCCTAACATTTCAGAGGCTCATTCCTGTGAATTTGATGTGTTTGTGATTCCTAGTCACAAAATTATGGCATTTTTTGGTATGCACAGTTTCTATTGTTGGAGGGTATATTAACTGGATTGGAACTTGGAAGTGGGCGCTTATTGACTGATGAAAGGTTGATTTATTTGATGCAAGGGTGATTCACAAGCCTTCCAATACTGCCAACTTCGTATTAACGTAAGTAAGTAAACAGTGTTTTTACGGTTTTTTATGTAGGAAAAGGTAAAATAATTCATTCTTTACCATTTGACCCAAAGGGAAACAACAATTTGCAAATAGGGTTTTTCAAGTACACCAAAAAGATGGATTCAGAAAACTAGTTATATTTTACATCAACTTTCTTTCAGCTATAATCTTACGTAAATTTTCTGTTGAAGGCCACCACATGCAGGGAATTTATACGGAGGCTCAAAGGTAGGTGATAAGAGATCCTTCAAGCCATATAATGTAGTCCCATTTTCTTGAAGATTACTATCCCCATGTGCTGGACCATAAGGCAGAAGATCTGTCAAATCAAAAAGACAAATACTTATATAATAATACAAAAATTACAAAGTTGGGAAAATCAGTCAAAGCCCTAGTACTATTTGGATAAAATGGATTCATTGCCACGTATCTTTAAAAAGGGAGATACCCCAAGTAATCATATATAGATCACATGTAAATCCGCTGATACAGGGGGAAATGATACACAGTGAAGTTACACACATATCTAGGTTAATCCATTTTATCGTGTACATATAATGTACATGATCAAATGTTTTATACTCTGTACATGATATCACATTATACTCTGCCCTAGACGATTTTATTTGTAAAATTTAGGCCCCTGGAATTTAAGGTCAGCGCTCAGCGAGCACGGTGTGGGCCATCAGTGATTGTCAATTTAACTTACAAATATGCAAATTTTGCAGACCACTGATAGAGAATGGGAGTGAGTCCATGCGTGTGTTATTATGTTTCTTGCGGAAGTTAGCGTCGCAGCTTTTCAATTGGACACTACTGACGGACAGGCAATCTTCGGACTTCTGTCCTTGCGAATGCTTAATCTTGTCACGCTCCACTGTGCCATAAGCAAAACTGCCACATGCGTGCCACAAACGCGCTCGGATATGGACAGATCCATACGGAACACGGTAGATCTCCGTAAGTTTTACCCCGGTTGCTTCACCGGGATCGGTGAATTTCCCGGTACGTACCATATCATGCTCAAAGATGGTACTCAGCCAGTTGGTCAACCTCTGGGCAAATAAATACCCAATTCAGATCAGAGCTGAGTTGAAAACCGAACTGGCCAATATGGAATTCTTAAACGTCATCACCAACGTCAGTGGGGGGGGGGGGGTGGGGGGTATTAACCCAATTTTGTTTAGATCCCCTCAAAATATGTACCAACTTATAAGAAACAAGGAAAAAATCATTTGAGAGCGTTAGCCCCCCGTACATGCCCCCTGATGATTTGTTTTCGTGAAACGGCATGGCATCCTGACTTCTTGTGCAGATTACCTGAATACCGTTGGTGATGCACCAGCCTATTTTGTTTAAAGCAGTGATAGGGAAGCAGTGAAGAGAACATCACTTCCACATTTATTTTAAAGTACTTTCTCATGTTTACATGTTGAAATTTTAGCATACTATTCCATGACAACCTTTCAATTGCCTTATGAAACAAAAAAAATATTAAAAAGTAACATTTATATGAATAAAACAGTGTTCCTGTGGGTGTATATGGATTGCAACTGAAGATTTTATTTCATAATTGTATCAAACTTAATATTTTATCCTGGAATAATATAAAACTGATATTTGTTTTTAACATTCTTCTAGAAAAGAATTAATTAATAAAATAGTATAAATGTAAAATAGTAGTTATTGGCCTCAGTTATGTTTTAAACCTAGAAAGTTCTTTCTCAGAGAAAGAACCCGCTAGGCTCGTGACGTAAGGCCTCAAGGTTGGTAAGCAATTTGCAACAGCCAATTCTTTATTTATAGTACAAAAATATATTGATACATGTAACTAATATTAACAACATATTTTATGGCTTAGCAGGGATTTTGGATTGTATAATGCCAAAATGTGTTTCTTTAAATGATACAGTAGATCTAATGCTCATGAACAAGTTCTGCTAGTAGATATGAAGCACCATCTTTAGATATAGTAAGATTTGCGATGACATATATTGAAATAATATCTTTTGAGTAGTAATTAAGGTTCTGAGAAGAACCTTTGGTTAACTCAATATTTCGATCTGTATGCTTTGATCATCTTCTGGGAGAATGCTGGAATGCCGGAATGCCGGAATGCCGGAATGCTGGTGCAGGAGGGGCTTAAGTAGCTCGGTGGAGGAGTCCTGATCACTAGATCTTTGGGCTTGCTTGTGTCATTCTTGTAGATGTAGCTATTACCTAAAACAAATTTGAAATACATTTATAATTAATTATGTGTGAAATAACAAATGTATTATAACACAATCTATTTATAGAAAGTCAAAGATAATATTGTAACAATTTATTTAAAAATGTGCTTAAATATCAGCCGTTTTAACCAACCACACACCATCCCTTAAAAACATTTAAATAATAAATCCCATATCCCACTATTTTATTTTCAGCTAGGTTTCAACTTCACAGGTTCAGGGGTTACACAGTTGTAAACCTTAAATTGATTTGGGAATTAACAACTTTGTATTCTCTTTCTCTTACTCTTACTATTATATCATCGTGATTGTACAAACTACAGTTCTATGACAGTAACCAGTGGGTTAATATTTCATGTTTAAGATCATAACAAGTCCCAGGCATGTAAAATACAATGTTCCCAACTCCCATGGAAATTTCTTGATATACAGTAATACTTGTGGGTGCATGGTGAATATTAAAATCAAACTTACCCAACTAAGGTCATAGAAAATAACTTCTGTCAGTGTCACTGTCAGCAAACAATCCTTTTAGATGACGTATGTACATTTATTCACCTAAATACATAATTGTCTTAATTGAGTAAAACCCATCATGTCAACAAACCATGAACAGCTGATTAGTAACCATTCTAGATTATATGTGTGGTACATAATTATCACACACACAGACTGGTAACCACCATTATGTGTGTCTCTTCAGTGCATATGGAGTCAGGGAACCTTTACGTTAAACTGACAACAGAGGGCGCCCTTCAAACTTTCAGGGGGCATGTACAGAGTGTTAGAAATATCAAATTTTTATTTTAATGATTTAGTCTTCTAATAGGCCTGTACATGTTTTGAGGGGGCAGAATATAAAAAAGTAAAAAAGTGAAATAATACCCCCAGTGACAGAGCCAACATACTGGGTGTTATCCTTGGCATTCAGTAGAAAGCCTACTGGAAAACGTCGGGTCTGCCTAGACCCACATGCGATAAACAGGGTAGCCAAACGCACCTACTACAAGACTCCAACGCTTGAGGAGATAACGCACCAGTTCAGCGGCACGACAGTATTCACCAAACTGGATGCACGGCATGGTTATTGGAACATCGTACTGGACGAGGAGTCCAGTTACCTGACTACTTCCAATTCGCCTTTCGGTCGATACCGTTTTCGCAGACTACCTTTCGGCCTGAAGGTCTCGCAAGATATCTTCCAAGATAAGATGGACATGATTCTTGAACAATGCCAAGGGCCACTTGGAATTGCTGATAATGTTGCAGTGTTTGGCTAAACATGTGAAGAGCATGACGAAACCTATACCAGCTCATGCAGTTCGCTTGCTGATCGTCAACCCCGACAAATGTGAGATCCGTACTCCTCGCATCAAGTTCTTCGGTTGCATGTACAACTCTGTAGGTATGCACCCCGATACCACTAAGGTCGAGGACATACATGCTCTGCCTGTGGCGCAAAAATGTCAACAAGATACAGCACTTTCTGGGCACGGTACAGTACAGTACAACCTTTCATCCCAAAACTCGCGGATAGCACGGAAACTATTCGCGCAGCGACTGGCAGTGACTAATAATAATAAATCACATTTATAAAGCGCATTCCGTCTATGACAAGACCCCAATGCGCTGTACATGCATTACTACACAATATGTAAATACAATTATAAGGCATGTAAAATACGTAATATGATGAGAAACTCGGATAGCAACTGAAACGCCTGCCTGTGCCTGACAAACCGAACAACAAGTTGACCAACGCGGGCAACCGTGCAGTTGTCATCTGGTAACTGACAAAATAAACAATAACAAGTTACAAGCTGAAGAGATGAGTCTTGAGTGAATTCTTGAATTGATCCAGAGAATTTGAATTTCTAATATGTGTTGGAAGCCGATTTCAGAGTTCTGGAGCAGCATCAGAAAAAGATCTCTGGCCGTAAGTGACGGTGTTCACAGTTTTACGTTTAACCCTTTCATTACCAGCCAGTTGTCAGAGAGTACCCTTCTTTACCACAGTAATTAGGAGCCCAATGTCACTTCAGCACCAGTGGGTTTTTCACAATTTCATTGAAGTGCGCCCTCACACGGCAGGAATATACACTTTTTTAACTTTCTCATTTGTATGTAAAAATGATGGTAAAAATGAGTATACAAAAGGGAGGAAAACATTGTGCAAAAGCGAAATAATTAGATCAGTATTTACACTAAAGAAAAGTAATACAAAAAATGGGTGATATTTCATGCAAATACGGTACAGGTATAAGATTTTTTTTCCATGTGAAAAACAATAACTTGGATGAGATTTTTTGGGATTTATTTTTGGTTTTCTACTTGGAAATGAACCATTTACTTCTATTCAGTGTAAATACATCACAATCCATGCTAACACCCCCCACCCCCCCCCTCCCCAATTCAATGTTGGTTTGGACTGTAATCTGCGGCTTGTATGACCTTTCCCAACATTGAACGGGGGGGGGGGGTTGAAGGCAAATAATATAGATTTACAATCAAGTGATGTGGTATTTCTCAAAGCAAGGAACTATGCACATAGGTTGTGTACATTGTTTACAGATCATCTTTGTTTGTTTTCGCCTGCCTAATTTTCGGTTACTGCAAACAATGCAGTCGCGTTTCTTTCCATTGGGGGTTTTGCCAGGATAGTGCTGTTGCCCTGTCAACTCGATAGGAATATGGTATCTCAACTGACTTGTTGCGTTACGTTCCCAACCCAACAGCAAGCCCTCTACAATCCCTATACGAAAATCAAGGTTACTGACATTTTTGTTCCCTGCTATGCTGGTGAATATTACTCTGCTATTGACAATACAGATATTCAGCATATGGAAAACAAACTCTTTTCCACCATTTCAAGCTTCTGTGTGTATGATTGTAGTACTGAAAACATTGGTTGGCAAGATCAGTTCCACCCATGTTTTTGTTGTAATCTTCAATACAATTGGGCTTCATAACATCACAAAATCCACTTGTGCTCTTATTATACCGAATTTGCTTTTTGGACAAATCAGTGTTGCCTACATTAGTTAAAAGTGTTACAGATTTTTTGTCTTGCCAAACGATACACAATTGCCCACCTTTCACCCCCCAAAATGGGTCATCTCCTTTCTTCATTTTATGGTTTGTTGGGTTTGCGGCCTGGGGTATTCCCTGTGTAGTGTAACGAACAGTTCCACAACATCCGAATCCTAGTTTAGCAAGTTTAGCTACAAGAGCTGGGCTAGTATAGTAATTATCACAATATATTACGTGTCCCTTATTCTCAAGTCCATGGACCAGATCAATGACGACTTTTCCTGCAACTGTTGGGTTTGGTGGATGGCAGTCTGATGACTTGGAATCTACGTCTGCATCATAAACAGTTTGGGTGTCGTCGGCTCCTGTGTACAGTTTCCAAGCACACGTGTATCCTGTTTTGGACTCATTTGATAGGTTTGTTAGGCATGTACTGAACAAAAGTTAAGCGTCCCTTGAATTTCAACATACTCTCGTCTGGAGACAGATTCTGCGCAGGGTTATACAGGTTGAGAAACTTCGGGACGAGGACTTCTATCAAGGGCCGAACTTTGGAAAGTTTGTCCCGTTTAGCCAAGGCTCTACGAGGAATTTGGTTATTTGAGATGTGGAGGAACCGAAGAATTGAACTGAACCGATTACGGGACATGATCGACGGATAGAATGGGATGTGAAGAATTTCAGATGTCGACCAGTACATCTTGTATTGAGAGGATTTGTTTATGCCCATAGCAATGAGAAGTGCCACAAATGCCATCATTTCTGGAATGTTGGTTGGGTGCCAGGAGAATTGTTGATCAGGATTTGATTCCATTGTTTTTCTGCGCATAGCGATTAGTCTCGTCACGTCGACGAGCATATTCCACACGAGTTGACAAAAATACAGCTTGAAGATCTCTACTGCCGACAGTGTGGCAAAGTCGCCGGTGGGGCCAGAATTTCCAGTGAACTGCGCAGTCCTACACTCGTAATGGTCTCGTCGTTCCCAACCACATCGGAAATCTAACTTTCCTGTCGTCCTCCTTGATCTCGGTCGGCTATCACCTTGGTAGGTCGGCTGCAACTGAAAAACAAGGCAAAGGAGGATTAATCTCGGTCTTACATTTGTAAATACAATATCTCAATGCTACTTTGCTGCATGTGCACACAGGCCACAGGGGGTCATGCGCAAAATGAATATTGTGCTGAGAAAATAAATATGGCGGCTTCCATCCACTCTCCAAAACTCGTTGCCGATAATTTTTTGTTTGGGATTGTGAAAGTGAATTCCCCCAACTTCTTGTGTTATTGACTTATAAGGGCCTTTCGAATACGAGGCTATTCTTTTGGAAGCGTGAGACTAAGAGTGCATTTTCAGCTTGTTGACGCTAATTAAATAGCACGACCGGCTATGGGTGGATGCTAACATCTCTATGCTATATCTATACTTCAACTTGCTGTTTCAATGAACACAAATAGGCCTATTACCCCAACAAAGTACTAAAAATTGTACATTAATTTTCACTTGAGTACTTTGTGCATGACTTTTTGGACCTAGTCCAGGGGGTGGGGATTTGGTCAATCCTATTCAAGGGATCCATTTTCTAAATTTACATTCCTCATCTCCAACAGTTGTAAACCCCTTGAGCATATATTTAAAAAAATGCATCCAATATTTACGCTATAGCCTAGGGAAATATGTGAATTACATTAATTTGCATTGGGCCCGGAAGAGTAACGACTAACGTTAACTGTTACTTATTCATTTTTACTGTGATTTAGCCTAGGCCTAACGTTACCTACCTCTTGAACATGTTGAACGAATTCCGCTGGAAGTTCTACTAAAGATAATGTGCTATCGTCATCCGTTACTTCGTCATCTGATTCTGAGCCACTGTCTGCCAAAATCTCAGCCAAAATGCCATCATTTATGTCCGTTTCCATCATGATTGCAACTAAAAACTGACCGTTGTGTAAAGCGAGTGGACGCTTGCAGGAAAAACCGCGTACCGCGAGTGGACGCTAGCAGCAGGAGTGACGCGCATTTTTCTTTTATGAACTTTTAAATACTTTATTCCTGTCAATAGAGGGCGCCAAACATAAAAACCACTCAAGCATTTTCATGTGGTGAATTAAGTAGCCGTGGTCGTCAAGGGCATGCCGATTCCCGGCACCTTTTAGAGCCCACGGGATCGAAGCGTATCACAACAAAGGCTCTTTTTAGAGCCCATGGGATCGAAAGGGTTAAGAGTAATGATGCAAATTAGTTCACGTAGGTAGTTTGGTGCTTGGCCGTTGAGAGCTTTGAATGTTAAAAGCATGAGTTTGTAAGCGATGCGCTTCTTTACAGTCAGCCAATGAAGGTCTTGTAAAATGGGTGTTATATGATCCCGCTTCTTGCTCAAGGTAAACAACCGGGCTGCAGCATTTTGAATACTCTGTAGTTTGTTAATTTGAAAGTCCGGAATGCATGCAAAACACTGTTACATGTATCCAGCTTTGATGAAACAAAAACATGTACTAACTTCTCGGTACTGTTTCTGTCCAGATATTTACGAATACGGCCGATGTTTCTAATTGCGAGTGAAGCCAGACGACAGATGTTATTGACATGAGGTATCATGGAGAGGTTATGATAAATGATTATACCAAGATCTTTTGCTTGAACAACAGTGTCCACAACAGAATCACCTACAATGATATATTTTATAGGCGTGGTATGATATATGGGATGATATATGGATAACCTCCGTCTTGCTGTCGTTCAAAGATAGCTTGTTCTCAGCAGTCCATTTCTTGATCTCTTTGATACATCTCTCAAACTCACCGATAGAAGGGTTGATGTCTTTCCGGTCCACACTGACATACAGCTGAGAGTCATCAGCATAGAACATGCCACTGACCTCGTGACGCTTAACAATGTCTTCCACAGGAGAAGAGTACAATGTAAAAATCTGTGGACCAGCGAGTGGGCCCTGAGGAACCCCATACAGTAACACATGAGGTTTGGATTGAACATCGCCGATCTTAACCATTTGTTTGCGACCACGTATGTAGGAATTAAACCACTCAAGTGCTGTTCCTGTGACACCAAATATGTTTTTAGCCGCTGGATGAGAATGTCATGATCTATAGTATCGAACGCAGCACTTAGGTCAAGCAAGACAAGTACCGCATCCTTTCTATCATCAACAGTCAACAGAAAGTTATTGAACACTCTAAGTAAAGCAGTTTCGCGGCTATGATGTTTACGATATGCACTTTGGAAATCTAGATACAATTCATTCTCAGCAAGATAGTTCTGGAGTTGATGCATAGCGGCCTTTTCGGTCACATTTGATTTGAATTTCAGGTTAGAGACGCTACGATAGCTTTGAAATAATTGAGGATCAAGAGTGTCCTTTTTGATCAGAGGTATTACTACAGCCGTCTTGAAATTTGAAGGGAAAGAGCCGGAGCATAGCGAGTGGTTGATAATCTGTGTAATGGTACGGAGCAGTTCATCCAAACACTGTTTAACAAGCCATGTCGGTATCGGATCTAAAGGACTTGACTTGGAAGGCATTCTATTGATCAAAATACACACTTCATCTTCAGACATGGCGCAGAACTCGCTAAAAGAGCAAGATGGAGCAGCCTCACAGGAAGAGTCAATGGTTTGAGCAGCATTAGATTGAATAGTCAGATCAAGGTTACTCCGCAGCTTAAGGACTTTTTCATCAAACAATTTGGCAAAGTCGTCTGCCAAGATTTGGGGAGATTCGTGCACTGGAAGAACTTTAGTTGATTTTCGAACGCACATGTTGTCTACTACTTTGAAGAGCTGACTCTGGTCACAATCGAGAATCTGCGATCTGTGGTAGGTTGTTTTCGCTTTTTCAAGGAAACCTTTATACAAAGCACATTTCTCACGGAACATTTGTTTGTGTACATGGCGCCGTAGTTCTTGTTTTTTTCTCACGCAGATCTTCTGAGTACCACGGTGAGGCTGGATATATCTAGTTCTCATTTTCACTTGAGCATGCTTGTCGACAAGACCGCTCAGAACAGTGTCATTATTGCTAAGTTTGTGAGTTGAGATCTTTTTCTGGTTCAGAAAACAAGGGAGATGCAAGGATGTCTTTCTGCAGTAAGTTAGTGTCAATGTTTCGCAGTTTGCGGACTTTCACAATTTCTTTTGTTGCAGCAGGACGTGCAATGTCAACAGTACAGATGGTTGCTAAGTGATCTGAAGGAAGATCAGCTTGCATTGTTATATCACTGACAAGAGTATCTTCTTCGGGTGTAATCAGTAAGTCCAGTGTATGACCACAACGATGGGTTGCACTAGTGACATGCTGATGGAGGTTGGCTGAATGAAGCAGATCAAGGAATTTGGCTGCTTCATGATCTGCAGGAATCTCAACATAGAAATTAAAATCACCGCATACAAGGAGATTATCGCTGGAAACAGAGGCAAGTGACCCTAAGAAAATTGAGAACTCATTGAAAATAGTTCCTGAAGTAACTCTGTACTTTTTACTGTATGGCATTCTGCATTCTGTATGGCAGAAATGTCACTGATCGGTACAGAAGACATACTTACATTAATCCCGACCAGCCAACGGTGCTACAGTTCGACGCTTCTCTAAAGGGGCTAGGTGCTGCTCTTCCCCAGAATAGCAAGTCTTCGGTTCTACACATATCTTTGTGGAACAACGTTTGTTGTGGAATCTGACCACAAGCTGCTGGAAAATATACAACATAAAAGCCTCGCCAATAGACAAATCCCAAGATGACGAAATTAACATTAATCTGCACACTATTGTCTACCTCGCATGGAGAGCCTCGGCTTCAATGCGGAAGTGCGCAGACTGGGTCAATTTAAAGGTCGTCTATACACCACCATTTCTTCAACGATCTGATGCTACGCTTTCAGCCCTTAGACAAACCTGGATCGTCGATAAACCTGGACGTGAAGTTGTGCTCGCTAACACGTTGTCAAGGCTTAACCCCACCACGGGCGTAAATCCCGGGGTTGGGGATATACCCCTCTTTTTGGACCGGGTGTGGTCCATAGGATGGTACATAGGATCACCTCCCAGAACTTTCCATGTGTTGAAAAAAATATATAGGTGTAATCTGTACTGTAGCTGCAATACCGTCCGTACACCCAACTTTCAAAATCATCATCCACTTTTCATCACGGATTTACGCCAGTGACCCCGCGCATGAGCCACAGATGGAATTCGACACGACGATTTATACAGTCTATATATTTCTCGCATGCCAGGCTGACACAGCTCAAACACGAGATGGCTTGTGATCAATCTTTGCGCCCACTGTCGGAGACAGTCAGTGTCGTTTGGCCAGAGGATCCCAAGCAGCTCCCAATATGTATTCGACAATACTGGTCATGTAAATGTCTACTGATGATTGCATGCAACAGGAAATAATGGCCAAGATACATGCTGGTCATGAAGATGTCACTAAGTGCTAACTGAGGGCCAAAGCCAGCGTATATTGACCAGGAATCAACAAATACAGTGCACAACTAGTTGGAGGATGCAGTGTGCGTCAGGGACACCAAGGCACGGAATCCCCTGAATCACTCATGCCCCAGGCGATACCACGGCGACCGTGGCACACAGTGGGAACGGACCCGTTTCACAATATCTAATCATAGCTGACTACTATACTCACAGGGGGATTCTCACAGGCATGTTCATTCCAAGGTCAATGGACCCTGCAACAGCGCAGCAGTCGTCGGTCTCACGAAGAAGCTTTTCAGTGAGCGAGGCATTCCCACCAACAGGTAGTGAGCGATAACAGTTGACAATACGCTCTTGCTCTCCTATGCCTCCGTGCAACCACAGTGGATAATGTACTTCCTTCACCAGCAGAAATTCTCATTGGCCAGACAATCAATGTCAATATCATCCCCTCAATTAAAGATCCGCAACAACAGGGTTGACAAAGATACCATCCGTGACAGGTTATCTGAGCGCCAAGATCCGGCGATCTTCATTCCAACCCTGGGCCACGCCAGTTTAATGTTTAGAGGTATTACGATTCAGCAATGCATCGCTTAATGCGATATCAAAATTCCGCATTAGGCGTCACGATACAAAACTGCGTACCACGATACTGATGACTTTTGGGTTTACACAAAATTTCATCAAAATCTAAATAAAAGTACTGAATATCCAAACCAAATTTTGTTTACAAACATAAGCACTACATCACTGACATCCACGATACATCATTTGGATTGGAAAATAGCTCAAATTCGATATACTTTGCGTGTAAAAAGGGTCTCATAGGTCTCAAAGGTATATTTGTTATAGAATAGAATAGAAATTTTATTGTCCGCATCATAAAAATACAGAAATTTAGTTTCCATTGGCGCATTTTAAAATTTTAAACTACGTTTAGTTAAAAACAATAATTTTATCCACAAAAATTACACAAATTAAGGAGAAGAAATATACACTCAAATAAACAAATATTATTAAAAAAATATTTAAATACGAAAACATTTTTTTTATGCAGTCTTAAAATGAACGAGATAACCTGCAGCAAACATACAAATGAATAAATACCCCTATTTACGAACAGCCAAGGTGTTAAATAAATGAATGGAGTTGGGAACAAAGGATTGCCTGTATCGAGTAAGGTTTGTGCGGGGAACACAAAGTCTGAGCCCGGATCTATTAAAAACAAAACAATCAAAAAGTGGATGAGTTGGATCAGATAAAATAAAATGTACTTTAGATATTATCATATTATCATATGTTGGGAAGGTGAGACCTACAGAGCGCTGGGCCATTTTACGAATGCGCTCAAACCTGTCCGTATGTTTCTGTGAAAGTGAACCATATACACTGACTATGTTAAAAGTAACAATGCTCTGTATTATAGACTGATAAAATAAACGTAAAATCGTCTTATCGACATTGAACTGTTTAAGCTTAAGAAGAAAGAACATACGTTGCATGGCCTTGCCAAAAACTACCTGAGTGTTTTTGTTCCAGTTCAGTTTGTCATCTATTACAGTACCAAGGTATTTGTACTCATTAACCCTTTTTAATTCACTGTCATTTATATAAACAGGTTCATAAACTCCAGTATTGCGACAAAAATCTACAATCATCTCTTTAGTTTTCTTAACATTAATAGTTAAAAAATGACGATCACACCAGTCCACAAACGATGGTTCAAGCCCCCCCAAAAATAATGGTTTGAAACGGCGAATAGCTTTTAAAACGACAAGTTCTGCTTCTGGACTGAAAGATGCAACGTTGTTGTATTTACGCGCGGTTTCAAGCAGGTCTAGTTCCCGCCCACCGAAACTGTGAATCATATGCAAACGTAGTCCAGGCTATCAATAAACCAAAGGTCATACTCCCCAAAAACTGGTTTCGTGATTTTGACACAAAAATTGCCCTGCTTTCTAGCCCACCAATCAAAATAGATTTGACATAGATTGAAAACTAATTTTATCTAGTTTATAAAACCGTACGATCGAAATTGCTGTGACCTTGCTGGGGACTTTGGCATTCAATTTAGTGGGATGACCGGAAAACACGACTAAAAATGAGTGTGGTGATACAAAACTGAGGATTTTATACCAAAAGCTTTTTTTGGAATACAAAAGTGCCCTTCTTTACCGTCACATAATTATAAAGAAATTACACTCTTTTGAAAGGGGAATATCTATATTTTCAAATGCCGAGTTACCAAACACGTTTAACAAAAGTACTTTGCGTAAATAGAGGAGAAATAATCCTGCGAGCGTAGTGATTCGTAGTGTTTAACAGATTGCTGTAGACGGCGTTGAGCAGATGCACGCTAGTGGACTACATCCGCTGTGAAGCCCAGACTGAAATACTCAAATCGGCCCGTATCTCTTGGTAGTATCCATACACACACTTACAGCGGTGAAAACATAACCTCCATCCACCTTTGGTGGCGGAGATAACAAACGAGAAGGTACTAAATCTCTAATTGCCAGTCAATATGTGCATAATATACAACTTACCTGGATCTCCATTGGCATTAACATGTGTTGTCCACCTTGATGTCAGAAGCAGCATAAATACTACAACCAGTGGCCTCACCCATAATCCCAGCATACTAGATAATACAAATACAAAAGCAATGAATGACAATCATTAAGCGAACACATTGCCACCACTTTAAAGATTCACATTTCGTGTGAAACCTTATTTTCCACTCATTGATTTGATTTAAATTGATTTAAATGTCTTAGTTGAAAGAAATAATGTTATTATGAAATAAGTTATTTCACAAACTTATTTCATAATAATTGAATTTACGACGTGCGGAGACTAATTCCCATTACGTATAAAGGTCATGTCAAGGGTAAAAGCTTCTGGACCTAATGTCCTTCTTGTTCATATTTATTTGTTATTCGTAATGCTGTTTAATGACAATACATATTTATCAACGTAAACAGGGCTATTATGGAAATCATTATGACAGCTTAATCTTTTTTAAAGTTTAATTGACAATTTGCTAAATATGTGGTGAAAATCTGCAATTTTTGTGTTTCCCAATATCATACCCAAATGTAACTGCGCTTCTGTTGGTAATTTAAGTGATCAAAGATGGCGTCAATTTATACAATTTACTCAGTTCAAAAATAATTTCGGGTTCAAAGTTAAACTTTAACGAATAATAATAACAGCCTATAATAATAATAATAATGTGTGGACTTATATAGCGCACGTATCCACCAACTGAGTGGTGCTCAAGGCGCATTCTTTTTTACGTGCATTACACAACACACGGGACCTACGGCTTTACGTCCCATCCGAAGGACGAAGCAATTATGGTTAAGTACCTTGCTCAAGGACACAAGTGTCACGACCGGGGCTCGAACCCACACGCTGCTGCTGGCAACGCCAGAACTTGAGTTCGGTGCGCTAGACCGCTCGGCCGCTCGGCCACGACACTCCCTATGTAGAGAAAGTTTGAGTCGATTGGTTGTTTGAAAGGCAAATTGAATTTTGTAAACAGTAAAGGCAATTTGTTCCCAATGAACACCAAGCAAAACTGATATTTAACTATATATATTGAAAGTTGGGTAGTTGGTTTCTCAACTATCTCAGGGAGTGGTCGCCCCTGCCCATACGAGCCCCAGGTCCAACTGACCCGGTTGGTAGTACCTGGTAAGGGTCCCACACTCAGGGTTACGAGTGAAAAACACCGAGTCCCGGGCGGTGTAAAATATCCTGGCCAACTCAGGCAGCCTGAGTAGGATAGTGGGGCCCTTGATGGAGGAAATGCCATCAAAAGGCATTTATAAAATCCATAGGATTTATAAATGGCTTCCACACTGCTGACAACACGCCCTGCCAGCGCGTCAGCATACGGCAGAAACCCCTCATGGAAAAATATGGATGACAAGAAAAACGAATGCCGTAAAGCCCATGGCCAAAATGGGCACCATAAACATGGTAAAGTGTACAGCCAGGACTCGGAGGTAAAACTCCATGATGAAGTTCTGAAGTCAAAGCCTTTTGGAAGCTCCAGGACAGAGGAGAGTGCAAGGGCTGGACATAGTAAACTGTATATATGTACATATAATACACGCACTCTAAGAACTGAGGAAGCATTACAACACCTTGTGGAAGATCTAGAAGACTTCAAGTGGAGTATCATTGGTCTAGCAGAGACAAGGAGGAAAGGGGAATATCTACAAGAAATACAAGGTGGTGCATGGCTGTTCAACCGAGGAAAACAGAAAGAAAACAAAGAGGCCAGAGGAATTGGCTTTCTCCTTACACCCTAGCATAAAGACTACGTCAGTCAGATAAAAAGCTACTCGGACAGAGTGATCTCATTACAAATACAGTTGTCAGGAAATGAGGATCTGTGCATAATTCAAGTATATGCACCAACAAGTGATCACACAGATGAAGAGGTCGAACAGGTTTATGAAGACATCATAAAGGCAACTGATGAGCATAAATCTAAATATACCATTATCATGGAAGACTTCAATGCCAAAGTAGGAAAAGCACAACCAGGAGAAGAAACAATCATTGGTAAATTCGGGCTTGGAAAGAGAAACACAAGAGGAGAAGCACTTGCTGCTTTTGCAGCTCAGCATGATCTGGTTATTACAAACACTTATTTCCAAAAACATAAAAACCGCTACTGGACCTGGGAGAGCCCAAATGGTGCAGTTAAAAACCAAATTGACTACATCTTGAGCAGTCAAAGGGGAATAGTGGAGAACAGTGAAGTTATCAGCAGAGTAGACGCCAGTGATCATAGGATGATAAGAGCCACATTGAAGACCAATAGAAAACTTGCCAGGCTGAAATTTATCAACAACAAGAAAAAAGCGAAAAGTGAACATCTCTAAACTTCAAGGACAGAGACGAATTCCAAATCAGACTTCAGAACAGATTTGAGGTCTAGAAGATGAAGATGTGGATCTGGAAACAAGGTGCAATAGAATAACCACAACTATAATGGATGAAGCAGTAAATATTGCATCATCAACAAAAGACGAGGCAAACAGAAAACCAGTGAGGACAACGAAATCAAGCCATTGATAAAAAGACGTAAGGAGCTCAGGCAAATACCAGACAAAACGGCCCTGCAGAAAATTGGTATGCTGAGTCAGTCAAGACAAGCAGAAAAAAGAGACGTCAAAGAATCAGACGAAGAAAGGAGAGACAAATCAAGAGAGTTTGGAGACAGGAAGAGGGCCAAGAAACCCTCAACAGAAATCGCACAAACACAGAATACACCAACTGAGAAAGGAAGATGGAGATCTCACTGTTGACAGGGGTGAAATACTCGGTGTGCTCGGACTTCTATGGAGAGCTATATAGTTCCAAAATAATACAGTCTGAAAGTAGCAGAAGAGATGTTATCAGATACACAGAAATTACAGGTAACAAAAGAAGAAGTTGAACATGCACTAATATCGATGAAAAAAAATAAGGCACCCGGGGTGGATGAAATAACAAGCGACATATTGAGAGAGGGTGGTGACGAGGTGATGTCTCAGTTAACCAGCCTTTATAATCAAATCTTTAAGGAACAAAAGATACCAAGACACTGGAAAGAAGCGAAGGTCACTCTCCTTCAAAAAAAGGCGACAAAGCTGACATCAAGAATTACAGACCCATCAGTCTTTTATCACATCTTTACAAAATTCTAACCAAAATTATACAAAACAGGATTACGACAATTCTAGACGAGCATCAACCAGAGAACAAGCTGGGTTCGAAAAGGTTTCTCAACAACAGACCATTTATATGCACTAAACCAACTCATCGAAAAGGCCAATGAATATCAACTGGACTTGTGTGTTGGTTTCATTGATTATGAAAAGGCATTTGACTCAGTGGAACACAAATATCTGCTTCAAGCTTTGAGAAAAATGGAAATCAGTGAAGGATACATAAAGCTACTAGAAGATATCTACACTGGAGCAACAGCAAAGATACACATTGACAAAGACGTCTCACAGGAAATAAACATCAACAGGGGAGTTAGGCAAGGGGACCCAATGTCACCAAAATCTTCACCACCAGTGTTAGAGGAGGTTTTCAGAACACGTCCCTGGATGAAAGGGTATATAACATTGATGGAGAAATGTTGACAGATCTACGCTTTGCAGATGATGTGGCTCTAATCACCTCTTCTGTTAACGATTTGGAAGTGCAAATAAATGAAGTAAACAGAAAAAGTAAAGACATAGGGTTGAAAGATGCACAAGGGAAAGACAAAGTACATGACAAACTTCAACACAGATGACACAATAACGGTGGAGGACCAAGAGATCAGCAGGGTCAATGAATACAAATACTTGGGTCAAACAGTAAAAATGCAAGACAACACACAAGACGAAGTCTCAAGCAGGATAAAGACAGGATGGTGTTCCTTTGGACGATACCGACGAATACTTTGTGATAAGAACATACCTATGGCTCTAAGGAGAAAAGTATATGATCAGTGTGTACTACCTACAATAACATATGGAGCAGATACATGGACAACAACAAAACTGATAGAACACAAACTCCGTACAGCACAAAGAGCAATGGAGAGACAAATGCTACATATCTCAATCAGAGACAGTGTTAAATGCACAGAAATACGAAAGAAAACTGGAGTGAGAGACATCATAAGGACAATAAAACAAGCTAAATGGAGATGGGCTGGACACACTGCCCGAAGAAGAGACAACAGGTGGACAACAAGACTATTGGAGTGGCAACCAAGGACAGGGAAAAGGAAAAGAGGTAGACAGAGAAGAAGATGGAGAGATGACATCAGGGCATATGCAGGAACAACATGGACAAGAACAGCTAGAAATAGAGATGAATGGCATTTTCATGACGAGGGCTACATCCTACACTGGATGAACACAGCCTAAATGAATGAATGAATGAATTCAAAGACCAAGATTTTTCTGTAAAAAGGTGTTTAAACCATAAGGTGTCTGTACCGATCTCCAGTTGTGATGGCAAATACTGCGTACTATGACCCCTAAACAAATCCAACAGGAAATGAGCGCTACGATGATGATGACGATGATGACGATGATGACGATGATCATCCACCAAACTGGTGCTCAAGGCGCATTACATTATTACCCCTGCTCATCAGGCTCATAAATCATTCCTGAAACCATCTCAGCTCCCTGGGCAGTATACAGCTCATATGCTGCCATTTCAGCGCATAATGGGCTAGTCAAACACAACAACCAACTCTGCCCTCACAGGTACCCATTTACCCCTGGGTGGAGAGAAGCAATTATGGTAAAGTGTCTTGCTCAAGGACACAAGTACCCCAGTGGCGGTTGGGATCCGAACCCACATTCTGACGACTCAGCCATCGGAATACAAATCCGATGCACTAAACTGCTCGACCATGGCACTCCACATTACGTTATAACTTTAATACAACCATCATTTGTTTCAGAACAATAATTCAACAGGTATATAACATGGCTGCGATTATAATAAAAAAAATCTACAAGGGATAAGAAAAATAAATCATTAGGGGCACATTGTTAACAGTTATCAGGGTAGATCCTCTTAATAATTGTTAAGAGGCAAATTGAATTTTGTAAACAATAATTAAGGCAATTTGTTCCCAATGAACCCCAAACAAAACTGACACATATATTGAAAGACCAAGTATGTGCACCAGGGCTGTGCCGGGTATCCGGGTATCCATATACCCGACCGAAACTGTCATTACCCGGTTCCATTTTTTGGTTCCGAGTACCCGTAAACGACTTTTTAAAATTGGGACAATTTCAGCGGTGTGAACAGAAATCTTTGACTATTGAACAATGTAATGTTTACACTTTTAGGAGCAATTTTATTCAAGAGATTACACTCTGATAACGCCTTTGTAGTATTTTACAGACATTTTCCATACACTTTTGTCCAACTGTTGGTGATATATTGTATCTTCTTCTTCTTTCGTATGATGATGAGCAGCTTAGAGTGCTAGTAGCTGCGTACATCGGTTTGATGACATTAGTTGAAACAGGGTGGACCGCGTGAAGGTTGTCATCTCCCACCCCATATATTGTATCCAATCATTAAGACTCAAATAGCCTGGGTGTGGTATGCTACAAACAAGTATCAAACTAGCTGCTCAGGATGGAATGTTTGCCTATTGTTCACAGCAATTGGATTAGTGGGACAATAACTGCTGCTTTATGTCTGCACTGGAGTGCACCATGATGTGTTAATTGAGGGGATTTTATTATAGGGGACGTCCACTTTAATTGTTGTCTTAATAAAAAAGTTGGGTTGAAATTGGTTTTGTTGTATAATTATTTTGATGTGCCACCGACCATCCCTCAGCTTATCACCAACATTTACATTTATTTACCCACCGATACCAAGCTCTTGTGTATTACATTTGCCGAAAAGGTGACAATTTGTTTCAAAAGAAAGACATAACAAGGGAGGTGTTAAGTCGGTCATTTTCTTTGAAACCAAACCAGCCAGGCTCAGTGATGATCCATGTCATTGGTGGTGGTCAAATGCCGTTCGGTTTCCATCAGTCGCAAGGATCGCCAAGAAGTATATTGATATTCCGGCAACGTCACTGTCCTCTGAACGGGTGTTTTCCACCGCGGAAAATATCGTCGCGACAAATATCGTCACGGCAAATCGGAGCTGCTTAACGCCTGATAACGTGAACATGCTGGTATTCCTGGCAATGAACGCCCGCATAACTGCCACCCCACCAAAGTGAACATGATTTATAACTTATCAATAATAAGTAACAATCAGAATTGGATTCTGAAAATAATCTTAATTCTTAAAATCATTGTTTAGCTTTATTAGTAGAAGTAGTAGTTGTTGTTTTCAATTATTCCTATCTCTAGGTCTCTTGTAGTAAATTCATTCTTTCAGGAAACAAAGTTTATTGACATTTATTAACTAAGTTCATTGTGATAGAAACAAATTAGTATTCAAGTTCTGATTTTATATTCGTAATATTTTGCAGTTGTTAGTTTCATAATATTAAATATTATTTTAGTACGCAAAATCATGTCCTTATCCAAAGCCAACATGACGTATGTATGGTGTTCTGAAAAGGACACATGCACATGGCAAGACGAGTGTGTAAGCGTCGCATTAGGATTCACGCGTCGCACTAGAAGTGTAGTCACGTCGCACTAAAAGTGTGTCGCGTCGCATTAGAAGTGTAGTCGCGTCGCACTAGAAGTGTGTCGCGTCGCACTAGAAGTGTGTCGCGTCGCACTAGAAGTGTAGTCGCGTCGCACTAGAAGTGTAGTCGCGTCGCACTAGAAGTGTTGTCGCGTCGCACTAGAAGTGTTGTCGCGTCGCACTAGAAATGTTCACCATTGCAGTTTTTTCTCGTATGAAGAGCCGTATGTGACTAAATTTCGACTAATTAATATAATTATACGACTAAAATAAATGTAAATCCATATATTTACTAGAAAAACCAATTATACAAAAGCGGCAACCAGACTGGTTGGCAGCTAGCATGCATACGGTACTAAACATGAATTTTGGGATTTATATTCCTTTAAAAAGTCCTCCACAGCCCATACATTATTGTTTTACAGAAAGGTTTTGTTTCTGAATTTGTGTTGTAGCTAACAAAAATGTTGCTAATCCTGTTACAAATATTTACAACCTAAACCTAGTCTCGATCCCAACTACCTACTTGGAAGGTGAGCATTCTAAACCACAAGACTACCATGCCACTCGAATTTGGCGGTAAATTAAGTACAGAAGAACCTTTGTAAAATTGTATTGATAAAATAATATAAATTGTTCAGAAAAAAATTGCGCAGGCCTACAGGGTTCACTCGTCCCCACTGCCCAGGGCCGTAGCGAGCGGGGGCAGGGGGTATGGGGTGTCACACCCCAATAATTGTTCTCAGTCGGCAAATCAAAGGTACTAGAGCAAGAGTTGGTCCAAAATAAATTTTCAGTCAGCAACATTTGTTTTATGTACTGATGCCTCTTTTCACAACAAACTATTTTAAAGCAGAACCATACCCTAAATTCATGGTCACACAATAATGTAATTATATGGGGGGGGGGGGGTTAGATGACAGTTAATTAAAAGCAAAAAGGACACAAACAGATGATTTTATTTTAGGCCTACTGTTAATTTAAAGGAATATTGTGTACATGTTGAACACTGTCCCAAATAATTATGTCCCACAAGTTGCATTTTGAGATAATCAAATTTGTTACACAACTAACTGTATTAAATATAGGCAGGAGCACATTTATATATGTTATGGAATACATCATTCATCAAATGTTTCTTTTGAAGCCTTTTTGTCTATAATTTCAGTATAACTATTTTTTCAAAATGATTTTTTTAAGTTCATGAGACAAACATTTCACATAATAAACAACCTGAATGTTTTTTCTTTATTGCTGAAGCTTTCATACAGGCTGGAGTTATGCATCAACAAAATAATACATTATCCTTACAGAAAAGAAATATATTTTACTACAGGTCAGTAAGTCTGACCAATTTGTCAGTGTAACTTTGACTTGTATCACCATAAAATGACACAGACTCAAGGTTTGAGGAATACGTGTCTGCTATGAAAGTTTAATACATACTTAATTAAAGAATTGCCAATCATGAAAACTTGTTTTGACATTTATTAATACTTCATCAGTAGTGTTACTTTCCTTCTGTTTCTCTGATTTTTGGATGTTACGAACCTAGAATAGTGACTAATAATAATAATAATAATAATGTGTGGACTTATATAGCGCACGTATCCACCAACTGAGTGGTGCTCAAGGCGCATTATATTATTACCCCTGCTCATAAGGCTCATAAGGCTCATAAATCATTCCTGAAACCATCTCAGCTCCC
Organism: Zoroaster sp. YZ-2022; assembly: GCA_029582265.1. Lineage (NCBI taxonomy): Eukaryota > Metazoa > Echinodermata > Asteroidea > Forcipulatida > Zoroasteridae > Zoroaster > Zoroaster sp. YZ-2022. Next base: position 64,040,171 of record CM055816.1, read on the forward strand.
TGGGGAGTATACAGCTCAATTGCTGCCATTACAGCGCATATAGGGCTAATTCAACCAACTCTGCCCTCACAGGTACCCATTTAACCCCTGGGTGGAGAGAAGCAATTATGGTTAAGTGTCTTGCTCAAGGACACAAGTGTCACGGCCGAGATTCGAACCCACATTTTGCTGCTAACACCATAACTTGAGTCCGGTAAGCTAGACCGCTCGGCCACGACTGGATTATTTTAATTTCTGATTATTACTTAATTCCTATTATTTTACTTTATTGCATTTTCCACTTTTTTATTGTTGCTGATTCCTCAGTTAAATCAAATTACTTACACTTTTATCTACTGAATGACAGGTTTTATAATTCATCTCGTTTCCACTTGTCATTTTGTTGTCAACCTTGTAAAAAAATTATGTTTCCGAGTTATTTGTAAATTTATAGCCCACCATTGTTCAGTCACTGTGAGAATTAGAAACCCTAAATTCACTGTATTACTGGTTGCAGGTATTCCAGATGAAGACCATCTAGACTTATGCCTCCAGTTTTGCAATTTTCTTAGTTTCCATATTAATTGTGTTAGTACTGGTCGTTATTATTAAATTCACTATCGAATTTTTTGATACAAACGAACAGTGTGTATATTGTCTATTCATGCCATAGTACAGTGTCACTTCTTATCATCAGCAAAGGTATGGTCTTGGGTGGGTTTGTTTACATTCTGGCAGAGACCTTTGGTCTGCCTAGGTTTGGTATGGTAGCTCATTAATATGTTAGGGCTAGCCATATATTTAAGTGTTTTGGGACTGATGGAATAAGCCACGAATGTATAAAACATAACTTATCACTTGCTGAAATATCGCGGGATAGTAATTTTAGTTGGCAGAAAGAAATCGCCCACCCATCTTGCTGAGGACCTGGTTGTTGGGGACGAGTGAACCCAACAGGCCTGTGCAATATTTTTCTGCATTCAAGAATTTATATTATTTTATAAATACAATTTTATTAAGGTCCCTTTGTAATTAATTCACCAAAAAATTCGAGCTCACCTTCCATGTAGGGAGTATTGGGATCGAGACTAGGTTTAGGTTGTAAACATTTTTTGTTAACTACAACACTAATTCAAAAACAAAACCTTTCTGTATAATAATAATGTATTGGCTGTGGAGGACTTTTTAAAAGGAATATAAATCCCAAAATTCATTTTTAGTACCGTATGCATGCTAGCTGCCGACCAGTCTGGTTGCCGCTTTTGTATAATTGGTTTTGCTACTTATATGGATTTACATTTATTTCAGTCTTATGTATTAATTAGTCGAAGTTTAGTCACATACGGCTCTTCATACGAGAAAAAAACTGCAATGGTGAACACTTCTAGTGCGACGCGACAACACTTCTAGTGCGACGCGAATACACTTCTACTGCGACGCGACATAATTCTAGTGCGACGCGACTACACTTCTAGTGCGACGCGACACACTTCTAGTGCGACGCGACACACTTCTAGTGCGACGCGACTACACTTCTAGTGCGACGCGACAACACTTCTAGTGCGACGCGTGAATCCTAATGCGACGCTTAAACACTCTTCTTGCAATGTGCATGTATCCTTTTCAGAACACCATACGTATGGGATATCCTTATGTAGAAGGCAGAGTTAGTTCCGCCCACATCGCCTTTGATCGAACAATGACATTATTCGACACGTGTTTTGTGACATAAACATCCAAGTCAACTTGCTATACGATATGGTAGTCACACTCCTGACACAGTCACGAGTGAGACCGCTGTAGCTGCGTGATGCACCGGCCGTGCATGCGCGCGTGTGATCAATTTGCCTTTCTTGTGTACACTCGTAGGGTTTTCAGGTGAAAAATTATTCCTAAACCATTATGCTCAATATTTATATCAAATTAAAGGTCTTGATGAAAGAAATCTAATGGTTTTTAAATCAAGAAAATCGGACGAGTAGTTTTTGAGGAATCCTGTTTTATTTAATCAAGTATACAGCATTCGATGAAGCCCGACTCTCCATACACTGTGTACATCCCTTATGGCAACAAAACCGTTGAATCAGCCTACACACACCGTGATACATACACACACACACAGCGTTCGTGCTCGTTTCCCTCATAAGAGCTTTTGAAAGGGTGTAAAAAATACACTCTCAGCTCAAAACTAAACACATTTACGGCTCAAACCTTTCACATATGATAGAAAAGAGGTGTAAAATTCATTCAGACATCGCTCTTACCTTTCATCTTAAAAGTTTGACTTCGAAAAACGGTTTTTATTTTTTTAGCTCTTCATAACTTCGGTTGTAGAGTAGCTGTGGAGATCGAGCAAGCACGGATATGTAAAGGAGCCCTTTGTCTCTATAGGAAAACCCGTTTTCATGTCAATTACAATGTACTCGGCCGCGGATACAGCTCCGAAGTGGATGCCCTCAGCAGAGTGCGGCAAATTTTACGGGCCGAATGCGCCCGAACTCGGAACACTTCGCGAAAGGCTGGGCGGGACGAGAGTGGTTCATTCATATTAAAAACCTAGCCTTTCGCACGTACTTCCGATTGCTATTTTATGTACATTGTTGGATAGTACAAATGTTGATGTTTTTTTGTTGCGGGCGACGCGCTGTGCGCGCGTGTGTAGGGCTTCGGTCAAGCACGTACAAACTGAAAAACCTATGTACAGTGTATATTGTAACTTGAGTTATGAAAGACACTTTTGTAGCAATTTTTACGGTTTTATTTCAGAAATAACTTTCAGTAAACACAATATGTTGTCACCAAGATGTTATACTTTAATTAATAAAGATCGAATTAAATTTACATGTATTTGTACACCAAAGGAGGCATGTTTTCAACAAGAATGAAAACGGGTATCCGCGTATCTACAAGGGATATATAACAAAAAACATATCATAAGCGGGGCACATTGTTAACAATTATCAGGGTAGATCCTCTTAATAACTATATGAGAAAACAGTACTCATATCATGTAAAAGAATCGCATGCTTTGAACCATTGGTGAACTACAACAGGGCGCGGTATTATAAAAGTGAATTGACAATAATTTTGGCATTCATATCTATGTGTATCTTTCCTGATATTTGAACACATGGGGTAGAACGTCGTATCCGACCGCCACTTTTTCTCATTCAATATAACAATAATGTAATTTTGCCTACTCATTAAGGTGGAGAACATATGGATGGTGATGGACATATACTTAAAATTATTCCAGGATATTTATTACATGAAAAATCGGGCATTTTTGGTATACGATGACTTCCTCAGTCATGTCAGTCTGATCTTGTCAACTCCCCTGTTAGTGTTAGTGGCCAACACGGTCATTGTACATGCTGAAGTGGATGGTGTTTTTAGAAGAGAAATAAAGTCCGAAAACCATCATAAAAGTGGATTTCAAAGATAGTTTTCTCTTTCTGTACCCCAAAAAATCGATAGAATAATGTTTTAACTAGTAAGTGGCTGCAAATAATTCCCCAAAAAAACTTTAAAAGTGGCGGTCGGATACGACATTCTTTCCAAGACATGTAGATAATGTGAAAAGCTTACCTGATTACGGGTTAATATATTAAGATGTCACTAGAGAAGAACTCAACAACTGGACACGCATCAGCTTCCTCAATGAGTATAGGTAGGTCGATCTACTGTGATTCAGCAACCACAGTTTGTCTACACAGGAGGACTGAACAACCTTTTCTGCTGTCAACAACACATATCTCGTTTATATCATGCATGAATAAACATTACAATCAATCCCCAAACATTGACTTAAACACCTTGCCCAGCTGCTATGTATGGAACGCCAAACGTGTCAATATTTGCGTACCAGTTGACATTTATCGATCTTGACGGTTCTCACGATGATGTCGTGACCTTATTTCGCGTTGTTTTCAAAATATCTGATGATGTATAATGACTTAACGTTTTCCCCGACGTATTTGATGATGAAGTCGTCAAATCATTATCTTAGATGACCTACTGATATGAACTCCTGTTGTTCTCAACTTGCTTAATGATGTCGTCAAATCATTCCGTAAATCATTTCGGAAAATTACTGAATTGAACAATAAAATGGGTGCCTGTAAGTCAATAAGGGTGAATAAACTTGGTTACAACCAGTAACTGTAACGAATTACCTGTGAGTCTGTGGGTTAACACGGACTCATATGTAGCATGTTTCCGCCAGCAGGAAAATTATATTTCTTGCTTCTGGACTTAAACAAAGTTATTAAGGAGAGTACAGAGTCCACAATACTTGTAAAACCCTACCGGGACGGTTCCAAACTGCTGGTTGTAAACTCGGCTTCTTTAATCTCGGCCTATTCTCCTGGATAGGTGCCATTACTTAGTTACCAGTGTTGTAGTCGAGACCGGATAGTCCGAGACCGAGACCGAGACCGAGACCGAGACCGAGACCGAGACCGAGACCGAGACCGAGACCGAGACCGAGACCGGAAGGTCCGAGACCGAGACCGACCCGTCGAGACCAAGACCGAGACCATGAAGGCCCGAGACCAAAACCGAGACCGAGACCTGCATAAATAAAATTAATAACATAATAAAAGAGTCAACAAAACTTTATGTGTGATTTTGTGAACACTTTTATTCTCATGAAAACAAGAAAAGAAAAAAACTTTTGCCATTTCTTTGATCGGAAGTTTACATCCATCTAACAAACAAAGAAATCTTTTATCATTTGTGGCCCATTTTAACGAACACTTTCATTACATTTCAAAAACATCAGCATTCCCAACATCTCTGTGGACAGTCTGGCCCTCGGAAGACGTTCCTGCACATGGTATCAAGAATCCAGTTATGCCCTGTTGCTTGCTGGTTTCTTTTAGACTTTTCCCTGACTGCAAGTGCTCTTCATACCTTTTAAAAAGCAAGAACAAATGATAACTTCAATTAAAACTTAAGAATAAGAAGTACACAAGAACTGGCACAACACATTTGTAATCTTCACAGATGGGAGGGCAATGCATATAGCAAGAAGCCTAAAACCAAAATAAACTTTATTTCACAAGGACATGTCTAAAACCATAATGAATGTGGACTGATGATTGACTTGTAAAGTTCACCCATATGTAGATTAAAGGGATCCAGCAGGGGAAAACAACATGACTTTACAAAGATTAGTTGATGACAACCCGACCCAGGAAGGAACAAAACGTGTTGTAGCATTTATTTCTTTAAAAAAGTGGGTGACTCTTATTCATTAAATTTGAATAACAAATTCCAACAATTACAAAATAAATGTAGGCTTACTTACTTTGCTTTGTGCGCCGGCTCAAGTGCCTGGTGAATGCCAAACGTGTTCCAGATCAGTCACTTATCCGAGTTGTTTTGGTGCAGAAATTGCACACTGCTGAATGCTTCTTATTCTCTGCCTTCGTGTCGGTGAATTTTTTGTGGTCTTTAAAACCAAACTTGATTACCGATGAGTTGCTTGACATATTGATTACTTCAATTCAAAACCTCGCGCAAAAAGTTTACAACTGTATGTGCAGGAAGTACTGGTACACACACACACGAGACCACATGTGAATGCTAAATACAGCGGCGACAGCGTGCGTTCTTTCGAACAGGCAGTACATGTCACTCACAACTCGATCCCAAGTTTATCGAACCCTAATAAAGCGTGGGGCATGAGTTGATGGTTGGATGACGATCGCACCACAGGGGGGCGGGAAAGAAGGTAGGCATCTACTGCAAGTTTGGTAATAAAATGTGAAATCGTTTTACGTTTCAACGGAACCAAATAAAAACAAAAACGAATAATCGATTATTTTCATGTGTTGCAAAGTGGTTAAAAAGGCTGGTCTCGACACGAGACCAGTCAAATCTTCGAGACCAGAGAGGTCAGAGACCACAGAGTATCGAGACCGAGACCAAGACCGAGACCAGGAAAAACCGGTCTCGAGATCGGTCTCGAGACCGAGACCGAGACCGGCTGATCGAAGAGGTCTATGTAGCTACTTCATTGGCAGGGCTAAGTGTCCTCCTCCGATGACTAAGGGGAATCCAGATTCCCTAAACAAGCTATATAACAAGCTATATAACAAGCTATATAACAAGCTATATAACAAGCTATATAACAAGCTATATAACAAGCTATATAACAAGCTATATAACAAGCTATAATAACAAGCTATATTAACAAGCTATATTAACAAGCTATATTAACAAGCTATACTAACAAGCTATACTAACAAGCTATACAACAAGCTATACAACAAGCTATACAACAAGCTATACAACAAGCTATACAACAAGCTATACAACAAGCTATACAACAAGCTATACAACAAGCTATACAACAAGCTATACAACAAGCTATACAACAAGCTATACAACAAGCTATACAACAAGCTATACAACAAGCTATACAACAAGCTATACAACAAGCTATACAACAAGCTATACAACAAGCTATACAACAAGCTATACAACAAACTGTATATTACCACATCGTTATTAATTAACTGCTTTATTAGTTTCTGAACATGGTTCTGAGAACCATTCAGAATTAATGAGGCTTTCATTCCGGTACCTTTCATTAAAATATATTTACATGTTTACAAACAAATAAACCACTGATTTTTATATAACTGAAATGCATTCCATGCAATTGATTATCATTATTTGGTTTGCCAGTGATACAAACAGGATTGCGCTGAAGAAAGTTTTGAAGGGTTTCATTTACATTTTAAACGTGTTCTCATGAATGTTTAATGCTGAGATGTTTCCACTTAATCAAGTAGTGCACTTTGCCGTTGACAAATTTTCCACATAGGACTTTTTCTACATGAAACTCTCTACCGGCAGATTGTCCAAAATCCCGTAAAGGTGTTTTTGACCTAGTTCATTGAGGTTATTGTGTAGCTAACAAAGGCTCATAAGAGTCTTCTGGGCAATCACTGTCTTCAATGAAGTCAAGTGGATCTCTCTGAACAAAATCTCTTGGCATCACGTGATTAGGCGATCTGGCAAAACGGTTATATGCAAATTTCACCATTTACATGAATTGGCACATGAAGAAATTTGTTATTTTCCAGATTTCTAACTTTAAAATTAACTGGACCTGTTTGTTGCACAAGCAAATATGGACCACATCAGAATTTTCGGAGTTTTTTTGGCCAGTCCTTTTTGGTTTGCTGGGATGTAAATCTAAACAACATCTCCAACTTGATTGGGTACTTCTTGAGTACGACTGTTTCTTCGATATTTCTCTGGCAACTTCAAGTTGATCAATTAAGTCATAAATATAATCTCTGATATTCTGTAAAGGATAATACCCGAGGTACGCGACATTCGTGGGTAAGAATGGCCCGAGGGTGAAGCCCTCGGGCCATTCTTACCCACGAATGTCGCGTTACCGAGGGTATTAGCCGACTTAACCTCCTCCTGCAACGTCGTCCCATTGTTTACTTCGCTTCATTATTTTCCACCAATGGAGCGATATTGTTCATTCAAAGTTGTTACGTAATTAACAGGATTAGTACAACTCATATTCATTGTTAAAGAAGGTGTTCCTCTGCTCTATAGGGGACTTACGTAATTAACGGATTAGTACAACTCATATTCATTGTTAAAGAATAACAAGCCGTTCCTCTGCTCTATAGGTGGGTATATAAACGGCATCTAATTCAGACGTTTCACTTGTTAGTGGAGCAAGTGGTCGCAGCAACATGTATAACGATTTTGTTTTAACCCAGAATAAGTTTAGGGATCGCTCCATTCGTGCAAAATAATGGAGCGAAGGAACAATGGGACGACGTTGCAGGTGGAGGTTAAAGTCGGAATATTCAGGTTTTGCATGAAGAGATACATTAATAGGCATACTGCCTCTCTACCATACAACATAAACAAGACTAAATCCAATAGAATTGTCTGCAGTTACGCAAATAATAATGGTTTTGTAGACAAACAGGGTATTTGACTGTTGGGTCTAACATCCCTATCAATGTTCTCATGAACATCTGGTATTAAGTGATCTTTGAATTTCACTGTTTTGCTTATACAAACGTTTACCACGGTGATATCTGAGATTTCGCACCTTGTCTATTTTAGATGAGTTTTCTACATGATCTAAACCAGTTAAAACTGTCTCAGAATCAGATTGACTCAATTGTGCGGACTCGATATGTGAACTTTCTGCTTGCGAGTTAGTAACAGATGTAGGTTGGGAATTGTCTTTTCAAATTCTACTCCGAGTCTCTACATTAGCAAGTTGCTTGCCTGGTCGGTGTTCAATATCATAACTGAACGATTGCAAATACAAGGACTAACGAGTTAATCTGCCAGACGAATGTTTTTGGTCAAACAACCATTTAAGTGCTTGATGATCTGTGACAATTTTGAATTTTGGGCTATGTTCCAAGTAAGTGGGAAAACCTTTTCACTCAACAACGTCAAGTGCTTCTAATTCAGTCACATAATTGCGTTCCGCTGGCTTAAGTGCTCCACCGGCATTATGCAATAGCTCTTTAGTTACCGTCCTGCATTTGGGACAATACAAATCCTAAACCTTGAAAAAACGCGTCAGTTTGCAAAACAAATTGTGAGTGTTTGTCGAACCTAGGATGGGCTAATACAGGAATTTTTTGTTTCGGGTTTTTGTTTCAGTTGCTCAAAAGCTTCTGAACACTCTTTTGTCCATTGAAACGGAATGTTTTTACGAGTCAGTGACTCATAGTAGGTATAAAATGTAAACAAACCAAGCAAGCGACGCGTAGTGTATGGAAAAGCACGGGCTTCTTCCGAGTGCTTCTGCTGTACAAGGCACACCATAGATGTTGCATTTGTTGGTTGGAACACGAGTTTAAGTTCTCTAAATCGATCGGAGATGATCCCAATTATAATTTCCAAACATTACGCACATTATCAATGCGCGAAGAAGTTTTTATCCGGAACTAGGGCAAGGCTAGGCCACCACTCATTTTAGGGCGATCTTCAATGTTTGTTCAATTCTTTTATATAAAAATACACCACAGACTTTAAAAAAAAAATGAAATTTTCACAACTTTAGAAAAATTCAATGTTGAAAAACGTAACTACATTTTCCAGTCGGCAGCAAAGAACGTCAATGTCGCTTCATGGGGACCTTCGTATTTTAACGTTTTCGACTTAGTGTTCAACCGAGTTTGCGTCACTAAATGATCGATATCTTCACAACGATCGCAGTTTAGTTGATGAAAATTACACATTAGTTATTCCTCACCTCAGTAAAGTATCAATTTTCTATCTGAAGCGATGTGGATTAAACAGATTTTTTAATTTGCAGCTATCCAGAACCGGGAAAATCGGAAACCGGGAAAACGATTGTTAGTAAATACAGTAGAGTAGTACGCCAGTCTCCTACGACTTTGACAAAGTCACAAAGCATTACTTGAATTCCAGAGCCTAAATTGCACAGAGATTCTAGAATGAATATAACATGATTTTGAACATTCAGTTTGCCTTCCCTTGCCACTCAGCTATCAATGGGTCGTTGTTTTAAAACCCTCCATTGAGCTCCCTATGTTTATACACAGCGCACTGCTAGTTTGTTGTTATTTTGTACCCACTATACATCACATGATCATTACTTGCTGGTAGTCGCCGATTGTGTCTGATAATGGTTGAGCAGCTTTGCTGAAATCTTTTGTGTAGCGCCTGTAATAATTAACCAACAAAACCTAGAAACGCATAAGTACCTGTGACGTTCTTTGATACTGGATATTTGTTTACAACGATTGTTAGTAAATACAGGAGAGTAGTACGCCAGTCTCCTACGACTTTGACAAAGTCACAAAGCATTACTTGAATTCCAGAGCCTAAATTGCACAGAGATTCTAGAATGAATATAACATGATTTTGAACATTCAGTTTGCCTTCCCTTGCCACTCAGCTATCAATGGGTCGTTGTTTTAAAACCCTCCATTGAGCTCCCTATGTTTATACACAGCGCTCTGCTGGTTTGTTGTTATTTTGTACCCACTATACATCACATGATCATTACTAGCTCGTAGTCGCCGATTGTGTCTGTTAATGGTTGAGCAGCTTTGCTGAAATCTTTTATGTAACGCCTGTAATAATTAACCAACAAAACCTAGCAACGCATGAGTATCTGTGACGTTCTTTGATACTGGATATTCTTTTACAACTTTTAAGTTTTCCTGGGTCGGTAGCAATACTGTCTTCACTAATTATGTGCCCAATGTAGTGTATTTTGTCACATGCAAATGAACATTTCTTTGGCTTGAGTTTAAGAATAGTACCTCTGAATTTCTGAAATACTTGGCGCAAATGTTCAAGATGGTCTTTGAAAGTGTCACTATAAATGATAATGTCGGCCAAGTACACTAAATAACATTTCCAATGTTAACCCTCGTAGTACTTCATGCATTGTTCTTTGGAATGTACTGGATGCATTGTGTAGTCCAAAGGGTAACTCATTGAACTCATACAATCCCTTTTGAGTAATGAATGCCATTTTCTTTTTAGAATCTTTATCTAGACCTACTTGCCAATATCCTGACGCAATATCTGGTGTTGAAAAATAGGCTGTGATCTTGTTTCGTTTCCCACAGTCAATCCAAAATCTGTATTCGCCAGTTTTCTTTTTAACCATGACAACTGGACTAGAAAATGGTGAGGTTGACTCGGAAATAATACCATCATTTAACATTTTGTTAACATGATCTCTTATTGTCTGTTGTAACCTAGGTGAATGTCTACTTGGGCGGGATCTATCTGGAGGATTGTTTACCAGTATCGATTATATCGTAAAAACCAAGTGTTTTTTTCGGTTTCGGTTTAACCTCTTGACCACAGGATGTGTATTGTGGGTTCGTAACCTCATAATTAATGTTAGCATTATATTCGATGTTGTCAAAATTGGCAAATTTAGAGATGTCATTTTCTTGCACAATATTGAACGTAACCCACCTTGGTACGAGGAAAAATTGTAACAGGAACCTCGGATGGATTCATTACCATAACTGTTACTTTCGTACCAGAGTCTGTCCAGGCGAGAGCTAGATATAGTGTTTGCAACTACTAGACCAATGTTCTGGATATTACGTCCACCAGACAGATTGGGAACGTGGGGAAAGAGTGACTGATTTTTCCTGTGAATGCGAAGTTAAGATTTCCCCAAAAATCAATTGATGCTTTTTGTGACGTTAAGGAACTCCGGAACCCAGAATAACTCTCTGACATAATTTACTAGTTACATAAAGGGTACCATGAATGTTGTTATTAATGTGTACAGATACATTTAAAAATCCAACAATTCTGTGGTGGCACGGTCAAATTTAGGTTTCAACAAACGAAACTGTCTGAAGGTACCATTTGTACTCTTCGGAAATCAGATTACTGGTGGCAACTGTATCTATTCAACATACCTTTCCGTTAAAGTTTACTTTAAAGTTATTAATATTACAGTATATATTCACCCTTTGGAAATAACAAGGAGACAATCTTTTCGTACAAAAAATTGTTTTCTAGTTTGTCGTTGCACATTATCTCCTCAATATTTACAAACATTTAAATTCACATTCTGCCACAATGATATTTGTGTATAAACATCTGGTTACTTTGATAAACTTCTTAAACTAGGTTACTCTTGCTCTTTTCACAACATGAAACAAATTGCAATTTGCATTAAGCTTAAATAACATTCTCCTGAGGACGATCAGAGCACACTGATCGAAACGTCATTGTACCTCCAGTTCTTTTCAGAACTGATTACTACTCAATTGAGAATTTCACATGGTGTCATCACCGCAGTTAGTCTTACTTAAATAACACAGTACGAACAGTACTGGCGGCTGTACTGATGGATACTTGGATATTATGCAGTGGTGTATTTTTCTCTAACCGAACTGGCTTAAAACTAGCTGCTACGAGCTTTTGACACTTTTTGTCTCCTCTGCTTTAAGTTGTCGCTGTCTGTCAATTTAAAATATCCCTGCTATAGCTTGTATTACTAGATCTCTGTGTAGCGTTTTTTTTTAATCCTTTAACATCGTTGTGTATTCTTTGTAAATGTTTTATGTCAAAGTGACTGTATGTTTGATCCTGTTGGGAGTCTAGTGATGTGCGTTTTGTGTGTTTTTTGCCAACCAGAGGTGATATTTTCATCAAGTTAAATTCTGCCTACTGTACATGATCGCTACCATTGTATATCACATTGGATGGACAATACAACATGGCCGCCTCAGTGATGATTTTTATAGTACTGTTGCATTCCCCACTTTTGTGGGTCAACAAAATAATAGTCGGACACAAACTTTGTTGTGACAATCTCAATCAATGGGGTTGGTTTATTATTAACATCACTATTTAACAATGGCACTAGTAACATGTATGACAGGAGTGGTAGCGTATAGGTACATGTCAATAGTTAAACTTATATACTTGTGCTAAGTTCCGAATAGGGTGTACGAATACCAACTATTGGGTACAGTCAGTGGGGACCATCGTTCGTTCATGTGGCTTGTCACTCGGCATACAGTACGAGCACTGCTATACCGAGAGACGGGCGGCTGGTCGGTCTCTACGACGGGGACCACCGGGGCTGGACTACACTGGGTGTCTGGACAGGGCCAGAGTGTACCATACCGCATTAGCTACATGTGGGCGAACAATGGCCATATCGACGCCCTGCACCATTGTTTCAATGAACGAGGCTCTGGACCGTAATAGTTTAGTATATCGCACTGTCATGAATCGGATCGAGTCGCATAGATTTCATTCGGAACCGCACTACCGCTGAGATCAGGAAATCTTGGGGATTATATAGAAATCTTGGGCCTAGGAATGAATAAAACATAAGCCTAATCTAGCGTCTTAGCCAATGAGAAGCTTGGCTTCCGCGTCTAAGGGTAGAAACGTTGTGCAAAATCATGACATACAACAGGTCCTTGTTCCATATAAGGAAAGGTATTTGACGAAAGTAGTGAGTGACAACTTAGAAAGGAGGGCGTGTTCAAGGGGACAACGCTTACTGGGCATGTTAAGCTATTTGCTTGGATGCTAGCTATTACTGCATGAGGGGAAACAGCGGCTGTGCTTGGGTAGGGGAGCACTACACGCGGGCCACGGCTAATGACTGAGCAGGACAGTCACGGTGACTGTTTGGCCGTGGTTCACCCACGAACCGTGTTCGGTGTGAAGGGTGAGACTCGAGGAAAGTATTCGAAATAGACTAAGTCAAAGGACGGCTCCAGCCACGTGGCGGGAGGGTGGCTTGCACACAAGGCTCTCGCTGGTGTTGCATTATGCATTGCGTTGGCGCTGGATATGCATGAGCAAAGTAGCGTCCTTGTATGGATTGCATATTCATAGTGGACAATCGAGGGTCCGGGAAACAACCCTGGGACTTAGACTGCTTGAAATTGCATCGTAGGCAAAATATTGGAAGGGGAACAAGTGAAATAGAGGGTGCTAATATTTATCAAAAATCAAAGGTTAAGATTCGTAACAGTACTCTTGTTTCAGTCATCCCTTCAAAATGGCCTACCCATCCATCATGTGAAGCTACGACATGTCTACAACATTTTGAACTTTACCAGTGCTAGTTCATGCAAGTTAGCCATATGACATATACGCCGGGTAAGAGTTTTCGATCATGCAAAATTGAACTCGTCAAAGTGACGAAACATGGAGGAACTTGTATTTTATACCTGGCCACGACCCCTATGGACATTACTATATTTAAGGATGCTTCAATCAATCCTGGCCCAAATAATGGAGATGAATCTAGTGAGCTACATGTAAAAATTGACTGCTATGACTGAGCCGAGCAACATCAAAGTCTCTTCAGTCTACATGTACACACGAGAACAGCTTCTGGGTTTTCCTTCGTTTTCTTACCGGTTATTCACAAAAAATTCAACTACTTACAATTAATGGATTATTTAAATACAGGGGCAAAAGAGCAGGCGAAAATGTAGTCGTGAACCAGCCTCTAACAAGTTCAACATCTCTACTCTAGTGATCCGGAATGGAGAATCCAATCATATATACATTTAATTATTGGTAGAAGATTACTTAATAATTATAATCGTCGCGCCAACTACGCCCACCCTATTCTCAAACAACTACCCAAACTAGACAAAATTCCAACCAATCTACAGGTGCTCTACTAAAAATCAACCATCCTACCACGATTTCTGCTGACCAACGCGTGTTCTGTTCTAAATAAACTTGACGAGCTGGAATTGGTGTTCAACAAAGATCAACCTGATGTAGCAGTCATAACTGAATCATGGATAACCCCTGAACACGGCCCCAGAGCAGTATTCTATACAGGGCTACAATGTTTTCAATAAATGCAGAGATAAGAGGTGTGGTTGAAGTGCTGCTTTACGTGAAGGACCATTTACTGGCCACTCCGATTGATGATGTCGTAGTTCCATCAGGTTATTGAGGGTCAATGGTTTTACTTCATCATCCGAGTTTTCCAAGAAGTGTTCCATCTATTGCTATTGTTGCCGTATACAGCCCACCTGACTCACCACATGAAGAATGATTGCGTCATCACATTTTATCTACAGCTGACTTTCTGTGGACACGTAGGCCATGTATTGGTCTCGTTTTACTTGGGGACTTTAATAGAGTTGACATTGGATCGATATGCAATGGGAACAATCTTGAACAAGTTGTTAAGCAACCAACCAGACGGGATGCAATTCTTCATCTGATAATCACCAATTTTGCTGATCTTTATCATTGCCCCACTGTCTCTTGTCCAATTGGCAAAAGTGACCACAATTGTATCTCTTGGGTTCCTAAACATACAAATGTGACTAACATCATATCTATTTTTATAATGTAATTGTAATGTTTTTATTTAGGATATTTTATGTTAAATTTGACTCAATTTAGCCTTTGGCTACAAGTTCAAGTGTTTTAATAAACCATCAATAATAATAATACCTGGTGATCATTATACTGTTACAATCTTCCCATTTGCTTTTGATAGTATTAGCGCGCCTCTATTTCACTCATTTCACTGTTAAATATTTTGCTGATGATGCAATTTCTATTCCTCTAATTCCTAGGGTTTTGTGTTGCCTTCATATCCCGGACCCTCGATTTTCCGCTATGAATACGGCGTGCAATCCTTAAAGGACGCTAAAATCTTCACTTTCTCTGAGTTTAGTTTTTCCTAATTAGTCAAACTAAGAAAGTAGAACACTTCCAGCTTCAAAACTTCGTGACATTGCAGCTTCTGATGAATATCGCTAAAATATGTATATAAAACAAAAATCTGAATAAAAAGACGGAACCCATGTTTAATCCTAAGGTTGCAATGACCACATAATGTATTGTTTGTAACGGGCCGATGGCGTCTTCCGATTGACCAGCAACAATATTATCTTTCAAAATTCGTTTGCTTATAAATTTTATCATCTTAGCCAAATACGGGCAATCTTTAACGAGATGTTTATTTATTTTCTTTTTATTTATTGTTATTTTTAATGCATTCAGATTTTGTTTTGCATTCATTCTAAGCAAATCATGACTGTGTGGTCCATTTAAAATTTTGTAACCCATTCATGAATTCCACGTTTTCTAAAAATCAGACGGAATAATTTCTGGCATATTTGGTACCAACGTCAACTTCCCACATCAAATAAGGTTTTAGATTATAATTCTGTAATGTTGTAACCGGGTAATTATCATGGTGTAACACTGCAGTTACAGCCGTACATTTTCTCCACGTTAAACTGTCAACAGTAAAAAACACTTGATAATCAATCTAAAGTCCAAAGATCCACGCAGTTAAAACCCAAGTTTAAACATTTTCTATGAAACCTATTGTTTTTACATCAGGGCAATAAAGGATGTTAATTTTCTTACCTTGTCAGTGTTTTTCCCGATTTTCACCACGAAATTTGTCGCTGCATTCACAAAAATGCACATGAAAATTGAGTTGTGCAATAATTAAGCGTGTTTATAACCTTTTGCACATCCAAACATGGAGGCATAATAACTAGAACTCCTAGAAAATTATTGTCCCAAGTTCTGTCCCAATTTCCCGGTTACCCTATGTACATACGTCCATACACTGCAAGAATCAAGTTACAGAAAACAAACAAAGGAGTTTCCCTGTCATGGAGTTAGAAAAATCAGTTAGACCAAAACAATATTTGGGGAACACCAAAAAACTTATAGGGCCTATGTTAGAATTTACACACACGGGGAAAGAGCTCAAAAATTAGATATGTAAAGCTTCTCCCCCTCCTCCTCATCCCGGATCACCAATGTACTGCCCACTGGCGCCAGTCTGGGCATATTGGCCCTGCCCCTGCTTCAACACTCCGTTCCTCTGCCGACGTCAAACCTGGTAATCTCCACGGCATAAGTGGGCGGTAGTCCCTGCACTCCCTGAGAAGGTCAGGGCGACAGGGCTGCGGCACCTTCACCTCCTGGTCACGAGATCTCTCGAGACCATCATGGCTACAATCCTTCGTCAGGCCCGTGATAATGAATCCATGGCTGATGTTGACTTTTATGGTGTCATCGCAGAAGTGCCGGATATCTGCGTATTGGGTTGAGGCTCCGTGCGGATTGGAGGAGTGTTCAGCGGATGTTCCAGAGTGTGCAAGTCGGCGTACATAGGTTCTGCGCATTTGATTGGGCGATCTAAAGAAATTGATTGCCAGAGTGATCATTTTGCATTGTAGTGGGGTTAAGGGAAAATTTTGTACATGGTAGATACCAGCCCCTATCAAATCAACGAGGTGGCATCTTTATAAAAGACAGTACCGTCTGATCCAGAGCAGACTCCCGATAGGGCATGGTTCGATGTCATAGTTTAAGATTGACACAGTAACTGAAATTACTGACTCATGTGCTGGCTACAACGGTATATGTAACCTTAACATGCGGGTGTATTTAATGGTGATTACTGAGTTAATCTAAAACGATTCATGCCCTGTTGATTGTGACGATAGTGTCCCTTTGGTAAAGTACACTTTTCGCCCATACAATTGGATTTATAATTATAAAGTATCGATCATCCTGAAATAATTCCGTCTAAAGTGATTTCGTCAAACATTTTTGTCGTTTTCAAAACGTAATCACATATTGACGGTACTTGAGCAGTTTTGTTTTCCTCGAAATAATTTTTTTTGTTTCCTTTTTACGTGTTGTGTAGTAAACCAATCAGGTTTTAATCATTCCCATCACCAACAGGGTCCTAGTACAGAATGCAGTTTAGAGCCCACTTTACCATAATTAATTGTTTCCCTCCACCAAGGACTATAAGTAGAGACATGCAATCACTGGGAGCAACATGCGACAGACTGGCATTCCATCCATGAAATTAGAAATAATATTTGCTATTCCCCTGGGTGCTTATAGTATTAATGTAGTGTTTCAAGGCCCAGCAAACCGCAGATAAACTGGCCTAAATGATGAGCACCGTGGCTCAGGACGAACTGTCTTTACTGCAAGACAATACTTTAACGAAGTATCGGTAATGTTGACAGGCAAGCATCCACCCACCATTCGACTGATTTGGAACAAATGCTCTCACCAGAAACCGTCAAAACTGCCAACTCTAAACAAACCCGCCCAGAGCGGGCCTGCCCTAATATATGGCATGCCCTTTTGGGGCGATTTGTTGTAGCTCTCTTCGGCGACGTCCTGGGAAGATCGGGGAGTTTCCTTCCGACTCACCGGCGTACGTAACACCGTTTCCTGTCGAATCACAATTAATACTTTTAACACTGACAAAGTTAGGAAATTTGTCCCAGTGCGGTACTAACTGGAAGGCTGGAAAATAGGGTGAATCAAGATGAAACGTGTTTTGAGTTGACTGAATTCTCACTACGACCATGGTTTGTTGTACGTTAGGTACAGGTGAGCTCACCGGTTATAGTTATCATCTTGATTCCATGAATACCACAAGCCCCAATGGGCGAAATGCATCCTCTACCGGTTCCAGCAGAAACTTATTAATTAACAGGAACTCACAGAATACCATTGGTAGCGTGTGCCATCCACCACCTGGCCCAATCCTGGACCCCAATTGAATATCAAATCCTCATCAATGATATATACTGCTGGAAACGGAAAATCGCTGATGAAGTTCTTCAAAAGTTTTTATTTATTTACCAATCCTGTAATGTTGAACGCTCGCTGTGATTTGCGCTCAGCGATGAGACGGTGTTCAGAGGATCCGTCCGATAGGTGATCAAGTATAGTATCCTGGTCAATGTTTCTTGTCTATAATCGGACAGGAAAAACCTCATTGATTTATGCACTTAGTGAGCCTCAATTCCAAGACCTCCTTAGTGTTACCATTACAGAAGTATTCGTAGTTAATATTCTATGAGTCAAAACCTGTAGCTTGACACTCATGAGCCAGCACTTCAGTCTAATCATTTCATTCATTTCTGACGCTGATTTGCAGGGCATTGAGGGCTTATTAACCGCAGAAATCGGTCCGTCTCATTAGAAAAGGTAATGGTTCAGGCGTATCCGCAATTCGCCATGGTCTCAACATAGAGTAACCTTGAATGACTAATTTTCATTTTGTCTTTATCACAGATTTTGTTGTTGTTGAACTGATCATGTAATCTGTCTGTTTGATTTGCTTGTTTATTTGTATGTTTACTAATCTCTTCCCTGTCTGACTTTTTTAATTTTCAGTCATCCTTCACTTTCTTCTAAAGGTTCAGTCTAATCTCCTTTGTCCGTTTGCCTTCTTCATTCACAGTTAATCCTCTTTTGATATGACTCTAACGTTGGGCCTCTTCTTTTTTGTTCCTTTCACCTAATTAACTTCCGGCCACTGGTGTGTTTAAGTATGTATATTTATCATCCATTTGCCTTTGAGAAAAGAACCCGCTAGCTTGTACCAAAATTTAAGGTCATTAACTACTATTACTTTTGCCAAATATTATTATGATAATTAGGCTAACGAGGGCCCTGATTTGTTAAAATTGTCATTTTATTGCATTCTTTTTTAAGACTTATACTGAGGTGAAGTTGAAAGTAGTTACAATGACCTATGGATGTTCCGTGCCATTGATTCCAGTTTACTTCTAAAAGTTGACTGCAATTTTATGGTATATTTCTATGATAATCACCAGGTTTTTTCTGCAGGACAATTTTGTGGTATATTTCTGTAATCACGAAAGTTTTCTGCAGAATTCGAGACAAAGGGGTTTAGAAACTATTTTAGTGACTATAATTTACTAATTTATAATGAAACATTTATTGTTTAATTCCATTCTGTCATTAACCTTTCTCAAAATGTGGAAAAGTCAATAAATAGTATTACTTGCTTAGAACCCCTCTTTCATATTGTTTTATTGTTTTAAACCAATAATTATATTTTAAACAAAATTCCTTTATAAATTTCAAATGTGAAGGTCAATAACTCTCTACCTTCATTATCAGATCTGGTTGAGGTCAAAACAAAATGTACAGGATCGGTGTTCCGGTTGAACTTTGCACAGATGTCCTGGCAATATTCGTCAAGGAAAACAAATGTCACATAACTGACAGGAGACCAGACTGAATGTCCTGTAAGCAATATTCCATTCAGGAAAACAAATGTCACAAGACAGCAGGAGACCCAGGGCCCAGATGTCCTGTAAGCAATATTCATTCAGGGAAAACAAATGTCACAGAACTGACAGGAGACCAGGCCCAGATGTGTCCTGTAAGCAATATTCATTCAGGAAAACAAATGTCACCAAGACGACGGAGACCAGGGCCCAGATGTCCTGTAAACGTATTCATTCAGGGAAAACAAATCACAGAACTGACAGGGCAGGGCCCAGATGTCCTGTAAGCAATATTCCATTCAGGAAAACAAATACTAACGACAGGAGACCAGGGCCCAGATGTCCTAACAATATTCCATTCCAGGAAAACAAATGTCACAGAACTGACCCGGAGACCCAGGGCCCCAGACCAGGAGCCCAGATGTCCTGTAATATTCCATTCAGGAAAACCGTGTCAGAACTGACAGAGACCAGACCCCAGATGTCCTTAAGCAATATTCCATTCAGGAAACAAATGTCTGGGGAACGACAGAGACAGGGCCCAGATGTCCTGTAATATTCATTCAGGAAAACAATGTGCAGAACGACGGGAGACCAGGGCCCAGATGTCTGGCAATATTCCATTCAGGGCTCGTGTCCACCAGTGACAGGAGATTGGGGCCCAGATGTACCAAGCATGTCAGTCAGGAAAACAAATCTCTGAGGGCGACAGAGACCAGCGCCCAATTTCATAGAGCTACTATAAAGCCAAGAACATTTTAGCGAACAGCAGAGGCAATATACTGTACGCGAACATTTGGCATGGTTGCCTATTTGTGCTAGCATATATTTTCTGTGCTCAACAAATTTAATTTATGTTCTTAGGAGCTCTGTGAAATTGGGCCTGACTGGAGACCAACAATGAAACACTGTAAAAAAAATGCTTGTAAAGGGTACAGTAAATTTACTGGCATCCCGCTGCCGGTAACTTGCCGCCATTACAATAACAACTGTCGCCTGTCGTGCAGTATGTTGGCTGTTATAATAGTACAATAGTTACTGGCAACCGCTGCAGTAACACTGTATTGTCCTGTACAGCAATATATTCCATTCAGGAAAACAAATGTCACAGAACTGACAGGAGACCAGCGCCCAATTTCATGAAACTACTATAAAGCAGAACATTTTAAGCTGAGAGACAGCCAGGGCAATATACTGTACGCGAACATTTGGCTGGTTGCTTACTATTTGTGCTATAGCATACATTTTCAATAACTCCAGCAAATTTAATTTGCTGTGTTCTTAGAATACTGTGGTGGGCCTATTCAGAGACCAACAATGAAACTGCTGTAAAGGTACCTTAAAAAAGAGTAGCATAAAAAGTACAGTAGAGGATTTTGTGACCCAGCTGCCCAGTAACTTACTGTCATTCTGACATAAACAATATACTGTCGCGATACAGTATATTGTTTATTACTAATAAAATTACAATAAAGTTACTGGCAACCATGCAGTAACTTACTGGGGAAACTACAATGGTATTACAGTTGTGTCATAATATTTTACAGTAAGTTACTGGCAGCTGGTTGCCAGTAACTTACTGTAATTTTTACAGGCAATTGTTTACAGTGTACTAAGGAGAAAAAATATTTTCTTAGCAGATTGTGTTGGTCACCAGCCAGACTTGCACGTAATATGAGTGTACTTTGGGTGGTTGTTTGTTTTATAACGCTTAGTGAAAATATTTGCTAAGTAAATTTCTCTGTGCTTAGCAGCTCTATGAAATTAGCCACTGGTTACAAAATAATCCTGGGGCATGTGTCTAGGGGGATGGATATGGGGGAGGGGCAAGTGTTTCCCCTTTTTATTACCATTGGGTGTAACTACTCAGGTATACGGGGAGGGGCGTTTCCGCCTTAATCATAAGCTAGTTCATTCTGCACTAGTACAAGATGATATTAAATAAACGAATGGAGATAATGGATATACATATAATAAATGTAATGGAGATTAATGATCAATGATCAATGATTAATGGTTAGATTGATGATCAATGATCAATGATTATAGCGCGTCAACTACCTCGATCTCATTGCATTACATACTTGCAACATGTAGGACGCACCCTCGTACTCACGGTGATTCACTATCAACGTGAGTACGAGGGTGCGTCCTACATGTTGCATGTTGAGGGCTGTACAAATAGCGCTATGGATGCAATTTATATGCATTCATAATAAATATAAAAATTAAAACAAAACAAAACAAAATTGGTGAATAGATTCCAAACTCACTGGTTTACACTGGCGAGAGGAGCACCTAAAATAAAAACAAAAATCAATATTTGTATTCATCATTTTCTTAGTGTTATTAGTGTTATGTGTCATACCATATTATGTCTGTTTTACTTTCATTCCGATGAAATAATTTCAATACCACCCAATTAAAGGAATTGTACATCATTGGTATAATGTCAGCAAATACATATTTACTGTAAAAGAATTAAGAGATATATTATATATGCTGTAAAGAATCGTGTGAGTTCACAGTAGTTTTTCTGTTGAAAAGAATTAAAACATTTACAGCTGAAATTGCTGTTTTCAGATTTTCCTGTAAATATACAAAAATGTGCCGTTTCTAAATGGTTACGTTACTATTCTCTGTAAAGTTATACAGCAGGTCTGATGGTGATGCACAAGGGAAAATTCTGCTGTATAACAAATAATCTGCTGTATTATAAAGAAGTCTCCGTAATGCCAATTGACAAAATAGCTTACTGTATTTCCGATCAACAATTGTTTAACCATGTACAGAAACCAACTTTCAACAGGGCATGGAATCGGTGTCCTAAGTTTCAAATGAACACAGTGACTGGAAGTTACTGGCTCATTTCTGAAGC
The DNA here is from genome assembly GCA_029582265.1 of Zoroaster sp. YZ-2022. Classification (NCBI taxonomy): domain Eukaryota; kingdom Metazoa; phylum Echinodermata; class Asteroidea; order Forcipulatida; family Zoroasteridae; genus Zoroaster; species Zoroaster sp. YZ-2022. The sequence continues at coordinate 64,062,584 of CM055816.1, forward strand.
TGCAAAGGTAATGTGACCTTATCAGTCACTGTGTTAATCTAAAACTAGCACTCCGATTCCATGACCTGTTGTTCGTGACGATAATTATTGTTCCTATTGCAAGGTGGGAATAGATACAGGCCTAGTGAGATTTGCAGTGACACCATGCGTATCAAAATAATCTCTCTTTAGTAGTGAGGGTTCTGAGAAGAACCTTTGGTTAACTCGACGTTTCGATCACTATGATCTGATTGTCGTCAGGAGAAATAATTAAGTTTAGATTCATTTCATTGTGTCGTTACGATAAAAGAGTAAAAAGTCAATCAGAGTTATCTGTATGCATTCTTATGTGAAAAATGGATCACGACCGTGATCCATTACAAATTTGAAAACAAACAAAAAACAAACAAACATATATTTCACCTTTTCTCAAAAATGACAGCATGTTACATGGACAAATTATTCAGGATTGATGTTTGCTACATCATTAACTTTAAATCAAGTACATTTTTAGAGTATAAATTTTGTAATCAGGTATACCTATTACTTAAGGCGTACACACAGTCCATTTAAAACTGCATTCAATGGAAAATTGAAATTGAAAGTTAAAGACTACAAAATAGACGGAAATCATGCTGGTTAAATTCCGGATATAACTTGTTATGGCATATGTAATATTATGCAAATGTAAAGTGAAAGTAAAGTTAGTAGTTTATATTCAGAACCAATAAAGACAATAAAGACAATAATTATGTGCTTTGTAAGGGGTTGTCCAATATTTTCAATACAAATTTGTACTGAAAGTTTAGCCCCTCCCCCCCCAAAAAAAAAATATATATATATATATATATATATATATATAAATAAATTACAAAAAAATCCGGTTTCTGGTTGTAGGTCGGTTTCTGTTTTTTATTTTATTTTTGTTGTTGCCAACCAGTGAAATACATGGTACATGGACACGTGTTTATTGGAACCATACCAAATTTGCCATATACAAAGTATGGTGGCTAAGAGAGGCCGCAAAACCCGGGCAAACGTTCATACCCCTGTGAAAAGTTGTTTAAAACAGTCGCGCAGAATTCTAAGCAATTTTGGCGGCAATTGGACATTGTTTCATAGCACACGCACAAACACACGCAGTCTTGTATTCCAAGACATCTGAGGACCTCTGTTGTTCCTCTATTGTTTGGACTTTTTTAAGTAATCTCCATTGGTTTTGTACACGACGTCTTCTGACGACAAAGGAGAAGAAAGAACCGCCGTCCGAGGATATACGGATGAGGTTTATGGGTGTACCACCATTGTCCTCCTATTGTCCTTGTACGCCATATAAATCTACTCCATATAAATCTACTTTGTGTACAACCACATAAAAGGCTTGTGCCTGTTAATTGTGTGATCCCCGCTACTGCCGTTACCCGGGTTGTTTTGCATCTGACCGGGGCTTGATCCCTGGCTACTCGGCAGATATGGTTTGGCCTCTGACCTGGCCCCTTAGAGCAATAGATAATTTGCATAAGTGGACCGCCCACCGACTGCTCAGCTCAGTTGGTAGAGCGCTCGTACGGTAATCGAGAGGTCGAGGGTTCGAGTCCGGCATCAGCTAATTTTTCTTTGCTCGCTACCCGTTTATATATATATATATATATATATATATATATATATATAAATTACATCGGGAGGGTGGCCTTAGTTTTCGATCCAATCCGGACCTTCATCAGAGGCTTTGACAAAGTACAACATAAAAACTCATCCATTTATAGGGAAAAGGGAAAGCAAAGGATCATGGGGCGGGATCCAAAAAAGGCGGGAAAATAGTGACCAATTAAAGATAAGCATCAGTCTAGAAAAAGCCAATAGGAGTATCAGAAGTGAACAAAAGGGGGATTATTGAGCCATGAGCCACGCAATAAGTAGATGTGGCAGCTTATGGTGAAGCTTGGGTAAAAGAGGGATTATTGAGCCACACAATAGGTAGAGGTGGCAGCTTGTGGTGAAGCTGGCGTAAACATAGGACAATACACAAAGGGATACGACAACAAAAAGGGGGGGTTTTGCCTTACAAATTGAGGAGTTGATGTGTGGGTGTAAATAGCTCAATTATAATAGTTCTATGAGAGACAGTTTGAAAAAATGTAAAAGTATACAAGATAAGATAAAGCAACAGGTTAAAGCAAATATCTGGAAATAGAACAGGTTGGGACAAATACCTGAAAAGTAACAGGTTATAACAAATACCTGAAAATAGAACAAAGGTTAAAACAAATACCTGAAAAATGAAAGGTTACAACAAATGCCTGGAAATAGGTAAAGGTGACTGGGTTATTTGATACACTGGATATTATAGGTGTTATATAGACATTTAAAGATAGTGTACCCTAGGGTGATATTGGGTGACTATCGATCTGCTGTCAGGTCTCTGTGGATGCACTGGATATTATAGGAGTTATTTAGACATTTAAAGACAGTGTACCCTAGGGTGATATTGGGTGACTATCGATCTGCTGTCAGGTCTCTGTGGATGCACTGGATATTATAGGAGTCATTTAGACATTTAAAGACAGTGTACCCTAGGGTGATATTGGGTGACTATCGATCTGCTGCCAGGTCTCTGTGGATACACTGGATATTATAGGAGTTATTTAGACATTTAAAGACAGTGTACCCTAGGGTGATATTGGGTGACTATCGATCTGCTGCCAGGTCTCTGTGGATGCACTGGATATTATAGGAGTTATTTAGACATTTAAAGATAGTGTACCCTAGGGTGATATTGGGTGACTATCGATCTGCTGCCAGGTCTCTGTGGATGCACTGGATATTATAGGAGTTATTTAGACATTTAAAGATAGTGTACCCTAGGGTGATATTGGGTGACTATCGATCTGCTGCCAGGTCTCTGTGGATACACTGGATAGTATAGGAGTTATTTAGACATTTAAAGATAGTGTACCCTAGGGTGATATTGGGTGACTATCGATCTGCTGCCAGGTCTCTGTGGATGCACTGGATATTATAGGAGTCATTTAGACATTTAAAGATAGTGTACCCTAGGGTGATATTGGGTGACTATCGATCTGCTGTCAGGTCTCTGTGGATACACTGGATATTATAGGTGTTATATAGACATTTAAAGATAGTGTACCCTAGGGTGATATTGGGTGACTATCGATCTGGTGGCAGGTCTCTGTGGATGCACTGGATATTATAGGAGTTATTTTCACATTTAAAGATAGTGTACCCTAGGGTGATATTGGGTGACTATCGATCTGCTGTCAGGTCTCTGTGGATACACTGGATATTATAGGAGTTACTTAGACATTTAAAGATAGTGTACCCTAGGGTGATATTGGGTGACTATCGATCTGCTGCCAGGTGTCTGTGGATGCACTGGATATTATAGGAGTTACTTAGACATTTAAAGATAGTGTACCCTAGGGTGATATTGGGTGACTATCGATCTGCTGCCAGGTCTCTGTGGATGCACTGGATATTATAGGAGTCATTTAGACATTTAAAGATAGTGTACCCTAGGGTGATATTGGGTGACTATCGATCTGCTGCCAGGTCTCTGTGGATGCACTGGATATTATAGCAGTCATTTAGACATTTAAAAATAGTGTACCCTAGGGTGATATTGGGTGACTATCGATCTGCTGCCAGGTCTCTGTGGATGCACTGGATATTATAGGAGTCATTTAGACATTTAAAGATAGTGTACCCTAGGGTGATATTGGGTGACTATCGATCTGCTGCCAGGTCTCTGTGGATGCACTGGATATTATAGGAGTCATTTAGACATTTAAAGATAGTGTACCCTAGGGTGATATTGGGTGACTATCGATCTGCTGCCAGGTCTCTGTGGATGCACTGGATATTATAGGAGTCATTTAGACATTTAAAGATAGTGTACCCTAGGGTGATATTGGGTGACTATCGATCTGCTGCCAGGTCTCTGTGGATGCACTGGATATTATAGGAGTTATTTAGACATTTAAAGATAGTGTACCCTAGGGTGATATTGGGTGACTATCGATCTGCTGCCAGGTCTCTGTGGATACACTGGATATTATAGGTGTTATATAGACATTTAAAGATAGTGTACCCTAGCGTGATATTGGGTGACTATGGATCTGGTGGCAGGTCTCTGTGGATGCACTGGATATTATAGGAGTTATTTTCACATTTAAAAATAGTGTACCCTAGGGTGATATTGGGTGACTATCGATCTGCTGCCAGGTCTCTGTGGAAACACTGGATATTATAGGAGTTATTTAGACATTTAAAGATAGTGTACCCTAGGGTGATATTGGGTGACTATCGATCTGCTGCCAGGTCTCTGTGGATGCACTGGATATTATAGGAGTCATTTAGACATTTAAAGATAGTGTACCCTAGGGTGATATTGGGTGACTATCGATCTGCTGCCAGGTCTCTGTGGATGCACTGGATATTATAGGAGTCATTTAGACATTTAAAGATAGTGTACCCTAGGGTGATATTGGGTGACTATCGATCTGCTGCCAGGTCTCTGTGGATGCACTGGATATTATAGGAGTCATTTAGACATTTAAAGATAGTGTACCCTAGGGTGATATTGGGTGACTATCGATCTGCTGCCAGGTCTCTGTGGATGCACTGGATATTATAGGAGTCATTTAGACATTTAAAGATAGTGTACCCTAGGGTGATATTGGGTGACTATCGATCTGCTGCCAGGTCTCTGTGGATGCACTGGATATTATAGGAGTTATTTAGACATTTAAAGACAGTGTACCCTAGGGTGATATTGGGTGACTATCGATCTGCTGCCAGGTCTCTGTGGATACACTGGATATTATAGGAGTCATTTAGACATTTAAAGATAGTGTACCCTAGGGTGATATTGGGTGACTATCGATCTGCTGCCAGGTCTCTGTGGATACACTGGATATTATAGGAGTTATTTAGACATTTAAAGACAGTGTACCCTTGGGTGATATTGGGTGACTATCGATCTGCTGCCAGGTCTCTGTGGATGCACTGGATATTATAGGAGTTATTTTCACATTTAAAGATAGTGTACCCTAGGGTGATATTGGGTGACTATCGATCTGCTGTCAGGTCTCTGTGGATGCACTGGATATTATAGGAGTTATTTACAGAATTAAAGGGAGTTTACACTATTTGCAAAATTTCTGTAAATGCATCCATACTTTATATTAATCAGGAGATAAGTACAAACAAAAGTTTCAGCTTATTTCATTGTGCTATTAACGGGAAAGTAGTGGAAATGCATTTAACCTTTTTGTGTATGAATTCTACTGTAGAAAAAGATCTCAATCCATTTAAAATTTGTAATAAATTTCACGTTTTCTCCAAAATATTATATCATTTCTCAGGTTGTTTGGTACCATCATCAACTTCACATCTAGTAAGTTTTTAGATTATAGGCCTAATTCAGCAATTTTGAAATCAAAATTTAGGTGTTAACAAATACACAAGTGCTATTCATATTGAGCAATTCACCAAATATGAACACTTTTGAAGAATAAATTGTACACCACTGATGTTATTTTAACAGCCCAATTTTTTGCAGAGTATTGGGCGCCTATATCGATTCATGGGACGAGTGTTTTATGACTGGAATGATCTCTTAAAATAAATATGTAACACTATGTAAACCAACCTGTGACATGTCTTGTTTTAGCAACATACCTCAGGAGATGTTTGAAAGCATTATGAACTTAACACTACCCAGTAAAATCCGAGGTGTTAATATATAACACCCGTGGTGTCAACTTTATTCCTCCCTTGTGTTCATATAGATCGAGTGAGCCGTTGTAGATTTAACACCTCCTGCAGTGTACTTACTGGTTTTAGGTACATTGTGGCTGGTCATGAATCACAGTTGTGTTTGTTACAGGTGCTTTTAATATACACTCCCGTCGTGTTTGTTTGTTTGTTTGTTTTTTGAGCTTATCTTGTACATTAATTTGAACCGATATTTTGACTCTATATGAAATACTACTGGCACGCACCAAGCAATCATCACCAGAGCGCCGGAGCTGACTGCAAGATTGTGTGACTGTATCGACAAATACCGGTTAAAAAATGTACCGTGAACATGATATAAGCTCACGAAGAGTACGACGTGAGTGCATCTTTAATACATTCTTCAAAACGAGAAATCTGACGATGTCCACCAACCTCTTGTGATGACAGGAAGGCCATACCCTCAGCCACGTCCCTTGAGAAGGCGATCAGATCTCTCGATGTCAGAGACTTACTTTGGCCGTGCAAGTTGCCGTATACCTGCTTTTCTTTGACTCGATTGTCTGTCAGAAGATCCTTAAGATTCCCCTTGGACAGAAACTCCACGATGATGTAAATCGGGTCTGTATGGAAGAATGGTTGGTCATTGACATGATGTAAATCGGGTCTGTATGGAAGAATGTTTGGTCATTGACTTGATGTACATCAGGTCTGTATGGAAGAATGTTTGGTCATTGGTCACTGACATGATGTAAATCGGGTCTGTATGGAAGAATGTTTGGTCACTGACATGATGTAAATCAGGTCTGTATGGAAGAATGTTTGGTCATTGGTCACTGACATGATGTAAATCAGGTCTGTATGGAAGAATGTTTGGTCATTGGTCACTGACATGATGTAAATCGGGTCTGTATGGAAGAATGTTTGGTCATTGACTTGTTTATATTTTGAGGGGTAAACTGAGGTAAGACTGACCCTTCGGGTTAAACGGATCCATTGGTATGTTTTGCCGTAATGCGTGATTACTGTATGCATCCTCTGTTGTAATAGATATATTCTAGAGTCCCTAGGTCATCATCGAGTCATTTAGACATTAGAGGATGCATAACGGATTATGGCAAAACGTATACCGTTTTACCCGAGGGTCCGTATTCTCCCAATATACCAAATATGTTTATATGTACAACAGCTGAGTTCCAATTACAACAAAATATTGTACACATCCACAATGAAAATGTTTTGAGATATGGTTCTACTGCTTCTAAGAATATTTTCTTTGAATCAATATAATACATTAAACAAAACAACCAACCTGTGAAAGTTTCAGGTAAACATCAATAAGTCATGGCAACCCTTTTGAATATGTGCACGTTTGTTTTTGTTTTCTTGGAGATGAAAACACTTCATAAAACATATTGTTTTCTTTTATCATTGGTACTTTAACAAACTTCACATCAAGTTAATTTTTGATAAATTTGTAATCAGGTAATTAATAAGTAGATTATCTTTTCTATTGTCATTATGATATTTTACCTCTGTCACTACAGAATCCAAGAAGCTTCACGACATTATTATGACTTGGTAGCAGTTTCATCAGGTCCAACTCACGGAGTAGATCCTCTCTCTCAACGGGCCCAGCTCCATCTATGGAATGATTGAATAACAATGTAAAAAACTGGGTGTGTTTACTGTGAACCTTGAAGCTCGTTATACAGCATTTCATCAAGCTCTTAAATTTCGTAAGCCTAATTTGCATAATGGTCATGTGAGTCACCTGGGGGGAGGGACAGGCATGGTCACCTGCACTGCACGCACATGGGTCGTGTTTCCTCACCGTATTTCAGCGTATTTTGTAATTGAACACAACCGCAATATAAACAAAAATAACAACAATTACGGAGACAACAACAAACAAACAAACTCCAACAAACAAACAATGGTCCTATGCTTAAGGTTCGGGTTCGAACAGCCATGGTCATCCTCACATTCCCAGACTGTGTGTTCAGCGTATGTGGGTAATTTTCTTCAAAATTATGCTGGCTGCACGGCCGTAGTTATCGATAGACCGCTCTTTTGTCAACAGAAAAGGGATCGAGTTAACAATGGTAAGATCAGGCAATATACAGCGTCCTTATACTGTCTTCATTCTGTAGTAAAAGTCCGATCATGTCGGAAGATTTATCCAATAAATGTATTAATCAATGACATTTATTTCAATGTTAAAAAACAATAAAACAATATAATAAGCGCAATATACAATATATAATTAGGCCTATTTGATTTATGAATAATTTACCAATAGACTTTTGTACATGCAGTGAATACTTACAATGTTAATTGTTTAGAAAATAGTATGAAAGCCATAAGAGGCTTTTTTACTCTTCCCCTTTTTACAGACAAAACAAACTACGTTACAATTACAGTTACAGAGTGGATCGTTTGGAATTGGCTTAAGAACCTTTATCTTTTAGAGTTTTGATGGCCACTATTTCCCCATGGCGAAATTGGTTAATTTCTACAAAACTGTAATATTTTGAAACTGTCTGCTTTAAAAAAATATTTGTTTAGAAACGAGCATAATTTAGAAATTACCTAGGTTTGTCCTGTGAAAAATTATGCTGGCTACTATCCTTGGACTACCACTCTTGTGTCATGAGATATGGGATGGAGTTAACAATAGAAGATCACGCAGCAGACTGCTCGCATTATTAATAATAATAATAATGTGTGGACTTATATAGCGCACGTATCCACCAACTAAGTGGTGCTCAAGGCGCATTCTTTTACGTGCATTACACAACACACGGGACCTACGGCTTTACGTCCCATCCGAAGGACGAAGCAATTATGGTTAAGTACCTTGCTCAAGGACACAAGTGTCACGACCGGGGCTCGAACCCACACCCTGCTGCTGGCAATACCAGAACTTGAGTTCGGTGCGCTAGACCGCTCGGCCATTCTGTGAAGTCCGATCATGTCGGAAGATTTTTTTATTTTAAATCTATCGTGCGAGATTGGTTTAAGAACCTTTTACCTTTCAGAGTTTTGATGGCCACTGGGGTGACGACCCCTCTCTTCACAATGCTCCTTGCTCTCGCTAGCAGGACCCTTCCGAAGGCACCCTGACCGAGTTCTCGTTCAACAGTCAGTCGGTCCCGTGGGGTGGCTGTGATAATATCAACATCTGGGACTTGGTCGTAGGTGGGCACACTAGAATGTTTGCTGTCAGTGGGACCGGTAACCACTTGCATCGGTATATCTGCAAAGAGGATATCATACAGAATCTATTTTTACGCCGTCAGATATATGCTTTTCATATTTTATAGTATAGTTGCTATTTCATAGTGGCTATCTTTATTTCATAGTTTCCACAGTGTTGTATTAACTTAGACTAGTTCAGTCCGTGACATCCGTTAAGAGGGCAGTATCGTCACGATCAGAGCAGACTTTCGACAGGGCATATAATCGATGTCCTAGTTTAGATTGACACAGTGACTGAAAACTAATGGCTCATTTATGCAGCAGCAACAGTAATATGACCCTATCATGTGGGGTGTTATGGCAGTCAATCTAAAACGAGCATTCTGATTCCATGTCCTGTTGATTGTGACGATACTGCCCCTTTAAACCACTGAGAAGCCAATAATATTCTTACCCAATTCTTGATACGCTGTTTCATTCCCAGCACCACTTTTGACCCTGGCCTTTCGCTTTCTGTGAAGACAAAGTGACAAAGCTTATCGGTTATAATAATTACTTCTTCAGGGAACGTGCTTTCTTTGAATTTGCTCAACGTGGAGTCTATACGTTATGAGAATAGTGTACAAACGCATTCACAATTTGTACAGAAAACAAAATGAAACAATAACCGTCCGGCAACAATATGTTTTCGTTTTGCATTAAAAAGCGAGCGCTTGGTAGGAATTTTTTATTATTTTATTAATTTTTATCAGGATAATTATAACCTTTACTATATCTTCACATCAAGGTATTTTTGATAATTATTCGGTAATTTTGTAAAATACAGGTAATTACAGATCTTTTATCTCCTTGCTTCAAATACACAATTATAGCTTTGTAGTAACACACAGCTAAAAATAAGTTACATGACTGTGTCTTCTCCTAATCTGGAGCTGAGCTCCTGAGCCCTGGGTCCCCTGAGCCCTGGGTCCACTGAGCCCTGGGGCCCCTGAGCCCTGGGGCCCCTGAGCCCTGGGACCCCTGAGCCCTGGGGCCCCTGAGCCCTGGGGCCCCTGAGCCCTGGGGCCCCTGTGAGCCCTGGGGCCCCTGTGAGCCCTGGGGCCCCTGTGAGCCCTGGGGCCCCTGTGAGTCCTGGGGCCCCTGAGCCCTGATGTCCCTGAGCCCTGAGGCCCTTCAGCCCTGAGGCCCGTGAGCCCTGGGGGAGCACAGCACTGATCAGGTTACCCATAAGAAGTGTATTCGTCATGAGAGCTCCGGGGGCCCCCTGAGCCTTGAGCCCCCGAGTCCTGAGCCCCAAGCCCTAAACCTTGGGGGCCCTGAGCTGAGCCCCTGAGCTCTGAGGGAGAACAATTATAATCACTGATCAGATTACGCAGGATAAATAAGGGGAAAATTGCCTACTTACTGCTTCCGAAGAATACCTTGTTTATCTGGAAAAAATGATAAAATAACATTTATAAATATATTCATCATGATTTTGTTTTAAAGAGGTTAGTTTGCAAAGGTTTTCCTTTGTAAGTTTTAGGCATATCGTTCGTGTATTTTAATTTTGTTTTATTTAAGGTTATTTCCAGAGAACTTTGCTATTTTCATCGTAGAAAGTCAGTATTAATGACATTTCACACTATATCTGTCCGAATTTTATTTACTGTATAGACCATTTCATATACGACTCTTTCCGAAATGGAAACATCCGATTTAGTTACTTACAACACACTTTGACACGGATAGTCCAGTTCACTACATTACACTGCAATTTAGTGCAATACCAATGAGCACGTACTACACGTACAATGCCCATAGCACGTAAAACCTAACTCACAGAAACATGGACATGATTGTATATGTTTGGCTGCAAAAGAAAACAAACTGGCGTATAAAGTAACATCACAGATTATCAATTGCAATGGAAAACCTCCACTTTAATCATATTAAATCAAATAAGCTGGCCGTCGCATTTACCATGTTCGAGCCGCCATTTGTTATTTGTTTGAGTGCCACTGACAACATTTTCAGAAGTGGGCCACGTGATAAATAATGCAAATTAGGCTTATTGCAAATAACGAGTGCTGTGTGAAATGGTCCTTTAACAGTTTGGAAATGTATTCTGTGGATTGAGAGAAAAGCATGATCTGTAATGCGATAACCTGAACCCTTGTGTAGTTTCCTTATATAGGCATAAATCCCAGGGGATTGAGAGAGGGGCGGGGGTTTATATACCCCCAAATAATTGCCAGGGGATGGTCCATCCAATGTTTGAATGGTTTAAACTCCAAAAAGTAGTACTGGAGGGGTTATGATGGAGTGAGGTTCACAGGCGGTCATTGGAATTGGAATTGGAAATACCCCCACCTTGGTGTCAAATTTACGTCACCTTTCCCTCAATACGTCACTGTTCCCTTAATACTTGCTTAAAATATGCTTGGAAAACTCACCCACTTTGCTTTTAGCGTTGATTCTTCTGCGGTAGAAGGTTAACGTAATAAACAGCACAATGATAACTAGCAGAATTAAGGCGAGTATCGCAATACCAACAATAAACCCCACGTTATTTGATGATTCATCAACATCTAATTGAAATAACAGAAACCAAATATATTTAATTACATCACTGGAAGAACTGTTTCTACCGAAATTTAGTAGGAATTTTAAAGAATTTCCTTTTCTGATCTCCAGCAGTCTATCTAATCGACAGTACATTATTCCGAAAGTCAGATCAATGGAAAGTCGGACTAATCGGTCGGAGTAATGGTAGCAATTTGGGGTTCTTGGTTCCAACAGCCCATGGGTACGAACATAGCTGGCTGTTCTCAGTATCATTTTAGGTTTCACACAAAAGTACCTTCAGCTATTGTTGGCTGTCGGATAATTACACTGTAAAAAATTGCCTGTACAAATTACAGTAAGTTACTGGCAGCTGGTTGCCAGTAACTTACTGTAAATTTTACAGTAACAAACAATATACTGTATCGCGATACAGTATATTGTTTGTTACTGTAAAATTTACAGTAAGTTACTGGCAACCAGCTGCCAGTAACTTACTGTAATTTTTACAGTAATTTATTTACAGTTATTAATTTAATGTAACATTTTACAGTAAGTTACTGGCAACTCAGCTGCCAGTAACTTACTGTAATTTTTACAGGCAATTTTTTACAGTGCACTTGTGGTGTTGGACCATATCTATGGTTGGACTAATAGGTTAAACTCTATCCCTTATTGGTTTGGTTAGCGGGAACATCGTGTGGGTTATTTTTCATCGTGAGATTGTGATTCTGATGTGGTACAAAAACCGGGATGATAAATGGTGATAAACTACGCCAATGGTGTTCATATGTGCAACTCGTATTGGAAGATATGTCTTACACAGGAACTCTCTGGCAAGACAGAAAGCAGCCGCTGGTCTCTGGCACAGTTTGACAGATTCATCCTGCCTTCATTGCTTCTGGTATGAAACAGCCTGCCAGACACCACTGTGGGTCACCCTACGACACCCGGAACATGCAAACACCACTGTGGGTCACCCTACGACACCCGGAACATGCAAACACCACTGTGGGTCACCCTACGACATCCGGAACATGCAGACGCCACTGTGGGTAATCCTACGAGACCCGGAACAAAGGCTTTCTATTCGAGAGCACATCATTGTTTATTGTAATTATTGTTCATTAGTTTCTCACTATAGCGCTATTTTTTTTTTAATCTTCATTTTATTCATCTTCATTTTCAACTTCAACTTTTAAGTAAATTGTCAGACATAGTCATGTATTTCCTTGTGGTGCTTTTGTTGGTTCATATCCGTGTAAAAAAATAATAACATAAAAAGAAAAATCGCCCAATATAAACACCATTCAAGAATGAAGTTGACACCATTGGTGTTATTTTAACACCCCAGTTTTTACAGGATAAGAACCGCATTGGTCTTCTGTACTTCTAGACGAGCCTGCTCTAAACTTTGTCCCTTAAACAAAATGTTATCTTCTTGACTCACCTGATTGGCTTGCTTCGCTGCATAAATTGCTGTAGCAGTAACTGGAACGTACTTCTCCTATGACCAAGTCACTGTTTGTATCTAAGCAGGATCCGTAGTTGTACCACTCATCTTGTTCGTTGAGGAGAAACTCCAGTTGTAAACACGACGAGCTGTCGCCATCTTGTGGAATGCTTTGTACGGAAATCGTCCCCGTGCTCTGTCTAACTGTCACCTTAATACCTGAAAGATATATCCGTATATTTCGATATTCAAAGTAATACGATATCCATATTAAATACACGGAAGCACGGCATGATATTACATGTATATTACATGTAGGCCTATAGTGTAACAACGCTATATCGAATGGAGTTCACTCAAAATGTTCACTACAGCGGTGGTTCGCTACAGCGGTGGTTCGCTACAGCGATATACAGGTATACAGTATCTATAGAGAAACACCTTGATCCAATTATCACCAAATAATTAGTTCGTTACAACGACAACTTTGCTTGAACTATTTAAAAAGAAAAACAGAGGATGGCTCATAATTATGTCATACTGGTAGTTATTGATCACAGAGGAGTTGAAAACTCAAAGGAAGATTAACAAGAGAGGAAAGAGAAAACTCACCCAAATTTGTAGGATTTTCAGCTAGTAAAAAAAAATTAAGGAAATGTGTTTAATACATCAATAAGTTCCAAATCATCAATTTCAGTATCTTTAAGCAAACACAATCTGACCTCTAACAAACATCTTCAATCAAACTTTGCAGGTTTTTGCGCATGAGTAATATCATGGTCAGAGCTGTTGACAAACCTCGACACAATCACAAATCTCACTGAGAAATCTCACAAAGAAACCATCGTTCCCATCGTCACGCTCCCAATGTCTAATTGAGATTTGGATTGTGTACCAATATCGTTATGGCAACTGGCCAATATTTCCAAACTCTTTTATATTTTGACTGAATATTTTGTTGTAGTGCAGAGTGGGGGTGCTCCAACGGGTACTTTCTACCCATCATTGTATACACATGTCCGAATTATTATTATCATATTATTAAGTTAGCCCACCAATGAAATTCCTCATTTCCCGTTTTCAGGGAGTGATATTTCGAAGTTAATAAAAATGCGAATATAAACTCACGTCGAGTTGTTATAGTAACCGTGACGGCCTTGCTAATGCCGTTGGCATTCTCAGCGTACATCTGAATCTCGTACATCGTGTATGGACGCAGATCCTGTAGTACGTATTCACTGACGTCATCGAGCCTATCGCTTCGGGTGCTGGGGTCGAAGTCCACCGTCGTTTCAACTTCCCGGTAATTGACGTAAAACCACTGAGTCTCGCCGCCATCGTTCCCAGGGGTCCATGTAATTTGAGCAGACTTCGCTGTGATTCCATCCTGGTTAATCGATGTATCGATAGGTGGGCGGGCCTTAACTGTTAATAGAGGTTTATACAGTGATTTATATTTTAAATTTGGCAACATCGGCCCCGCCGATTAGAAACGACACGTGCTTAGTGAACTTATCAGAAACAATGGCTTCATAGTATACTTTTATTCGTCGTGTCAGAGCAACAAGGTCGTATCTATATAATGCAACAAGGTCGTATGTGCCACATTGCATAATTTGCACACGTTAAAACAATTGAGTGCAACAACGTCGTATCTTCTTCCATAGGTTTTGCGTGTTCATCCGGGAACTTTGTAAAAAGATACGACCTTGTTGCACTGAGCGAAATCCGCGAAATCCATGTCTGCAACAAGGTCGTAACTATGATACGACCTTGTTGCACCGATGCGACGTATTACACCCACAAACGCGCATGGTGGCCTTGTAACAAATCTGATTGGTTAGATCAGTAATGGATCGTGATTGACAGCTGTCGATTAGCCAATGTCGATTAGCCAATTAGTTATTAACCTGCAAAAACCGAGATGTTAAAACTTAATAGGGCTATTCCATGTTGTTCGTATTGGGCTAATTGCTCAATATGAACACCACTAGTGTACGTTAAAACACTCCAGTATTTGCAGTGTACCAACAGTTCCCAGTGCCTATATACAAATGTAGGGAATGCGAGTGCAACCTCATTGTTCATTTACGTGCATCGTGACTGTTTTATGTATTTGCATAATCTTATAATCTTCTACATTGGGTTTGTTTCTACAAATAATGATGTATTACTTTGTGCTGATTATTCCAATGGATTCTGTTAATTACCCAGATTATCAAAGAATAACATTTGTGAAGCTTTAATTGTCTTCAAATTGTACGTTTTGTTACTGTACTCGTCCTCATTAATTTGGGGATTGATCTTCCACGATATACCGAAATGGTTTCCCCATTAATATACATTATCCTGGAAGCATACCTTTGTCATTTAGCTCAATTGTCAAAGTGTCCTCTCTTCCAACGCCATTGCCGCTGTTACACATGTACAATCCATAGTCCCTCGAACCACGAACGTCTTTGATTTCTAATGTGCTGGTGACGGTAAATCCGTACACATCATCCCCGTCAGTAGTGGTATGAACCACTATTATCCTGTTTGCGTCCGTCTGATTGGTTATCTCAGTATTGGTCGGACTTATCCATGTCGTTTTAGGGAGTGGATTGCCGATCGCCGTACACCGTAGGATAGCGGTAGCGTAATCTTTAGCTCCAACGGACGATTCATCTTTGTTTATGATATCAACCTCGTCTTTGAAACGAAAGAAAAGACAATGAAAGAAAAGAAAAGGGGAAAAAACAATTATTATTAAGTTAAGTATAATCTGAAGCACATCTTTACGGCATTTGTAAGGAATCTGTTTTTACACTCTTTGATTCGAGTCGTGTGTTTTTGGAGCATGCCAGTAACATTAGTTTTGGCTGTAGAAAGCTGGCGTGATGTTTCGACCCTAAGGAGAATCTTTCCCTGATGCCTTTAACAAATAACATTTGAGGATTGAACTACAGGTCACTGCATTGCTTCATCAACATTCAACTATAACAGGCAAATCTCGTTGAAGAATTTCAACCTTCAACCAAATAGCCGTACGTAGCCGTACGTAGCCGTTTTATTTTGAACCATGCACCCGCATGCAGAGAAAAAAAGGTCTGAAAAAATTTGTAGTGTCGAGTCATTGACATCCCAAGGTCGAATCGCAAAGTATAGCTCTCACCAAACTACATGTAGATGTACGGAGCTCAGGAAGTGCCATCCGACTTCTTAGGATCCTGATATAATTTATCTAAGGATAAAGACATCACCAACGTAAGATGACGACATCCCGAGAGAACTTTCAGGATGTCGACATCCTGAAAGTAGGATGTCGTCTTCCCGAGATAATTTATCTCTGGATGATGACATCCTAAACTTATGTCGGGAAGACGACGTCTTACTTTTAGGATGTCGACATCCTGAGATAATTTATCTCTGGAAGACGACATCCTACTTGAAGGAGAAGGAGAAGGAGAAGGTACAGAAATATCAGCATTTAGCGAGAGAACTCCGCAAGCTGTGGCAAGTCCAGGTGAAGGTTATTCCCGTGGTAGTGCGAGCACTGGATACAATCCCAAAGGCGTTGGAGAAACATCTCAAGGAGATAGGAACATCTGTTAGAGTAGAATTACTACAGAAGGCGGCACTCTTAGGGACAGAAAGGATTCTGCGAAAGACACTCGAGATCTAAGGCTACGGGACGTAGCTTGACTCGAGGTGTAACCGGCAGAAAGGAAAACAAGATCTTTCTTTTCATGCTGTGCTAACATAACAACAACAACAACAACAACAACAACAACAACAACAACAACAACAACAACAACAACAACAACAACAACAACAACAACGACGACGACGACGACGACGACGACGACGACGACGACGACGACGACGACGACGACGACGACGACGACGACGACGACGACGACGACGACGACGACGACGACGACGACGACGACGACGACGACGACGACGACGACGACGACGACGACGACGACGACGACGACGACGACGACGACGACGACGACGACGACGACGACGACGACGACGACGACGACGACGACGACGACGACGACGACGACGACGACGACGACGACGACGACGACGACGACAACGACAACAACAACAACAACAACAATAATAATAATAATAATAATAATAATGTGGACTTATATAGCGCACGTATCCACCAAACTGGTGCTCAAGGCGCATTATATTATTACCCCTGCTCATCAGGCTCATCAATCATTCCTGAAACCATCTCAGCTCCCTGGGAGTATACAGCTCAATTACTGCCATTACAGCGCATATAGGGCTAATCAAACACAACAGCCAACTCACAGGTACCCATTTACCCCTGGGTGGAGAGAAGCAATTATGGTAAAGTGTCTTGCTCAAGGACACAAGCACCATGGTCGCGGTTGGGATTCAAACCCACATTCTGACGACTCAGCCATCAGAACACAACTGCCATGAAGGTAGGGGAGGGCCCAAGGGGATTTTTGTTCCTACTTTTTTTTCAAAAGTTAACTGGAGGTATGCGAATGTGTCATGTGCGAAAGAATACACGTTTCTGTTTGACGACAGAAAAGTCGTTATGCATTTTCACTGTTAATAGAATTCAATGTAGCAAGCCAAAACTTTGGGAAGGAACCCACGTAATCAGGTAAAGACTCGTAAACAAATCCACACATCCGTGTGGGATTCGAACCCGGGCTCCACTGAGGTGAACTGTGGAATTCAAATAAACTTACATTGGACGTTGAGAGGACCCAGGGTCCCCTCCGGACTTGAGGATGCCCCTCTCTCGGCGGTACATTTGATGGTACCTCCATTGTCAGCTCTCACTGGTGTATATGTCAACGTACTGGTGAACATGGAGCGATCACCTGATCCCATGGCGAAAGTAGTAGGACGAGGTTGGGTTGAAATAGGCGTGTCACCATTGTACCACGCCAGGCGCCAGTCGTCTGGATAACCCATGTCTGCGGTACATGTTAGCATGATGGGTTGATTTTCTGTCATGAGTGTACTACCGGATATGACAGGAGTGTCTGGGGGACCTGCAGATGACGACACAGTTAGTATATGAATATTTCGTGCGAATCCTTATAATAAAGACAGCATACATGCACATTGGTAAACATGTCTATAACGCGATATGTGCTGAAACTAACCTGTGAAGATCCATTTTATTTCCTTGTGTCGTCACGGAGTTCATGGTGAAATTGCATTCAGATTATGTGTTAATTTGTATGCGGATACGAAACATTTCCATATCCATTTCAGATATTAATTTGTATTCAATATTTTCTCTATATTACAGTGATTGCACGAAAGTCATATCATGAACAACACAACGTTTAAGCTGAATCAAAACTGTCACAGTTAAATATTCAATGTTTATCCTGATTCAATGAGAGTAAGCAATCTCAAAGCTACAGCTTTTTTTTTCAAGTGTCAACATTATCAATGTTTCCTATCAGACGAGTATCAATAAGTCTTCTTTAACTCGCATTAAGACGCGTTACAGGGTTTCTTGAAAACGGGTCTTAAACTGGAAAATCTGCAATGTAAATAACTAGAGCGTCAGTAATGTTTAACAATAACTTTCTAAGGGCTTAGAAGTGGCTTCGTCTACTGGGGGAGGGGTGGGGAATGGGGCCTTTCGTCTATTCATACCGTT
Source organism: Zoroaster sp. YZ-2022 (assembly GCA_029582265.1). Classification (NCBI taxonomy): domain Eukaryota; kingdom Metazoa; phylum Echinodermata; class Asteroidea; order Forcipulatida; family Zoroasteridae; genus Zoroaster; species Zoroaster sp. YZ-2022. The sequence continues at coordinate 64,081,177 of CM055816.1, forward strand.
GACATTCAAAGTGACATTCACCGATGGGCGTGGATCTTGAGACTGAGCTGTGCTCGCCACACATTTTAAAACTCGTCTGTGGTCGTCTCTGGTAGGAGTGAATGACCAGTCGCCCGTTGTTTTAACCAGCTCGTCACCTCCTCCAGGGGTCGGAGCGATAGTGGACCGGAGCACGTCATTAAGAAACCACTCGATGGTCACTGCTGGTCTGGTACCCTGCACAAAACACGTGAAGGTGTGCGATGTGCCCTGTTCAATGGCCACTGTAGCTCCAGGAGTAAGTCCTTCGTTGGAATCCGACAACAACATTGATGAGGCCTCGGGCGGCACTTTAAAATAAAAACCAAAATTATTGTAGAATAAAGATGGTCGCCAGTGTTTTTGACTTAGTGCAAATAAGACTTGTTTGTTATTTTTTTAAAGAAATTTTTATGAAAATAAAAACCAAAATTACAGAAGATTAAAGATTAAATATTTGTTTTCGGACAAATTATTTTTATATCTCAAAATAATTGTTAGGCGGTTTATAGGTGCCTTTAGGAATGTATGACGTGGTTCCACCATAAACTCATTTTGAGACTTATTTGCTGTTAAGCTGCTGACGAAGTATTTTTTGTTGTAATGGACAAAACACTTGAAGTGAAATTGTCAAAAAACGGTCGATGCATCTTTATCTACATAATTATTTCAGATCTGTCATCAATTAAATACGATAAAAATGAATTCGAAAAATGAAATTCGTTCTGTGTCTGAAGCTTTTGCATGGTGTAAAGCTTGTTGAAGAATATAATATTTTTAAAAGGCTTTGCATGGGGGAGTATTGATATCGTTTCAGTTTGGGGTAAAACCATCTGTTTATCTCAACTATCTCAGATTATGGTTCAGAGGAGAAACAATATTGGGCAACTCGTTTCTTAACTATCGTTAAGTCAGAATATCATTCAGGGAGAACCATGGGGACTTCATGTTGAAGAAGTTTAGTGGCTTTAAATGAAAGGTATAACATTGCAGTTAACCACATGATCAAATTAACGAATTGTCATCTAAGAAGAGCTTGTTTGTATGTAAAATTGGTACAAGAATCAATCATCATGAAACATTATTCCGTATGGTGTGCTGTTATCTTTTAGAAAACAGTCAAAATTTACCGTCTGCCAACTTTGTAAAATATTTAATATAATTATAAACTAACTAAATTAATAAATAATAATAACACCCAAAACGGAGAATTTTTTTTTTTTTAATTGAAAATTAAGCTGTCTGAATGATATGATTTCCATATTTGTTTGTGCAAATAACAATGGTTTGGGAATAACAGGCCCAACATACCTTTCACTTGAAGAGTAACCGCTACTTCCACCTCGGTATCCGTCAAACCGTCCTGTCGGTTCGTAGCGCCGCACGTCAGTCGGATCGTTCCGGGTGACTTGGCGACGTCTACCGGCAAAGTGTTCGAACTGTCCACCAATCTCTCATCGCCAGTATTTGGGCTGTCTTGTTTGGATCCGGGTTGTGTGGTTGTCGCACCGACGGCCCATGTGAAGTTTGCGGCAGGTTTGATACCGGGGACGTCACAGGTGAACTGGCGGCCGGATCCTGCAACCACGGAGATCGAGTCCCCGCTGTTGTATGTGGCGCCGTCGTAGGTGATGGTGATGGTACTCGGTGGAACTGTGGAGTAATGTAACCAACAACTGTAGTGCTAAGGTTTCAGAATAATAACAGGTCTGTGCCGCATAAATCAATCCCTTTCTCAGACGCAGTGCCAGGGTCTCCAAGAAGAGAAAAAGTGGGTGCATACTGCCGAAAATGGAGGGGGCTGCACCGGTGGCGTAACTATGGGGGACACGTGCCCCCCTGCCGAGGTCTGTTCCCCCTGCCGAGGTCTGTTCCCCCTGCCCAGGTCTGTTCTACCATTGTACTGATCTTCCCATTCGTTTCTTCTCGATTATCGAGTACACTGTAACAACATCGTGTGATTTCACAGTAGTTTTTCTGTTGAAAAGAATCAAACATTTACAGCAGAAATTGCTGTTTTCGGATTTCCCTGTGAAAATACAAAAATGTGCCGTTTCTAAATGGTTACATTCCTATTCTCTGTAAAGTTGTAAAGTTACAGCAGGTCTGCTGTTGATGCACACGGGAAAATTCGGCTGTATAAATAAAGAATCTGCTGTATAATAAAGAAGTCTCCGTATTGCCAACTGACAAAACAACTTACTGTAAATGAACAACCATTTTTTTAAACAGTGTATTAGTTTAAAAATTACTTGTCTCAATCAAGTTATATCCGTCTATAACCTGCGTACACCACAACGCACATTTATCTCTTTCAACCTAGTGCTAAAAATATCCCTAGCACTATGGGGTGCCATGGCCGAGCGGTTAAGTGCATCGGACTTGTGTTCTGATGGCCGAGTCGTCAAAATGTGGGTTCGAATCCTGGCCACGACCGTGGTGCTTGTGTCCCTGAGCAAGACACTTAACTATAATTGCTTCTCTTCACCCAGGAGTATAAATGGGGACCTTTGAGGGCAGAGATGGTAATTGTGTTTGATTAAGGTCGTTGCACATTTGGCAGCATGGGCTGCATACTCCCCAGGGAGTTGAGATGGGTCTAGGAATGATATAACTGGCCCGATGACAGGGGTAATAATGTTCATTGAGCGCCATGAGCGTCACTACGTGATGGATTTGTGCTATATACAAGAAGCCATTATTATCATCATCATCATCATCATCATTATTATATGTTGGAAGAATTAGTTGAGGGCGGTGGCATTAATTCCTGATGGTTATCACTGTTATAATAATTATGATTACCTTAATATTCCACCTGCAAAATGTATCGCCAGTGTTTTTCGTTATTGAGCCGGCAATTTATGTTATAATCAGATCATTGCTAAGTTCGTTTTAGATATTATTACAGTTGATTAGAAATAAGATATACCATTAATTATCAAAAGCTATTAAAAGTAATTATGTGCTGAAATGAATAAATGATGACAGGACCCACCATGAGTTAATTTCGAGACACTATGAAACCAAGCTTCTCACGATTTTTAAGCGCATTTTTAAGTATCTGTACATTCTTTTACTCATTTAAAATAGCAATATTTGCATTTCCCCACAGAATCTGGTGGGAATATTACTGTGAAAAAACAGATAGACTATACATCTTTAAACACTCAGTTCAATTATCAAGTTTTATAACGTCACAATCTCTCCTAATTTTCTACTCATAGAACTTTTTCGATAAACAACTCCTGTATCGAGCCATTGGTGCGACATGGTGAGTTCGTATTAACATTAACATTAAACAATTGATTTGTTTTCGTCATAATTAACATTATTTTAAATCTATATAATTATGTAATAATAATAATAAAGACTTATTAAGCGCTGGTATCTACAAAACTATTCACCGCCGTGATGGGACCAGAGAAAAATTAATGATAAACTTAAATAAAGAGGTTCGTTTTGAGATGTGTTCTGAAAGAACCAATGTCAGGTTGTGTTTTTTAGGGTTATTGGCATACTGTTTCACAGGCGGGAATAACAAGACTGGTCCCTTTTATGAATTGAGAATCAGCATAATAATCGTACTTGCGATACAGGGAATCCAACAAAGATGGCCTCCGCGTGATTATGTGTACAGTGGTGCACTCACCTCTTATTTGTATATCGATGGTTTCATCTTCGTTATATGTCGGTACCACTAATGCATAACACCAGTACCTTCCAGCATCATTCAAAACAACAGACTTAACGGTCAGTATAAACATGCCATTCGACTCTCGAAATGCATAATGATTTATTTCTATATCATTCCCATAATAAACATGGCCATCGTTTAACCCATATTCGACTATTAACTGCGCGTTGTGTACACCTGTGATGTCCGTGCTACTTTTGCGCCATTGAAGGAGTGTGGAATTTCTAGAATTGGTACATGTCATTGTCGCATTGTTGCCTATGTTAAACCATGTGTCACTGGTCACTCTAACGCCGTCTTCCCCTGAAAAACATGAAATCAGAAGAAGAAAATTTACAAATTGAAAACGAAGAGGTTACACCTGATTGCGCTTTGCTTTTCTAATCTAAGTTATACCAAACATATTTTGATGGTAGTGAAGTGCTTCTAAAACTTGTTTTAAACAGTGTTCGATGTATACGCCTATTAGAAATGCACAGTTTGTAAGAACTTTAATTTAGCTTTCGTTTATAAATACACGATAGGCCTAAATATAAACCAATCAGTAACTTTAACAAATATGCCTATTAACCTTTAAACTGATATCTTCTGAAAAGACAATATGGTAGTCACTTTACACACCGTGAGTGGTTTATTAACGACAACTTATTTAATTTGAAAATCATTTCACATTTACACAAAGACAGGACGGGAAAGCTGTTTTCCAAGACACGTGATTTTGGAAATGTTTTAAACTGAATTATGCAATTCCCAATTTGTTTTAGGTTGTTCACTCACACAACCACTTCCGTTACCGAAAACCGACCCTCATATACTTTGTATGTAATGTCTGTGCAGCGCTGTACAATTCCTATGCACAAAGCAACTTCCGGTCGCACGCATGCTCAAGAGGCAAACACTTTGGCAATGAAATGATTCCGGCCAAAAATACTGGGAACATTTCAACTAAAAATCGGCGCGAACTGTCTGGGCGAATCGGTGCGTGATTGGGCTCATCGGAAAGAGTATATATTCAGCTATCTTTGGTTGATTCTACATACCACTTCTGCATCAAACTAAAATGATCAAAAACATTTTTCAAATTGCCCAAGGTGCTACTAAATCACTTTATTAGATAATTCAATTTCTGACAGTATCAAATCCTCCGATCGGCATGATTAAGATGGAAATATACATCGGACGTTTGCTTTTTGCGTTGGAGTCGTGTCAACATTTTGGGTGATAGCATTTTTGGAAATAGGGGTGGTTTATTATGAAATCGTTATAAAATGGTTTAAAAAAAGTATTTTCGACCTGAAATTAATTACAGTAGCATTTGTGCTTTCTAGCACTAATATTTGTTCACATTTTTTTCGTTTTCCTTGGTTTACATCAAAGAAAAGTGTTTTGTACATCCCTCTGTTTATTGGAAAATGATTGTACTAGTTGCAAACATCGTTCAGACTTATCCAAAGAAACAGTTAATTTTTGGAGATCTTTTATCATTTGTTTACAATTTTAAAAAGACATTCGTGATTTTAGTTCCTCTTTTGTAGAAAATATGGACATATCATATACATTTTCCTGGAAAAAAATATTTGTTTGCATAAACGATTAATTAATTATGTAAATTATCTCATTAATTATGCAAATTAAACAAATAATTAATTACAAAATAATCAACATTGAAACATAAATGAACAACAATTGGTTTTTTATGAAGTTAAACTAATTTGAAGTCCCAAAGATGGTGCTGTTTACTGTCCTTGCTGGTGCCAAATGAAGAATAAAGAAAAACATGGGATAACCTTTGACCTGCCGGATAATATTAACCTTGTTTTTAATATACATTATTGACTGTATCTTCTCAACGCAATGTCCAACTGAAACATTTTTTAATGATTTTTCTTAATTAAAGGATATTCTATCATATATTAGACTAGTTTGAAACCCATGCTAGCTTTAAAAAAAATGGTGTAAACAGCCTACTTATTTTCTAACCTTTCAACTATAAAACCAGTTAAAGTTAGAGAATCTGACAAAATATAATGTTTGATAACGTGTATCACCATCATGTTTTACATCGAATAATTACCAATGTAGGCTGACAGTTTTGACCTTTGAACTATAGTTATACTTACCAGTAATCAACAAAGCAGCGAAAAGTGTGGTAGCGAAAATCACATGATAAAGAAAGTCTTTCCGTGCCATTTTGAAGAAAAAGGTCTGTTATGTTCACCGGAACGATACTCCTACATATAAATATTTTTGCAAAGCGAACAAACACAATGGCACCGGCCAATTGTCACGCAATACGCTCCAAGGTAACTTCAACTTATTGAACTTAGTTTCTATTCAGGTTGCTTGGAGCTCCTAGTCCTGATGGGATAACAAGCGGGCATCCTCTAAGTTCAAGGGCTCATGGCGACATTAACACATGTAAGTTCCGCAGTTTGTCATGTGAACAGGAAATACACATTGGTACAACCACTTATCGAGGCACCTGTACCTCCATCTCCTGCACTTTGTTATTTAGCTTTTAGCATTTGTTACGATCATTATTAATAGCCCAATGAACGCAATTAATCATATCGAAGTCTCCTGAGGATGAACATAGAGCACGCTAATCGAAACGTATAGAGTAGACCAATACGGTTCTTATAAGAACCACAATCTCACTTAATCGTTAGTTAAGATAACTCACACGGTATTTATAGCGCAAACCGAACCGAAAACGATACTCCTTCATGCAAAGCCGCAAATCTTACGTATCTCATTCAGAACCGAAACCACTAACACTTACTGGCCAAGTGAAATACATGCTTAAAAATAAAAGTATATTATTCGTTTGCTTTCTAGCTACATGTATGCAACTTGTTATTATTATCTAGACTGAACCTCTGGGGTGTTTAAATAACACCAGTGCTGTCATTTTTATTCTACCATGGTGTTCATATTGGGCAATCTGGCCAATATATTACCACCACTGGACACTAGTGTAGATTTTAAAATCTCAGTTTTTGCAGTGCATGATGTGCTATTTTGTATCGGTACGCAAACTGGAATAGGACATATGCTATGTAAGGAACCGTATGACCACAAGTCTGCCCAAAACTGCCTCTTATAAACATGTTTCAGTGGCGTACATCCGTCTCAAAAAATGAGGGGATGATATTGCAGTTGCTTGCATAATGTTAACCAAGTACTGGACATCGAATGTCGCTCAACGGGGGATACGCTCCCCCTCCCCTAAAAAAAAAAATAATAATAAAAATAAAAAGCAAACAATAAACAACAAAAAACAAAAACAAACAAACAAACAAAACCCCGCTTGAAACATCATTAATGTATCAATACTGTTCTCCTTGTTCGAACGATAACGGCTGATAAGGAGACGTGTAATTATATGCTCACAATGTCTTTGTCAACCATACTATCCCGATTGGTAGATACTCTTATCCTGATTAAAAAAACTGTTTTCCCAATGACAATATAAACTACCCGAATTGGGAAACCCTTTCCTGACACCGACACCTTCTGCGTAAAGTAACGCTCACAAGGTCGAGGTCTACTATACTATCCCAATTGGAATATACTCTAATCTCGCAATGAGGATGCAGACTAGCCCAATTGGAAAATCATTATTATGATGTCAACGATTTGTTGATATTACAATCCGCGGTTCCCTAAATCAGACAAACCCACCTCTTATCCTAATATCAGCCGAGTCAGACTCGGACCCAATACTAGCGGTGTTCATATGACACCAGTATCTTCCCTCATCATCCAGTGTTACCGACATGACTGAGAGCGGTACACCGGGTACGGTCTCGTCGAATGTAAAATGCGACATATCTATTGAAACGTTCCAAAGTATTGGTTGATCAACGAGGAATCGAAGGATCGTCGTGAGACGATCAGATGGACCGGTCAGTGCACTTTTTGACCACCGAACTTCGCGAATCTTTCCCGACGAAGTTGTCCTGCACGTCACCGCTGTGTCTTGCTTAATATCAACCCAAGGCTCAGTGGAAACAGTAAGCTCCGCGGCTATGGCTGAAATAAAATGAAGTTTAAAAATGAGTTATATAAACAAAGGTGCTAATTCACAACTATACCGTCCAGTATATTGGGCGAGTTGAAGAGACAGTATCGTCACGATCAGAGCAGACTTTCAACAGGGCATGAAATTGGTGTCCTAGTTTAAGATGAACACAGTTTAATACTAAATTAAATTACTGGCTTATTTATGCAGCAGCAACGGTAATGTGACCTTATCATGTGAGGTATTATTTTCAGTCACTGAGTTAATCTTAAACTACCACTCCGATTCCATGCCCTGTTGATGGTGACGGTACTGTCCCTTTAAGGCAGAATAAAGTTGACACCCCTGGTGTTATTTTAACACCCTAGGTTTGCAGGGGTACGTTGCCTTGGTGTCAGTGGGAACTGGAAGGTGTGTGTTGGTGTGTGTGGGCGCACATGAGGCTACTTGTGGGGTACTGACACAAAAATGACAATTGTACCCCACAAGTTTCTCTTTGTTTTCGTGTACCCCACAAGAGAAATTCAGGGCACTCACCAACTTTTTCCACTTAATACATGTTCTTTTAAATTATTTTCCCCCCTAATTTATGTTTTTTATGTTGGGGGTTTGTGTTCAGTAGTATTTCATTCTCGATAAATGCAATACCTTTTAAACCATATGACAACCATAATTGTTTATTTATTTATTTATTTTTTTATTTTTATTTTGTTTTGGTTTGTGTTCATCACTATTTTATTATCAGAAAAAAAAAGCAATATATTTAAAAAATAATACAACCATACAAAATCTTAATGGTTACCATGAAATACATTACTGGTAGAAACACCAAATATAAATCATATTGTTTCTCTTAAGCAGAGAAAAACATTATATTATTTACTCTGTGTAATGCAATTCCTTAATTGTGTATATATTGTTTCCTGTATTGCTCTATCCGGCCAGCGTTTTTTCTGCAGCATAATTCGTCCACTGTGCACTCACCTATATGCATTTGTATTCTAAAATAGATTTTTGGACTCTATTTTCCTTTAAATAATCATCCACTTCCGTGAATTACTATTATACAGAAAGGCGTCTGAATTAATTTTGTAGTTAAAAAAAATTAATAAAAATGTTGACAAAACCTTAGTCCCGGTATCACCTACATGGAAGGCGAGCGTTCTAACTACTAGACTACCATGCCACTCGTCAGTGAGTTAGAAACTTGTTTAAATTAAATTTCTAAGCGAATTTCTAAGCCATTGACGATGTGTGCTGCAAAATCAAAATCGCATCCGGCCCTGAACGGTGCGGTTACTATGACCATCCCTGCACCATGATTGTAGTTTATAAATATATTATTTAAAACTAAAAGGTCATAAGACAACTAGAAATCAATTAAACATTAAGCGCTTGGATACTTTTATTCGAAGGTATTATGCGCTATATAAGAACTATTCATTATTATTATTATTATTATGTAATATCCGCTGTACAGTTATATACAGACATCAGCTAAGCTACCTCTAAAACCTATACGTTAAAAACTAAGAAAGGAATATATTTGAACGTACCTTCAGTATAAAGCCAGCAGACTACCGCCACACACGCGGCACCGTGCACCGCCATACTGCAATAATAACGTGCACGTCCTTGATTCAGAGAGCATGACAACTGATTTCCGGGACAGTTATTTCATTATATTTAGACATATCTTTGGTTGATTTAAGCAACGTGAGCTTTTACACCATTTTTGTTTGCTGTGTTGAAGCCGAGCGAGTTCAAATTCAAACAAAATACATAACTTATTCCTGTTGAGACAACATAACGCGGGAATAGGCCTTACTTATTTGGTGAATGAATAGCCTACTTCGTTTCTTCAAATCTTAACATCAATCTGTTTGGGTTCCTACAGCCTTAAACTGAAGTTTAAATGTCAAGAAAATACTAGATGAATTATACCTATTCCACTATACATAAAAGTTACAAAAGTGATCCAACGGTTTACATGTTGAAATTAACAAGTTCAGAATATTAAGTTTGTTTCGCCTTGCTATCATCAGTTTAAATAATGTTCTTTATTTCTATGTATAGATTAGCAATATAAGCCTATACCGATAAAACAATGCGTTCGTTAAAATAGCATTTCACACACAAACAAAACTCATCGTATTTGGTCACGTGGACTTTTTATGCATAAACTACTTCCCAAATATACACGCGCGTTGCATCTCGGTCTAGCCGGTCATCACCGTTTAAATTTTCCTATACGTTATGCTGTAGTTAATAATTGAATAATCTTCATAGTTACATTATTAAACTAAAACAAAGAAAATCGAAGAAAAGCATGGCCAACTGTATAGACAATATCTGTGGAGGTGAGGTAAGTTTTTCAGTATTTTGTCGTTAGCAAGACCAGCATGCATTACGAAAACCGGCTTGCGCATGCACATTGTGGTATTTGCGAATAGGACTATGGGATAATTTTTTGTAAATGCTGCACAGGCATTAGCTTGTTGTCTACAGTATAACAAATGTCAATATTACCTCTTATTCGCAAATCTGTCCCTCGATGACTATATGAAAAAGAAATACCACCGAAAGCTTGACACCAATACGTGCCTTCATCGTCTAGTGTGACCGATTTCACAGTAAAGGAGAAATAATTGGTCATGACTGCCTCGAACACGAAGTGTGTTTGATCTACGGTAGCATTCCATGTGAATCGCGGTGAATCATTGGGATAAAACTCGTAGAGAGCCAAGCTCACTGAAGTGCTGAACGAACTGTTTAAGGAGCTCATTCGCCAGGCGACCTCCAGAAGATGTTCCAAAGATGAGCAGGACAGAGTTGTATCTTGATAAATGTCAGCCCAGGGTTCACTGGTTACAGCTAAATCGTCCACGGCAGCAACTGAAATGTACATGGTATCAGGGGAAATAATTAACAATTTAATTCACTTTTTGGAAGGTACACTATAAACTGAACGTACTTAATGTAAACATATTTTATCTGATTCAAACATAGAGCAAGGTTATCAAATTTAATAGTACAAACTTTTGTGATTCTAAAACTTAAATATCATCATCGAATGCCTTATAAATAGCCCTATGGGGGCTCCACGGCAGTAATTGTTGTTTTCCCTTCATAAACAACTTAATTTCCTTAATTCTTACACTCACCTCTAAAAACGTAGCATAATAGAACCATACACACAGTGCCTTGATGAGCCATGGTGAATAATAACAGCATTTCCGGGAACAAGGGTGAACCGAGTACCTGGGACAATATTCTTTCGGGATGCGTGCTTCGATGATTATGGCTGGCAATAGTTTCAGATTTTGATACCAAACACTTTTAATAGAAGGTCATCTTGTGTATGTACACTTAACGACGATGTAGAACATATTATTTCGGTCTCTTCTTTCAGAGACGCTACACGCTACATCCCAATTCCAAGCCAGAATTAATTGAGGTGGGGCTTCAATGGGGTCTTCTGGGCACAGGAGTGTGGTGGGTGGGGTGGGTGGGGTGGCGCTAAGTGGAAGGGCTTAAGGGTCTAAGGCAGGGAGGAGGGGGCTTCAGCTCCCAAATCCCGTTTCAAGATCCGCCACTGCATATAATTATATCAAACGTGTGTATTCCAGCTCAATGAGCCAATAGACTTTTGGTAAAAATCACGAAAATTCACTTAAAGATTCAGACAAAACACAAATAAACAAACAAACAAACAAACGAACAATCCCACAACAACAACACTTTGTGGGCGTACATTCTATTCAGGAAACAATTTGTTTATTACCAAGTTTTTATCAACGGTAACAAATCAACAATGCGTCTTGAGCTTTTGAAGATAGATTATACAGTTAAATCATCAATGCAATACAAGGTACCAGACTATTTTCCGTTCCAGCGTCGGTTTAGTCACGTGGATTTGTATAGACTACTTTAGTACTTTGCAAATATACGCACGCGTTGCATCTCGGTCTAGCTGATGATCATCGTTCACATTTCTCCGTAGTTTTTAATCGAAACATCTACGTAGATGGTTATTAAACTGAACACAAAAATGGAAGGAAAAGCATGGAATACTGTTATTCAGTGTGGTTTTGTTATTCAATGTTGTACAAAATGTTGATGGACAAAACATGGGGATGTAAGGTACATTTTGCAGTTTTTTTGCCGTAAGCTACATCAGCATACATTACACTATTCGGCTTGCGTATGTACACCGAGGTATCTGTTACGAGGTCTATGGACGAAAGGCAAAACTGGCTGCATGCACCGTGATAAGTTTGGGTCTACAGTATAACGAACTTCAATCGTACCTCTTACACGCATGTCTGTTCCTTGATAACTGTACCAAAACGAAGTACCGCCCAGTGCTAGACACCAATGCGTGCCTTCGTCGTCAAGGGTGACCGATTTCACAGTAAATGGAGAAGTATCCATAGTTGCATCGAATGTGAAGTGGGTTTGATCTATAGTGACATTCCATGAGATTGAAGAAGGACTTGCAGACTGGTACCGGAGAAAGCTAACCGAAGTTTGATAAGTATCGTTCAGGGGGCTTCTTCTCCATGATACTACCAGAAATTGTTCCGAAGACACTGAAACAAGTCGTACAGGGAAAAGAAGGACAAATGAATGAAACTTACCTCTAACCCCGACGGAACCATGATCAAGTTCATATTGTATCTGTTAATAGAATTGTATTAATTCATGGTTTTTATTTTCAAAAGCTTATCACAACGGCGGTGGGGGCTTTGTCGTTGTCACAATGCCGTCAAAAGTACGGCGTTGGATCAATTTGCACCCTTAATAGCTACACTCCGCCTTGTAACAACATGGACAGATGAAGAGCAAACAAACTTATGTATGAAAATAAAGAATATATTTATTAAATACAATTACATACATAATTAAGAACATTCGATTACCTCGCTAATAACACTTTAATAACAATATAGTTAGTGACTCTCCACTGTGCAGCGGCCTAAAATCTATCGGTGGCACAGCCAGACAAAATATCTTGAGTCGCAACAACAAAAATATATGTGACGAAAACCCAAACATAACAGGATCCTAAAATCATAACACAAAAGACATCACCCAGGCCACGAGATGTAAAGTGTGTGGGTCCCAGAAGACCGGCTGCTAGCGTTCCGCCCTCATGTCCAGGCTGCACAGGTCGCCTCAACGCGGCCACGACTGGTCATCGTTGTAACGCCCGTCAGACGATTTCCCCAGCACAGAATCCCGACTTATGCGCCAGGTAAAAACCCTGCGATTGAAAAAGAATGTGCTACAACGTAACACCTATAACCTTTTACATCGGCACATCTTTAACTCAATACTTCCACAATACGCCATTGCGTTACAAGAACGTTTTGTTCAACAGAAAAACAATATAGAACTTCAACGCTTTCCAATATATAATTGTTGTAAAATTATTTAACATTGCCGTTGAATACATGAAACAGCAATTTCATGTATCCTTATTTCACAAAATAACACGATTACAAATAGTTACTTACAGGTTAAACCTGGTTTTTGATGAGGTGACGAGGCTGCAAGACCCCAAGTACTTCACCAACGTCTATGCGGCACTCTGCTTCCGGTGTCTGCCTCGGCTCTCGAAGCCTAATTAACGGCACTACAACCTGGATTACTCCGCATCCCCAGACGAAAATTGCCCTACCGTCAGGTAACTTCTGATGGGCGCACAAGTACACGGGCCTCAATGCCCGATATCAATTCGACTTATGTCTTGCAGCCAAGTGCCTGACCAACGCCCTACTCCAGGTTTAAATACCTCAAGTAAAACACGCACAAAATTACAAACTCATCTAACAAATACAAAAGTAACAACCTTGTTACCCAATCCAACTTTAGTCAAGGATCAACAACCCATAAAATTCCTCTGTGAGTGGACTGTCGTCCGACCCAACGTACTCAATATGCGTAGTTATGTTAATTACAAAGATGAATATTCAAATCCAATCCAATGATGTACACATAATATGCAACAGGTCACTCCACTCACACAGTAATTTAAATACTCAAAATCACAATGTGACAGTCGTTAATATGGCTGCCGTTTCTACCAAACCATGCTTCCTCGTGAAACACCGTGGAAAATACAAAATATTAAAGATTCAATGGTTTGTCATAACAGCTACAGAGGAAAATCTATTTTTTCCCTGCAAATTTCTTTGCAAAAGTAACATATTTGCAATTTATAGCTGGAATGGCAAACAAAATATGCGACATCTTCGCATTGTATTTTGGTTGGGACTTGGAATGGCAGCCATTGTTTCAGGGCCGACTACTTTTCCCTCCAAACTTTGCAAGAGTGATACTGATTTCATGAAGGGCAACTAAACCCTCTCCATCCGTCATTGCTTTGGCAAAGAAACAGGCAAGTTTATTATTGTGTATAGCAACACATTGTTACCTTCGTAATGTTAGACAGGAGTACAAAAACCAATAAACAACACAATACCTGTAGGCCTATAGACGCTAATAAAATATGTTCCAAATTTTAGTTTGGAGTACCTACCTGTGTTCCCTTTGCTAATGAGAATTGTGTTTTATAATGATGAGGTTTTTTTTCCTACGGAAAGAAGGGAAACGGTTTCTCCATTAAGTGCGGCATGTCTGCAAGATCTCCAAATACACGTTTAAGTTTTTAACCGAGCAGTTTGAATACAACTTTTACTTACCTCTGAGCAGCGTCAAGCAGAGGGTCGCTCCGTAAGCGTTCCAACCAGACGGTGCCATTTTGACTCAACTTTCTTCAGTTGACATCGACAAAATCAGGTGTACATGAACGTTTGAATGTACAAGGGTATGTCTATCCCATTACAAACCAAAGGACAAAGGATGCTGTAACTTCCGGGTTCAAGTTCAATATAAAGTCGACCAAGACTCACAGAACAGTTGGTTGGAGATACAGAAAAGAATTACGGCCACGCATGTTCTATTATGTGACATCTAAAGCAAACAAACAAGTTATATTTTTCAAATACTTCTATTCATATCAATACTTTCCTGACAGAGGGCGCCCTATACTCTACGTTGATTCGATTATTAATTATAATGAAGTATTCATCATAACAACAGTTTTAATTAAACCTATCTGGACATTTAAAAAGTAAACTTCTGTTAATTACAAACTTACAGAAATATTTCCTTTTTGTTAATTTAATGTACCGTTAGTAGTATACACGCACATAAAACGCTACAATAAAACACACTTTCTTTGTAAATGAAGAAAAGAAGTCTCTCTTCTTGTCCACAATCTACTGATATGCAATATGCCCGTTCAATGATCTGTGCAATGGTCTGTTCAAACCGTATGACTTAAGGACACTGCATAATTCATTACCATAACAATACAATGCTCAAGTTGTTTTCACAATTCCGGCTATTGTCATTTTAATCAAGTCTCAAGTCTAATCAGGCTGCATTAAAACACTGGAGAAATGTATTCAAGAGATTCGAAGTTGGATGAGACAAAACTTCCTGAAATTGAACGATGAAAAAACAGAATTTGTTCTATTTGGATCACGTCAGCAATTGTCTAAAGTTTCTCTTCCATTTATTACAATTGGTGACTCGCAGATAACCCCCTCATTACATGCACGTAATTTGGGTGTTATATTTGACTCGAGAATGACTTTAAAACCACATATCTGCAACATTGTTCGCATATCATCATTTCATATCAGAAATATAAGCCGAATTAGGAAATACTTGAATAAAAGTGCTGCTGAACAAATTATACATGCATTTGTCACATCACGGCTCGATAACGGGAATGCTCTCCTTTACGGTCTTCCGCAGAATCAAATATATCGTCTTCAGCACATACATATCACGACAATCTTGAAAGAACTGCACTGGCTTCCTGTTTCACAGATAATTGTTTTTAAACTTATGCTAATTGTTCACAAATCTTTTAATAACATTGCTCCAATTTATATTTCTGAACTACTTAAAGTCTACACTCCATCACGCAATTTGCGCTCCAGCAACATGTCACTCCTCAAGGAACCAACTTCAAAACGGAACTGGGGTGATAGGTCGTTTTCTGTCGCAGCTCCGAGACTCTGGAATCATCTTCCAACTAAACTCAAATCTTGTCATAGTATAACCAGATTCAAGTCGATGCTTAAAACTCATCTTATGTCACAACTCTTCAAAGATGATGTATATTTGTAATTGCATTGTAGGTACATGTATCTCGGTACATAATTTGTTTTCCCTATGCTATCATTGTATATTGTTTGTATTAATGTTTTTTCTTTGTTTCCGCGCCTTGAGCGCCCAGCAGGGTGGATATGTGCGCGCTAAAAATCTGTATTATTATTATTATTATTATAATTATCATCATTTATTTTATACATTTTATACATTGTATGCATTACATCAATACAAACATTTGTGTGTACGTGTACGTGTGAACATGTATGTACGTGTACGTGTGAACACACTTGAAACAAAATGTGGGGTTAGGAAACAACCTTTTTCGTAACACAATTACATAACTATGGTTAACTGGCAATCAAAACTACATTATATAAACTGGGCGTACCTCTTATCCTGATATTGACCGAGTCACTTCTGTACCCTACGCCAGCCAAGTAAGCATCACACCAGTACTTCGCCTCATCCTCCAAGGTCAGTGTCTTGATTGTCAGTGGATAGGTAGGATCATCCTTATCAAACACGTAATGAGACTCATTGATGTAAAATAACGTATTTGTGCGTACAGTAAATATCACGATTGTGTCAAACTTGGTAACATCAGTCGTAGAGAAGCTACTGTTTCCCCATATTAGTTCGCGTATATTGTCTGGAGTTGCACATCTTAGCGTTGTATTCGTGCCGATGTCTCACCAAGCGTCAGCTGTTACGGTAACTTGAGCAGCTACCACTGAAAAAAAAAATAAAGATGGCCAACTTATTTGTGTGAAAATTTTACATTTCATTTGTGTAAACGTTTTTCATGTTGGATTTCCCATATATACATATTTATGATCAGACTGACCCGGGGTCAGAGTCAAACATATCTGACATGGTTTCGTTCTGACTAATTTTCTGGGACAGTCGGATTTTCACGATCTCTGAGCCAGTTCCTGAGAAAATGTTATGCAAAATTTACTCACCTTTCAGTAACAGCACCAAACAGAGTGTCCCACCGTACGCGTTCCAACCAGACGGTGCCATCTTGACTTAACTTGGTTAAGTTGACATTGACAAAATCAGGTGTACATGAACCTTTGAATGTACAATTGTATGTGTATCCCATTACAAACCCAAGGACAAAGGATGCTGTAACTTCCGGGTTCAAGTTCACATACAGCTTTGGTTTGTTGGGGGTACAGAACAGAATTGGGAATTCAAGAAATCATTTTACGGCCATACAAGCTCTAGACAATGTGTAACCCATCAGTGACACACTTAAGGACTTGGACAATGCAACTTTTAAAGCAACAAACATCGTAATAGTTTGAACGTTATATACAAACATTTTTATACACTCTCTAGACAGGGCGCGCCATTCACTCTTCATTAATTGGAGTATTTGTTAATCATAATGAAGACGTTTTTATTTGTAATAACAAAAAGCGTAAACCTGTTATTCCAGATTACAAACTTACCGAAATATAAATGTTGTTATTTTCAATGGGCCGTTAGTGTTACAGTTTAGGTTAAAAGGCTATGACGAAGAACACTTCCCTAGTAAAAACCAGTTTCCATCTTCACACAAACATTGCCAGACAATTTGTGCCGACTTAAGGACACTGCATGCTTCATTACCATAACAATACATTTCACAATTCCGGCAATCGCCATTTTCAGTCTATTGAGGCTGATGCATGGACTGGGGAAATGATTAAAGAATTCAGTTACAACAAAGAAGAACACAACTAAGGTTTATAGGAATCATTTTGTTTGATAACTATCGTTGTTATTGATTTTATATTATACAATTTGTTCCCTAAAGTCTTATTACAGTGAGCCTGCACGCTAAATAGCTACGAAATTGTACAAACATCTGCCTCTTTTGTTCTATTTTAAAGACGTAGGCCTAAGATACTTCACTCCTCGCCTCTTGTTGTAAACAATTCCACCAGGCACGGATCGATCCAGGGTCGAGAAAACAGTGTGTGTATGGGGCGGGGGCTTATGGGCAAACGGGGAAGGAGCACACTGCCAAAAAAGTGGGACACACCAAAAATGAATGTTAAATTTACATGCATGGCGACAAAAAAGGGGAAGTTGTCCCCCTTTGCCTCGCTACCTCCATGAATTCACAAACGAATTCCACAATACACGGAAGGAAACAAAATGATTGTTTTATTCTTTTATTTTCTAATCTTGCATACAGTATAGAAAATGAGACAGAGTATGGGAAGTTAAAGATACCAACCCTTAAATGATATGATACAAACGTTCTTGTATACGTGTAAGCAGACTTGACACAAATGTGTGCCTATGAAAAAACCTAACCGTAATAAATGACGTACAGATAATCATGTAGAAAGCTTGATTGTCAAGGCAATAAAAATTACATATGTAAACTGGGCGTACCTCTTATCCTGATAATGATCGAGTCACTTCTGTAACCTACGCCATCCAAGTAGGTATCACACCAGTACTTCGCCTCATCCTCCAAAGTCAGTGTCTTGATTGTCACTGGATACATGTGATTGTCCTTATCAAACACGTAATGAGACTCATCTCTGATAAATAGTGCATTAGTGGGTACAATAAACAGCACGAAGTTGTCGAATTCGGTCTCAGTCGAGGCGAAGCTACCGTTGCCCCATATTATTTGTAGTATTGTGCCCTGAGCTATGCATCTCAGAGTTATGTCCGTGCCGATGTCTCCCCATGTGTCAGCTGTTACGGTAACGGTAACTTGAGCGGAAACAACTGAAACAAAACCATAAAAGATCAATTTATTGCTGTGACAAGTTGAAATAAAAAAATGTTTAGTACTTTTTTTATAATTTTCTTTTGTTTGGCCCATGGTTACGAATATTTGGGAGAGTGATGACAGCTTCTGATATCTTCGTACTTTTCATTCGACGTATACTATCCGAAGTCTATTACGTAATCAGTAAGTACTGTGCAGTTTGAAAAATGTGTTTATATATTAACATTTTAAGACAGCAATTCTAATGAACAATTTACTCACCTCTCAGTAACAGCGTCAAGCAGAGGGTCCCGCTGTACGCGTTCCAACCTGACGGTGGCATTTTGACTTAACTTTGTTAAGTTGATATCAACAAAATCAGGTGTACATGAACGTTTGAATGTACAAGGGTATGTGTATCCCATTACAAACCCAAGGACAAAGGATGCTGTCACGTCCGGGTTCAAGTAACTTGTCGACCAAAGCTTATTAAACCAGCTTCAGTTTGTTGGGGAAACATAACAGGGCCAGGGGAAACATAATTTTGAATTCAAGAAATCAATTTACGGCCACATCAGTACCCATATTATGTGACATCTAAAGCTAACAAACGTCAGTTATCACATAATATTGTTCAAATATTTTGTTTCATATCAATACTCTTTTGACAGAGGACGCCATTCACTCTACCGTGAGTAAAATACAATGTATTACAAAGTATTACAACTCGGCAAATCTTCAATGTTTAGTAACCCAATACGTTTGCAGTTGGCAAACCCATAGCTCTAGGTTTGCCGACTGTAAATTTACTCTGGACCAACCCAGTACCTTTGATGCTTCATTTGCCGACCGAGGCTCTAAATGCCGGCTAAGAAAAATTATTGGGGCGTCACACCCCCATCCCCCCACCGCCCGCTCGCTACGGCCCTGACTGCATACTTTCGTTACCATAGCAATACAGGCGCTCATTGTTTTCACATAAGCATGGAAAGAGAAAAAGATGGAATAAGTCAGTTACAACCATATCTAAGAAGAACACAAATAATGATTATACGAATCATTTTGTTTGATTGTTATCATTTATGTCATGATATTGAATCTCAACTGGAAAATGTAAACCTTGAAGATGGTGAGCTGGATTCTTGTGTCAATCTATTTGAATCTACTGTCCGTAACATCTTGGACGATCATGTTCCGCAAAAAACTCGAACTGTTAAACTACAATCTGAATCCCCCTGGTTCAATGATGATATTCGTGCTGCAAGGAAAATCCGCTGTCAACTTGAGCGAAAATGGCGTGACAATGGGAAACTTGAAGTACATCGGCAAGAATACTGTAACCAACGTGATATTGTCAAGAACATGATTAACAAGGCAAAAATAGCTCACTACTCATCTTTGGTGGAAGAGAGCTCTGGCGATCAGAAAAAAACTTTAACATTGTTAAAAAGCTGCTTCATAAACCCAAAACTCCAGTGCTTCCATCTAAACACTCCAATCAGGACCTCGCAAATGCATTTTCAAACTTTTTTGTTACAAAAATTGAGAACATCCGTCGTTCTTTTCCCCCACTATCTCAGATTCTATCACAAACACCGTCACGCAAGGACCCACATTGTAGACTGTCTATGTTTTAGCCTACTTGTGTTGCGGAGATCAAGAAACACATCATGACATCGCCATCAAAATCATGTGAACTTGATCCAGTACCAACTTCGCTAATAAAACAAAATATTGATGTGTTTGCTAAGTATATCACAATTATTGTAAACAGATCTCTTTCTTCCGGTTGTTTCCCTGACAGCCAGAAGGTTGCTCATGTTAAACCACTCCTGAAGAAACCCAATTTGGACAAGGAAGTTTTCAAAAACTACCGACCGGTAGCGAATTTAAAGTACCTTGGAAAAACAATCGAGCGAGTTGTTTCATCACGGATTTCTGACCATGTTCGTGCTAATAACCTGTCGGATACATTTCAGTCAGCCTATAAACCATTTCATGGAACAGAAACTGCTCTTCTCTGGGTCAACAATGATATCTTATCTGCCATGGATGATGGAAAAATCACTGCATTAGTTTTGTTAGACTTAAGTGCTGCTTTTGACACGGTCGATCACAAAATCCTTCTCTCCCGCCTTCAATATCATCTTGGAATACATGACATAGCCCTGGATTGGTGTAAGTCCTACCTTTTAAATAGGCCTCAGCATGTTTGTATTGGTAACGCTATCTCCGAGCCTGTTATTCTTAACTATTCTGTACCCCCGTGCTAGGCCCACAGTGGTTTACTGTTTATACCTTTCCGGTTCGTGATATCATTTTGAAGTATAATTTAAATTACCATTCTACGCTGATAACACGCAGCTTTATATTACTTTTAAATATTCTCAAGAACCTGCCGATTCGTGTATTACAACGCTGGAGAAATGTATTCAAGTGATTCGTAGTTGGATCAGACAAAACTTCTTGAAATTGAACGACGAAAAAACATAATTTGTTCTATTTGGATCACGTCAGCAATTATCAAAAGTTTATCTTCCATTTATTATAATTGGTGACTCTCAGATAACCCCCTCATCACAAGCACGTAATTTGGGTGTTATATTTGACTCGACAATGACTTTAAAACCTCATATCTCCAACATTGTTCGCAATATCATCATTTCATATTAGAAATATTGGCCGAATAAGGAAATACTTGAATCAAAGTGCTGCTGAACAAATTTTTCATGCGTTTGTCACAACACGGCTTGATAATGGGAATGCTCTCCTTTACGGTCTCCCGCAGAATCAAATATCTCGTCTTCAGCACATATAAAACACAGCAGCTCGTGTTGTAACTTTATCCAGAAAGTCATGCCATATCACGCCAATCTTGAAAGAACTGCACTGGCTTCCTGTTTCACAGAGAATTGTTTTAAAACTTATGCTAATTGTTCACAAATCTTTTAATAACATTGCTCCAATTTATATTTCTGAACTGCTTAAAGTCTACACTCCATCACGCAATTTGCGCTCCAGCAACATGTCACTCCTAAAGGAACCAACTTCAAAACGGAACTGGGGCGATAGGTCTTTTTCTGTCGCGGCTCCGAGACTCATGAATCAACTTCCAACTAAACTCAAATCTTGTCATAGTATAACTAGATTTAAGTCGCTGCTTAAAACTCATCTTATGTCACAATTCTTCAAAGATGATGTATATTTGTAATTGCATTATAGGTACATGTATCTCAGTACATAATTATTTTTCTATGCTATCATCGTATATTGTTTGTATTCATGTTTTTTCCACGCCTTGAGCGCCCAGCAGGGTGGATATGTGCGCGCTACAAGTGACCCAAGAGTCGCGACTAACTATGACCTGACCGACAGCCACTGAATTAAGTCGTACAAGGGAAAGAGGACAAATGAAAGAAACTTACCTTTAAACTCGAGCTGTGGCAAAATAATTAAGTTTTTTACTAAAGCCATCCATATAGGCCTACGGTTATTTAGCTGTCATTCAAAACCATATAATATTACATTGTTAACAAATGGCAAGTATAGAATAATTTAGCACAACTGAGTGAATACACCAATCCAGTTATGGCTGTAGTCTCCACCCACCCTTAGCAACGCTGAACCAAGCACATGACCGACACAATAACAGAAGTAAATGAAAAGGCTTATTGGTTATGAACCGTGCCATTTGATTGACATGCTAGACCGACAATTTCTCAGCCAAGTCAACATCATGTTTGCATTGTATGGTTGGAATGACAGCCGTTGTATTGGGGTTATTGCTATTCCCTTCCAATTTCTTGAACGGTGATGATTCCATGAAAGGAGACATACCCGTCTCCATTCTTTATATGATCGAAGAAACGTACTTATCGTTGGGAACAGCAACGACTCTAATCGCAGTTGTTGCCAGAAGTGCAAAATAACAACAATACAACATATTTTGCAGAGTTGTATTTACGTACCTATCTGTAACCTCTTTCCCACCCAGGGGGACTGTGTTTTTGTTTGTATAAGAAACAATTGATGTCTCTATTTAATACAGTTTCTCGCCAAGTTTTCACCACACAGGTTTCAGCTTTTAACAGATCGGTTTGAATGGAAAATTAAACTCACCTCCCAGTAACAGCACCAAGCAGAGGGTCCCACCGTACGCGTTCCAACCAGACGGTGCCATTTTGACTCAACTTTGTTTTGACATGGACGAAGTCAGGTGTACATGAACGTTTGAATGTACTGTACAATGTATGCGTATCCCATTATTCAAAAACCAGAGTACAAAGGATGCAGTCACTTCCTGGTTCAAGTTCAAGTCGACCAAGGCTCACAGAACAAGCTTCAGTTGGTTGGGGAAATAAATAGCAGAACTGGGTAATCAAGAATCCGTTAACTTTACAACCACGCATGTTCTATTACGTGGTATCTAAAGCAAACAACTAGCCTGAAGATCTGACGTCACGCTTTGAGGCTCGTGAATTACGCCATATGCAGGCCGCAGCCGCCATGTTTCCCCGAGATTCAACTTTGACCTTGGTTGGTAGCGAGCCTCGAAGCGTGACGTCAGCACAATATATCCAATAAAATCCCTTAAATGGTACGCCACGAGCCTGTCTGTATCCCTGAGGATAAAGACAGGGGACCAGTCTAACAAACAACAGTTATATTTTCAAGTACTTCTATTCATATCAACACTCTCTTGACAGAGGGCGTCCTTCACTCTTCCTCGATTAAAGTGATTAATAATTTTAACAATTTTTGTAACAATAGATTTAATTAAAGTATATAATAAAGTATATTTCTGTTAATTACAAACCAAAATATTTACTTTATTAACCTAATGGGTCGTTAGTAAGGTATACTATACTTAGTTTAAAAAAAAACTTTCCTTGTAAGGCTAAATAAAGGTCTACGGTTTCTTGTCTCCGCGCGCGTCAACTCAGACTTCACCTCTTTCTTGTTTTGGCTATGAAACAATGTCCAATTGAAGCCAAAATTGCTGGATCGATTGAATTTCTGCCGTGCTGTGTTTTAAACGACTCTTTCACATAGGGGCATGAACGTTTGCCCGATTAGTGAGGTCTCTCATAAGGTCTCTTAATTTACCTGGCAAAAAAAAAAAAAAAAAAAAAATGCTCGTCACCGCACCGTTTTTGAAGCCGACCGATGACAAGAAACCAGCGACTTTTTTGGTCTAAATGAAGAAATGAAGTTTCCTTCTTTACAATGACTGTGTAGAAAATTCCTTAAAATCCGAACCTTTAGTCAAACATTGCAAGACCATCATCTTCGTCCAGCTGCTAAAGTCCCAATAGGGATCAAAATGTGCACTTTATGGTAAAACCATGAAATTTCCCACACTGATTAAATTCAATGCGTATACGCATTTTCAGAAGTCTACACGACCGTAAAACCTGTACGGCAATTGCAGATTGTAGTCAGACTGGTACCTCTGCATTGCACACCGTTGTGATTGTCAGAATTTAACTTGTCTTAGTTGTATTCAGTTCTTTTGTACTTTCAAACAGCTTCCCCAAAGAAATAAGTATTCAAATTGTGGCTTTCATTTGTTAATATGTAAATTAGTTTAACACTGGGATTCCTTGGGCTATTGTGCTCCAGTCTTGTGTGGAGTTGTGAATGAGAGGTGGTTAATTTACATAGGAATGTGGAATTTTTAGTTAAATAGTTGGGTATGGGTGCGACGCTCAGGGGCTTGCAGTCAGTATTGCTGTTGGAAAGAGATGAGATAGTTTACAAACATGGCCTAGAACCAGAGCAGTAGTATGTTAGATGGGGGTTCTAGGACAACTATTAAAAATGATTTTGTTAAATCATTTTTTAAGGGAATTGCCCTTTTAGTAGTTAACCTAATACCTCCATCTAACGTTATTTTAAATCTGTTTTAATACGACGACGTCATTAAAAAAAAATTATGGCATCGTCGTATTAAAAACCGCCGGTTACCGCCGGTTTTAAAAAGCAAGTTAAAAAAGTAGAAGACAAATTTTTAAAAATATTATCTAGTTTAATAATAAAGATGACAATAAAATATGAAAAAGTTCCTTGCGGAATGGCTTTTAGTTGGTAAAACAGACAAGTGTTGTATTCCTAGTTCTAAGAATACGGTATATTGTGGCTTGCATAAATGGAAGGTTAATAGTGGAAAAAGTATTCCTATTGCGTGTAAAAGATGTAAAAAAGGGACAAAAGCAAAGGTAGGTTTGTGTACGAAATGCGTAAAGATATTAAGAAAAAATCCTTATTATCATTTAAAAGCTGTAGAAGGAAAAGCAAGACATTCGTTTAATAGCGTGATGAAAGAATTGTTGGAAAGAAATTTATTTATGGATTATAAATTATAATTATACGGGGGAGGTCTATCGAACGTTTTTACACGCTCCGCTACTCGCGAAGCGTGTTTTTGATTACGCTCCACGTCAGTGTAATAATTTTTATTTACACTCAATTTAAACTCAAAAGTTTTTCTATAAGAATTTTTTTTCTACATTTACATCGTCAGTTTTAACCTCTGTTTTAACTGGTATAGTTGGTTTAACGAGTACATTACGGATTTGTTCTTTCATTTTATAATATTTATCTCGCTCTTCGCATACGAGTACAAATTCTTCTTGACTGATGTAACCATCTTCTATAGCTTTACTAACGTGGTTTTCGATCGTGTTGAGTTTGCTCGATGCTAAAATTCGTATTTCATCGTGTTTTTTAGCTTTTTTAAGCAATTTATTTTTCGCATACCTGAGAGCGAACGCTCCTCCACCCAACCCCAAAGCTAAACCTTCTAAAGCGTATCCCACGGGTGACGATATGACTGTGGCGATACTGGCTATTCCGATGGCTCCTGCTCCCATACAACCCAATTCAGCTATTGTTTCTACAACGTTACAAGCGTTGATGATTTTATTATATTTTTTATATACGGCTTCACGCTCGTTTATTTCGATTCGTAATTCTTTTTGAATATCATCGATTTTTTGCAATCTGAATGTTTTAGCGCGCTCCGAGTCAACGTCGTTCGTTAAATTTGGATAAAGCACATTCGTCGATTCTATAGGATTGATCATTGTTTTTATTAATAGTGAAGATTTTAATCTAATGTAATATTTTTAACTTCGATCTCGTAACAGATTCCATCGTTTAAAGAGCCAACAAAAATTATATTTACATATTGTTTGATATCACGGCCGCCTGTATTCATAACGCAGCATAATACACATTCTAAATACCGCGGTTCACTCGTAAAATTAATGTTTGGGGGAAAATTAATAATTTTCTCCGCATCACCATCTAATTGTTCACTTTTCACTATAGAATAAGAATTATTTTCACCATTCACTTTAGCAAAGAATGAATAAAACATTACGTGTTCAAATATATAAATTCTTATTGCATCTGGATACCAAAATAATTCAAAATTGAAATCATAATAAAAAACGACGGTCTTTAAAAGTTCACTTGGATTAAGGTGGCCAGTTTTTGTATACACACTTTCTGGTGCGGCGTTTACGCTAGGCTCACTCGTTATACGAATAGGTCCGTAAATACTCGCCATATTTATAACAGACAACAATTTAATTTAATGGTAAACTTTTAATTTTTATATTATAACAGATTTTAGAATTTAGCGCGCCGAAAAAAGTCGCCTCTACAAAAACTTGTTGAATGCCACGCATTTTAAAACACATTTCGTACTTGAGATGCTGCGTTTCATTTTCGATAAAATGAAATTTTTCATTTCGTTCTGGCGAAGGAATGTAATAAATGTTGGGTGCGTAATCACGCGTTACTGCGTGCGTAGCAAAACTATTAGTTTTTATAAATTGCGTAAAAATACTGCAGTATGTAGGTGAAACGTTAAACATGAAAAAAGGTTGTTTAAACGTAGCGTGCCATCCGAGTATAACGTTATATTTTTCGATGAGAATTGTTCTTTGTAAAATTTCATCTCTGTTTAAATATCCATGATGTTCGTAAATTTCGCTAGATGACGTTCGTACAATTTCACCATCTCTAGCATCACCAACAACGACGTTACTCGTTATACGACCGGGTCCGTAAATACTCGACATATTTATACAATCTCAAGATTTAAAATAACGGGGAAACCGTGATTGTATACATCTCTAGCTTTTGAATCTTTAATTTTAAAACTCAACGCGTTAAAAGTACCGATTTTTAATTGTTTAAACAATGGACTATTATATTCCATAAACATACTATCTCCAAACGATTTACCTTGCAAGGGAAAAACGTTTAAGACGGTGCTAGGCTGTCCATTAAAATAATTATCGGTTGTAGAAATTTGATCGCAATGAATGTATACAATTTTAAAAGGTAGTACATCAATTTGTTTACTATATTCTCCTACGGTTAGAAATTCATTGTGTAGTCCGAGTAAATTAGCTAACCCACTACTAAATTTAATTGATTTATCGCTTTCGCTTAGTTTTAACGTGTAAACACCCGCTGATTTATCGATCGTAAACGTTATCCAAGACTCGTTTTTTGAAATTATATCTATAATTTCATAAATGTTGTAGAGCCCCGGCCCGATAAATTTTGTAAAATTATCTAATCCCACCGTACGATAGGTTATTCGTTCTTTTTTACGTACGTTATAATATCCTACCCAAATGTTTGCGCTAAGTAATGATATCGTGAGAGTACCTTTTCGATTATCGATAACATCGTTTAATTGAATTTCTCCACCATTTCTTTCAATTTCTAATTCAACGGTATGAAACATTTTAATATTAAAAGTTATAATAATAAAATGACGTTTCCATTAGCATTCAAGAGTAATTATTCGTATCCTTACGAGCAATCTGGAAATTTTAAGGCGCCTCTTTTTTTTAACGCTAGAGATTTAACGAGTATGAAAATACACGTCAACGAAAAAGATTCGTTTAACGCGACGTTCGTTAACGTATTTCAAAAATATACGTTGCCTCACGTCGTCAGCAACGACGTCGTAAACGATTGGCGTAGTGACCCGATGAAATTTTATCAAAATCAAATAAATTTTGTAACGTATTGCGCTACGACGAGATGCGGCGTGGGTTACGATCATTTAAATCATTCAAATATGATGATTCGTAGTTTTTTAGATTTCACGTATATTATCAAATTAGACGAATGCTCAAAGAAATGAGTTGCCCCACATCTTTTACAATTTTTTTTGACGCGTTTGCAAACAATATAGACGTAAGCGCTTTTAATAAATTATGTGCTGAGTTTCATTTATCGATTAAAGACGATTGGAAACAACGAGTAGACCTAGCTTCAAACGGATTGGGAACGGCTTATTATCAAAATATTTACGGTTATATTCCGGTGGCGGGCAACGACTACGACAATTCAAATTTACAACATCGGCGTGAGAAAAGGATGGATTTTAATAAAGAAAACGTCGATTTAAATTTAGTAAATAGCGTTAACGATATAGGCGGTTCGTACGTCGTCGAATACATTTCTCAAGATGCACGCGTTGAAACGGCGTGGGCAAAGTTTATATTATCTTTAGGGTTAGCTAAAGGTTTTACGGACGTGGGTACCGAACGAATTAACGATTCTATAAGAACTTATGTGTACGCGTTATTGGGAGCTCAAGCTCGAGTTAAAAGCTCATTTTTTACGAGCGGTACCGGTTTAGACGCTCAACGCGAATTTATAGACATTGTAAATACCGAGATTGATTCTCCCGTAGATTTACAATCTAGTATTCAACGATATCAAGATGTTTTACTATACGCTCGCAGTCAATTAAACTTTTGTCTCGGAGAAATTTTATACATGATGCCTAGCGATATGAATTTACGAATAGGCACGTACGCGAACTACAACAATAATATTTTGATAGCGACTAGCGATTTAGCGTTGGGTTCAAATTTAGATACAAATTCAAAGGTCGTAGTTTCTCCTGTTTTACAACTACTAAATGAAAGCGACGCGAAGAGCGAAACGCAAACGCACGAGCAAGATGATGAAAGATCTAACGTTACAATAGCGCATCCGCAAGACGCTCCTCGAGACTCTTTAAAAGAACCTAGCGACGATGACCACCGAGAAGAAAAAAATGCTTTAATACTCGGTTTTGCGATTTTAACTGGACTAGGTATTATGATTTACGAATTGTTATTTTAGCGCGTAAGTTAAAATTAAAGCACCTGTCGCGGTTAGTGTTAACCATAAATGTTGCGCCGAGTACGCGACCACGCCGCTAACCGTTATAAATAACCAGTTTATAATCGATCCGATAATGTTTGGTAAAGCGACTAAAGCTTTCGCTCCCAGTTTAGCTAATACATTTGCAAAGTTTTTTAATGTTTTTTGTATCCACTCGCTTACGCTACCAGATGGTGGTGGAGGTGGAGTTGGTGGTGGTGGAATAGGAGTGGGTTTAGGCGTTGGAATTGGTGTAAGTGGAGTGGGTTCTGGGTATACAGGTTTGGGTGCGGGTGTAGGTGGTGCGGGTTTAGGTATAGGTGTTGGTAAAACTGAATTCGCTCCTTCACCTATCACTTTAGCGATAAAAGCGATGGCTATACCGACGGCCGTTAATACACTAACGATCGTTACACCTTTTTTTTTAAAATAAGCCTTTAATTTTTTCACCCAACGTGCGCTCTCTTCCATTTATCGCGACTAACGATTCTTCATTTTTAAATAAAAGGTTAGATAATTTTATTTTAAAATCTTCTATAGCTTCTTTAACCTCCGCTATTTCATCTTTTAGGTTTGCTCTTTCTTTACGTAGTGAATCCATCGCATCCCCATCATCTTCTATCTTATTTTCGTTGATTCTTTGGTAGATGTTAGCTAATGTTTTTATTATTTACTCTATATTTAAACAATAATTCCAAGAACGTGCCTCGTTCCGTTTCTAAACTTTTACTAACGTTCTGCAAGGTTCTTAGATCGTGACTATGTTCAAGATCCGGGTTTTCTGAAAGAACTCTTATTGTATTTTTGTTAGCTTCTACCGTTTCAGCTAAAACAGCGGGCTCTAACGGTATAGGTTGCCTTTGCGCTTCTTCCACCGTATCAAAATTATCGTCTATTGCTTTTTGTTCACGCGGCGTTGATGGTTTTCGTTTATAATCGGTTATACCTAAATCTTTTCTTATAAAATCGATGCCATAATTACTCTCAATAGTAGTCAACTTTCTAAATTTATTTATATCTTTTGAATTAGTTAAAACTAATTCTTTTCTACCTTTTTTAAAAACTAATATTTTTTTTTAATTTATTTAAAATTTTGAGTAGTCTTCCACAGTCGGTTTGTACCCTACGCTCTTGTAAAAATCATCAACGTATATTTTAGTTAGCTCTTTTCTTTGTTTTACAGTACTATTTTCTCTTATTTCTTTATCTCTTTCAATTTCTATTTCTCGTTGTCTTTCTCTTTCTATTCGGTTGTCTAAGTTTCTTTCTATTTCTTTTTCTTCCTCGTTATTGAAAAAAGTTGTTGTTTCATCATCTTCGTCAGCGGTAAACATATCATCTATTTCATCATCGTTAAGATCTTCCATCGGTATATCACCTCCTTCCGCCATTTTACAATTACTTTTTATCTTTTTAGCGCGTAAGTTAAAATTAAAACACCGACCGCGGTTAAGGTTAGCCATAAATGTTGCGCCGCGTACGCGACCACGCCGCTAACGGTTTTAAATAACCAACTTATTATAGATCCGATAATGTTTGGTAAAGCGGCTAAAGCTTTCGTTGATAGTTTAGCTAATACATTCGCTAGATTTTTTAATGTTTTTTGAATCCACCCACCACTAGGTGAAATTGGTGGAGCGGGAGGTTTTGGAGTTGGTAAAACTGAACTTACGGCATTGACGATCGATGAAACGATAAAAGCGATAGTCATACTAAAGGCCGTTAATACGCTAACGATCGTTATACCTTGTTCTCTAAACAAAGTTTTAATTATTTCACCCAACGTTTTATCTATATTTTTTATTCTATATAACGTTTCTTTAATTCTATTGAGTTGGCTACTATTCTTATAATCAAACTTGGCAATTTGTTCTTTAATCGTATCAGTTTCATCTAATAATTCTCGCTCTCGTTGTACATTTGCATTTTCATCGTTGTTGGTGATTCTTTCTCTAACCGTTGTTAATTCTTTGTTTCGCGCGTGCAATTCAGCTACAAATTTTAATTTATGTCCTTGCGCCGTTTTCATAAGATCGACGTAACCCGTTATTTCGCGGTATATATTCCTTTCCTCTACCGTTTGCGCAACTTCCGCCAGAAAATCAAGAAATTCTTCAAGCTAATCTATCGTTTTTTTTACTTGTAAATCACTCATTTCAATGTTATCTTCTTCTCCATATTCTTTTTCTTCTTGTTCTTGTTCTTCTTCTTGAGGTGGTGTTGGTAACTTTCGACTTGCTTCTCTACGAAGAGGCGTTTTATCGATAATAATTGTTGGTAATGGTGGTCGTGCTATCACTTTTAAAACTTCACCCGCTTTTTCTTGTACCTCTGACGTTATTTTTGGTTTTGGTAAACCATAAAGTTCGTAAAAAAGATCTTTACCTTGTTTTTTTAAAGTAGATTCTGCTAAACATTTTCCTATTTCCTTTTGGTTACTTAACCGTATTTGTTCACCGTCTTCTTTAATAAACCAAAGTACTGAGTAACTATATCTAAATCTACTATAGACTTTTACAACGTTTGGTTTTTTGAGTTGATTGTAAAATGCATCAACGGCATCTTCTTTACTTTTATAATAGCTTGAGCTATCAACACGACTAAAAGATGTTTCATCAACTTGCTCTCTTTCATATTCATCATCGAAGCTATACTCTTCATCGTCAAGATCTTGTAATAACGGATCTGCTTCCATAAGATCGCGTCCTCCTTCCGCCATTTTACAATTACTTTTTATCTTTTTTCAATAATTTATAACTCGCGTAACCTACAATACTCATTCCTAGTATTATAAATAATATTTCACGCGTTTTTTGATCTTCGCTCTCAACGTACAAATCTTCTAGTTGCGGTTCGTAGCGTAAATCTTGCGGTAAATTTATTCGTTCGTTCGTAATGTTGTAATATTCATTCATCGCATCGTCGATGTTATTGAACGTTCTTTCGGCGCTCGATTCTTTTTGTATTTCTTCGTTTAAATAATCTAGATATGTTAAACGCTCTTTCGAGTATTCATCTCTAGCTTTCGTGAGTCGTTATATCGCTAAATCGTGTCGTTTTTGTTCTTCGTGGCCACCTTGACTAAATAACAAATTCGATCCGGTAAACGCCAACGCGTTGACTACCGCGCCTCCGACCATCATCGCTATAGACACCATTTTATTTAAAAAAAAGATAAAAATTATTATATTTGTTACTATAAAATATATGGCTAGTAATACGTACGGAGATGTGTTGGATCCACACAGAAGAATAAGAGAACCTCGGGGTGTAAAAGGTATGCGTCAAAAAGTCGTCATTACAAACAATCCGAGTACCATTACCGAAAATCAATTGTTGACGGTTCGTTTTCCAAATTTAGGAATGAATGACGTCATCGTTCCAAATACATCGCGATTAGCTTTCAACATAGAACTCGTTTCGACGGATGATGAAAATAGAACGTTGGTGCAGAACATTGGCAGAGCCATCGTAAAACATATAATTATTAAAATGGAAGGAAATGAAATATTTTCATTAGACGACGCGGATGTGTTCAATTGTTACAAGGACGAATGGTTGACCAAAGATCAACGCGAAAATTTAGCTTATCAAGGAATCGAAGATGCAAACGTGACTAAATTAAGAATAGACGCTAGCGATAAAAATACAAGTGGCAATGGAGGAAAAGATAAAGCTATCGCGGATACGTATACAAATAGATATTACATTCCGCTTGATTTTGAATTGTTGACCGATCATCAACCTTACTATCAGTCGGGCATCGGAGATCGATTAACTTACGAACTCGTGTTTAATAAATTTTCTAACGTGATTAAAACCACTGACGATAATGCGAAATATATTATAAGTGGGATTTCTTTAGAGTTTGAAGTCGTTCATATGCCGGAACTCGCTCGAACGATTAAAAATCAATATACCTCTCGGTTGAGCATATTGTTTGATCGCGTACTGAGACAGAGCGTGACTCCGTGCAACAGAAGCGACACGATGTGGAATATTAATTTAAATACCCCAGCAAAAAGTATGAAAGGAATATTGTTTTTATTTAGAGAACCCAGCGTACAAGAAAGCAACAAGTTTTATAATCCGAAAATAAACAAAGTTTCGATCACGATCGAAGGCGTTCCCAATCAATTCTACGCTCACGGAATGCAAAGGTATCAACATTGGGAAGAGATTTCAAAATATTTTGGTGATTCCAACAAGCAACACGCTATACAAGTCGTATAAGCGTTACATTTGAGTAACGTCAAACCAGCGAATTATTTTCTAAATCGATACGGTTTATTTTTAGATTTAAGAACGAGTACCGATAATAAATTACACGGAAGCGGAAGACGAGTACAAAACTTGAGCGAAGGAATTACTATTCAAATTGAAAAAGAAGCTGAAAATGCGGGCGAACTAAACATGTATACTTTTATCATCATGGACGCGCAACTAAACATAAGAAACGGGCGTTTTGAATCTGTAGATTATTAAGGCGTGATATTTAAAAACGCTTTATAGTAAAAAGGAAATGTTACCTAAATATCCACACGCCGCGTTAATTTGCGGCCAAACGGGATGCGGAAAAACTGAATTTGTTTGAAATTTATTAGAAAATGAATATTTTAAATATTTTAAAAATATCGATATATTATGCCCCACTATCTTCTACAACGATACGTACAAAAATAGAAAATGGGTTCTAAACGACGATAACGTACACGTTAATGATTTAAACGACATATCGCTGAATAGGGCTATACAAATTTATAGCGATGCTTTCAAAACGGAAGAAACGTTGTTTATTATCGACGATTGCAGCGCTAATAAAAGTTGCATTATAAAAAATACGACGAGAACAATAAATGTATGATTACACAATTAGCGTTTAGCGGTAGACACGTTAAACACAGCTGTTGGATTCTTTCGCAAAAAAATAATAGCGTATTGAAAGATTTTAGAGAACAACTCAAATGGGTGTGTCTATTTTATTGTAAAGATAGAGACTCGTACGAAAATTGTCTTAGAGAAAATGATGTTATTCCAACGGCCGAGCTACGAGAGCGAGCGCGCGAGCAACTAAAACGAGTTTTACATCGCAAGTTGATTTTAAAAACGGATCAGCCTACCGATTATGAAATACGTAACTAAGGGTTGTTAAGCAATTACTCATGGGTTACTCACAGAGTCTTAGCAATTACCACTAAATTAAGAGCAATTACCCATAGGTCATTAGCAATTACTGTAGGTCGTTGAGCAATTACCCATAGGTCATTAGTAATTACTGTAGGTCGTTGAGCAATTACTGTAGGTCGTTGAGTAATTACCACTAGGTCATTAGTAATTACACCTAAGGTTGTCTCGTATTTTAATAAATATTATAAGATCTATTTATAAATATGAATGCTGAACGAGTAAAAGTTATATTTACGAATATATCTGCTGAACAAGTAAATGATTTTATATATAATCTTAACCAACTTCTCAATACTGAAAAAGAAAGAGAAAACCTAGTACAACTTTTAAACGAGAATACTGAAAAAGTAAAAGGTATATTTACGAGTATATCTGCTGAACAAGTAAAAGATCTAACGTTTAATCTTAACGAACTTTTAAACGTCGATGGGTTATCTAAAATTAATTATTGGTTTCTATATTTTTTTATAAATTTAACCGATTATTCTATAAATACGTATAATAAATGGAAGAAGTACATAAACTATTAAACGAAAATCCACAGATGTCACTCGAGGACGACGCAAGCGATACTAACAATGATACGTCGTTGAAACAAAAAATACGTCTTTTATCGGTTGTAGTGGGAGGAGATTCGAAAAAGTTTTTCGGAAAAGAACTAAGCGTTAGCGATATTGAAGCTTTGTCTACCGAAGAGCGAGACGCGCTGCACACGCAATACGAAACTAAATTAGGTCGCGATATTACTCAGTCTTTAGGTAGCGCCATTATAACGCTATACGCTAAACTATTAGGATTTAGTTTAAATCGTATAGATTTGTACGGTCATAAATTTCAAATTGATGATGAAGGTAAATTAATTTCAGATTTAGAAAAAGATCCGTTCATTTCTACCATGCTTTCTACCGTGGCGTGTGAAATATACTACAAGTACGGCATGTTGATCGCTCCGCTCAGCGCTTCGCTAATTACGGCAAAACATTTAAAAAGAAAAGAAGAATCTTGTGTAGATAATAAAAGCGATGGAAACGAACGAGCAGATTGCGCAACCGGAACCGATGCAACCGCAAACTTCAACGCCGAAGACCGTAACCCAACCAGCGACTAAACCAAAAACCCCAAACAGAGTTGCGGCTGGAAAAAGACTAGCCGAAATTAACAAAAAGAAAAAACTACAACTCGCTAAACCCGCGAAAAGCGTTAAAACGTCTCGCGATGCGCCGAGTCGTGAAGAAAACAACTCGTCGAGCAATAAAACGAGCTATTTTGTCTATGTGGCTATTGGTTTAGCTATTGGGGGTATCGCTTATTTATTGTTTAGACAGACCTCAGAACCAACATTTAAAAAAGAACCGTCTAAACCTGATTCGGTTAAACTCGCTAGAGAACCACCCGCCTCGCAGACGATGAGAGAACCCATCGTTTTTGAAATGGAATGAAAGTTTTTTTTTTAAATATTATATTTAACGACTATAAAATATGTCTTCAATGCCGATAGATACGAAAACAATCGCCGATTCGGTTTATCACAGCCTCGTTTTTGGTGTTTTTATAGTTTTATACAGCATGCTCGGCAAAAAAATATTAAGCGTAGAACCGGCCAATTTAAATAAACTTAACGTAAAAGACGGGTTAAAACTCACCGTGACGGTCGCAGTAGCCGGTGCGACTCAAACGGCGTTAGTTAAACAAGGAATTTTACCAGACTCACTCATGCCCACGCCCACGCCCACGCCTAATGAATAAAAAATATGTTGTACAATATTAAAATGAATGAGAGAAAGCTATCTAACGCTTATTATAGTCCGAAAGGATACTACAAAGGTCTTGACGCTATCAGCAAGTTGGCTAAAGAAACAAAAGTAAATGTAAAATTAGTTCGAAGATGGATAAAAAAGCAAGCGCTGTGGCAAATTTATTTACCCTATCCTAAATACATTCCCAGACCAACCAGTAGTAATAGTACGTTAGAAAAACCGAATGAGGTTCATCAAGCAGACCTGCTATTTCTTCCACACGATATTATAAATAAAAAGACGTACAAGTACGCGTTAACCGTCGTAGATGAAGCCAGTAGGTATAAAGAAGCAGAACCGTTAACCGATAAAACCGCCGTTCAAGTAAGTAACGCATTTATAAAAATTTATAAACGTTCGCCGTTAACTTGGCCAAAAATTATAAAAGTTGATCCTGGAAAAAAATTCATGTCTAGCGTTAATGTATTAATGAGTAAACATAATGTAAATATTCAAAGAAGTGAGGCTGGTAATCATAGAGCCCAAGGTATAGTAGAGCGATTTAATAGAACGTTAGCCGAGAGATTATTTTCTCATCAATACGCTCAGGAAATAGCGACCGATACGAGAAACAGAGAATGGGTTAAAAGATTACCGGCAGTCGTAAAAGCGTTAAACGACGAGACGACGCGACTAATTAATTTGAAACCTAAAGACGCGATTAAATTACGTAGTGTCGAGCAAAATCCGGCCTCACCAGCTATTGTAAAGAATGAAAAAAGAATCCCAAACAACAGTTTGGTTCGATATTTATACGCACCCGGTGAAGCTGAAAAAGATACGAGGCGCCGCGCGACCGACCCTATATGGAGTATAACGGTATATAGAATATCTAAAACGATGAAAGCCGCGAATCAACCCATCTTGTATTACTTAGACTCGGGACCCGCTCGTAGTTTTGTAAAACAAGAATTACAAATTATTCCTAGAGATACAGAAAATCCTCCAATCATGCCGTAATTGTAATTGTAATTGTTGCGAGAGAGATCGTAATATCACACAAGAGATCGTAATTGCAATTGTTGTGTGAGAGATCGTAATTGTAATTGTTAAACGTTAAGACTATAGTAACCGTAAGCGTGAGTGCCTATTCCGTCTTCTAAAATGTGCCTCTTTGTGTCTAAAGGTGATAGCGATATTTTATTTATTCGAGTTGTATATAGTCGATGTTTTTCATGCCTAATAAAATTCATAGGGTGATGTAGCGTAACATTTTGAGATAAAACTTGTTTATATCGGTCGTGTTTAATGTCTTGTATTAAAACTTGTCTTTTAACTCCTTTAGCTTTTCTTATTTGTTTTTCGTCCGATAAAAGTCTCGAATACATTTTGGGTCTCAAACAAACAACTTCAGAGATTAGAGTTCCCGCGGTCTCGTCTTTCATTTTACCGATCACTTTTTTATTTTCTTCAGAAAATAGAAAATGATCTTGTTTATAATTACTAAAATCGTATAAATGCTTGTCTTTTTTCATATCTTTGTAAACATCACGAGTTTTAATTTCCAAGAACAAGCTATCTGTATCCGTGTATACCAACTCGCACCTCTCGCCGTATTTCTTCTTTAATTGATTGTAATAAAAATCGTACATTAAATGTTTAGATAAATCCAGTACGCTCATTCCTATGTAGACCGGGCGGTTGAGAATGAGTTTTGTTTTGTGCATGTGAATCGCTACTAGTTCATTATCAAAAATCCTCGCCTCTGCAAAATTTGGTTTAGCGATGAGTCTTTTAATTTGATTTTCCGCTTTTTCGTCGTTTAACCGCTTCAAATTCACGTTGACGCGTTTTCGTACATTTTCCATCGTCTTTCCAAAAACTGAATTGTTCATGAGTTTGTATAAATCTTTTTCAAAATCACTCGTCGCGAGTTTTCTGAGTTGAGTGTTTTTATCGATGTACGATTTCATCCAACGTGATTCGTCAAATTCTAAAACGCGATGAATTTTAGTTAGTTTCATACCGAGTTGTAAATACAATCGCAAATTACGATAATGAAGCACGTAATTACGTTTATCGTATAAATTTGGAACTGATTTTACGACGTTTGGAGCCGGCTTGTCGTTTAATAACTTTTTTTTGATACTCGCTCATCCACTCTTTCGGTACTATCAACGACTCTGGCGCGAGTGGAAATGCGTTGTGAGAATCGTGTAAATCTTTGGAATATTCTAAATCAACTTCTAAAATACATCCTTTTTTACTTTTTAATCCCTCGCTCTCGAGTTTGTCTATTCGTGATGACGTCATCCATTTAAAATTACCCGTCGGCAAAGGTTGACTCATCGCGTAGCCGTATAAATTATTCGCGTCCAAGTACGTAATGTAACTCGACGGTTTCGATTCGTCGTAGTCGTCTAAGTAAACATTATTTGCTTTAGCGTATCGTTTACTCACCATGCACGTTCCTCCGCGCGTACCTCTTTCAATAAACAAATGCATGTCAACGTCCGTGAGTAATTCTAAAGTTTGTGTAGAATGTTTCAATAAAGCGTCCCAACTCAGACCAGGACTAGTATAATAATTAGCCGGATCTAAACCGTATTGTTTCGTGCAAGTATTACGGAAATTTTCAAATACGTCCGCCAATAAGCAAGTATCGGTACGCACGTATAGATCGTGATAATCTCCTAAATTTTTACAATCAAACCAGTTAAATACATTCTTTGCGTGCTCGTATTGTTCTTTGGTAATGTGTTGGTTGTTTAAACTACTATAAAAATTTTCTTGTAAAGGAAGACGCGTCTCTTTAAATTTTTCAAAACTATCCATGTACTCGTAAGGATAAATACCCTTGCTTTTTAACAAATTAAATTTTTCGAGAGAGGGTTCGAGTTCGGTTGTAATCGGAAAAGAATTGTTTGATTTTACGAGTTTATCCAACGAAGCTAGTAAAAATTGAGCGCTGTCTATAAATCGTAGTTGCCCGATTGAAAAAGAAATGTACTTTTCGATATTTTTTGGAATGCACGTTAGATTTCCCTTCGTTTGACTCGCGGCCTGCATAATTAGATGAGAGTCGTAGCCTCGCAAATTATGAAATACGACCGGAATAAAAGTTTTACTCGGTTTTAGACTCAGTTTTAAATTACAATAATTATGCGCCGCGCCTCTATATTTTCCGGTAATGTGACAATGATCTCTTACCTTGTTCTCGTTATCGTTCGCTAAAAACTTCTTTTCACATATCCAACACTCGCTAGCAGAGTTGTAATCTTCTACATCTTCTTTAGTCATGTTTAATTTTTGAGGATTTTTAAATATCTCGTTAATGGTTTTTGTTTCCAGCTCTAATTCATTTAATTTTTTTTTAGCCGCATCTTCTCCCCTATACGTAATGGGAGAACTACTTTCACCGTCGCAACGAACTCTAATATACGAATAACCGCAAACAACGTGTTCTTGTAGTTTTGTAGTACTCGAAGAGTTTTCATCTACAACATTTTTGATAATACTTTCAAAGTCGGCGTATATTACGAAAGGAACTCGCATCTTTTTATGAAAATTTATAAATTTAACAGTATCGTTTTTACCCTTTTCCGGCATCACGATTGCCGTCGGTCTGTCGTTTATTCCCTTACACATTTCTTCGTGATTTTCGAGATACGCTTTTGTTAAAAAACCCTGCAAACATCTCAAACAAAAATGTTTACGTTCTTTGTGACTCGTTTGATCGTAAAGTAATTTATTCACATATTTTATCCAAACGTAGTGAGATCTAGCTTCTTCATCGTTAATCAATAATAAATTTATACGATCTAGCTCCGCGGGTTGATCGCTGAGTTTGTAAACTAGTATCGATTTTGATTCATAACCAAAAACGTTTATCGCCATATTGTTTTGGTTTTCTACTCGCTTAATTTGGCTGATTGGTGTTGGAGCCTCGATATTATTAAAATTTAAACCGTCCTCTGCCGGGTACTTACTCGTTCTTTCTGGATGAATTTTCACGGGGAAAAGAGCGCTACGTAGTGACCATCGCAAACAACCGTCAAATGACGAAGGTTCGGTAGAAGTGCTGAACGTGATCGAGCAATTCTACTCTACCGGGGACACCGGCGAGAAAATCGATGATAAATTGGCGGGCGTGTTGAGCAAAATGCAAAATGCTCCGACAACAACCCTCGAATGACAAGATGATTGAGAAACTTAATAGTTTCAAACGCCCACTGAACATTGCAGAACTGGAGCCCATCACCCGGGTAAACCCGGAGATATGGAGCTCACTGCAATCTAAGACAAGATCATTGGATATAAAATTCTAGAAAGTAGAGCAGGCTATGCTTAAGAGCATCGTGCCAATCATTTCATGCGTTGAGCAATTGTTAAAGAACGATAAATGTGATCAGAAAACCCTGATCACTAAGCTCCTTGATTCAGTAGCTATAATTAGCCATTCCAATCATGAATTGAACCTGCGTCGCAGAGAATTAATTTAGCCGGACCTGAATCGGCAGTTTGCTAGTCTGTGTTCGGCACAGGTGCCCATAACGGAGCTATTATTCAGTGACAACCTCTCCCAGAAATGTAAAGACATTCAGGAAACAAATAAGCTGGGCCAAAAATGTGGCTTGCATTCCGGGAGCTCAGTTGGTTCAATACAAGGCCACGGGAAACTGCAGAGACGTTGGGGTGATAAGTCATCCTACCGTTCAGGGCAGTACCGACAACATTTAAACTGCTCGTGCCCTTCAAGAGGCTTACAGACACCGCTGCTTGCAGAGTGACAAGAGGTTTGTGCGCATGCGCCTTTTTCTGCTCTGTATAGCGCCCTCTATTGGTGTTGTTTCACCAACTTTAAACAAGGTCGCGTCTTTTGAAATTTGGCAAATCGACTGGAGGTGTACGATCAAAGTGAGTGCAAATGCCAAATGACCTCAATGACCAACAAAGATCACACATCAATCTACAGTCATGGCTTTACAAGATGACACGTTTCTGGGTGAATTCATCGAAACCCGCGAAGTGTAAAAAGCGTCTTCAATGTGCATCAAATATTGAGCATCCGTTAAATTTTACAGATCGAGAGAAGCTAATTATTGGTCTTTTGTGAATTATTTTCTTGACAAATCAAGCATAGGAGGGTAGTTAAACTCACGAAGAACAGTTTCATGGTGATTATACCTTAGCAAACCCAAGTAACGTCCTCTGGGCAGCAATTCAAAAAAGGTGAAATATTGCTATTGATTACATCTTCGCTGTTTAAATAATGGATTTGGAGGGCATAGAAAGCAAAAAAATCCTTAAATTAATTTATAATGGAAGAGTGAAGAGAATATGTATTAAATATTGGTTCATATTGGCTTATAAACTCAAATCATTCCCCGTTTGTTTTATATTCTAACGTTATTAAAAAATTATGTAACCCCCCTTACAATGAAAACGCCCACACAATGATGTCATCCCAAAAAACGTAACGGGTTCCCCAGAAATCTTTTGTTTAACAACGCTAAAGCCGCAGGGGAATCCCAACGTTTAAAAGTTAGCTACTGGGTTTGCTGAAATAACAAAGTAATAATTAGTTAAAATAAGAGTTCTTTCACCTACCATACTTTTTATGTCTCAAGGAAAATTCACCTTCAGGAAGAAAATCCGCTTTGAAATATTACCTTTTTCAGCGTGCGCGCTCTTGTCAAGGGCCAGAGTTGTGCACAAAAAAACTTCAAGGAAATTCGCGCGTTTGCCCATATTGCTGTAATGTTAGTTCAATATTTGCAGACGACATATTCTTTCTAATCCTATTGGTTAAAAATTCTCTTTGAAATTAATTTTCAGTATGTAACAGGCGTTTTTATCAATGAACTCCGCGACGGAAAAAAAAGTAAAGGTCACGTTATGAATATGCATTTTTGTATGACCCTTCAAAATTCTCGCGCATGCGCCCAAACCACATGTCGCCTGCAGAGCATTTTGAACAGCGGTGCAGAGGAAGAAATGGGAAGAGCACCGAGAACCGGCTGCGGCAAAGTAAAGTCTTACAACTTAACGGTGAGTGAGCACCAATGTGATTATACCGCTCGTAATATATGCAGGAAAATAGCGAAAGTAACTGCAGGCGGACTCGCACATTCTGTAGCCAAATGGCGCGAAATAACGTCCGACAAATGGGTTATTGACACTGTTCAACATTACCATATTGAATTTAACAAAACGCCGTTTCAAACGCATATTCCACAGGAAATTTGCTTTTCAAGTCATGAAAGTTACATGATTACAAAGGAAATTCATAAAATGCTCCAAAAGGGGGCAATTGTTGAGACAAATCACACTGATGGTGAATTATTTTCAAATTTCTTTCTTCGACCCAAAAAAGACGGGTTGTTTCGCCCTATTGTCAACTTTGGGGGGCTTAATGTCTTTATTGCAAAACACCATTTTAAAATGGAGACAATTCGTTACGCAATACAGTTGATTAGGCCAAACTGTTTCATGGCGTCTATTGATCTCAAAGACGCATACTTTTCGGTGCCAGTCGCAGAAGAACACAGGAAATTCCTGAGGTTCAGGTGGCAAGCTAGAGTGTATGAGTTCACCTGCCTTACCTTTGGTTTGGCATGCGCACCACGGGTTTTCTCTAAAGTAATGAAACCTTTGGTTGCCTCACTGAGGAAAATGGGATTATATTGACGACTCGCTGCTTGTTGGTGAAACATTTAAAGAATGTACTGACAATATTCAAGCAAGAACAGCTCTTACCCAAAACTTCGGGTTTGTAAGTTACGAGGAGAAATCTGTTATTGTGGCTACTCGGAAAATAACATTTCTCGGGTTCAGCTTAAATTCGGTCAATATGAATATTTCCGTACCATTAACTAAAGTCAAGTATAATAGAAATTCGGAAAATCATTGAACGGAAAGTCTCAAAGATTCGAGACATAGCCAGTGTAATCGGTCTACTTGTGTCATGTGAAATAGCAATGCCGTATGGCCCAATGTTCAGAATAACATCCGAAAATGAAAATAACGTGGCACTAAGTAAAAACAGTGGTAATTTTGAGGCCACCATGACACTCTCTGATCGAGCTGTATCAGACTTGCAATGGTGGATTACGAACCTCCCCTTGTCGGCTGACCCATTGCATAGACATGCACCAGATTATACAGTCGAGACTGATGCATCGACTTTAGGTTGGGGTGCCAATTTTAATGGCCGTACCACAGGAGGACAATGGTCCCAGGCCGAGGCAATGTATCACATAAACTTCCTTGAGCTACAGGCTTGTTTCCTGG
This sequence comes from Zoroaster sp. YZ-2022, assembly GCA_029582265.1. NCBI lineage: Eukaryota > Metazoa > Echinodermata > Asteroidea > Forcipulatida > Zoroasteridae > Zoroaster > Zoroaster sp. YZ-2022. The sequence continues at coordinate 64,124,229 of CM055816.1, forward strand.
CACTGTAGTCTTTCTTTTCAGATAAGAATAATGTTACAATTCTTCTGAAATTTAACAATGCCACAACAGTGGCATACTTGCAGCACTTTGGGGGCACAAAATCAAAGTTACTGGACTCCTTAGCAAGGAAAATCTGGTCATGGTGTATGACCCGTAATATATGGTTGAAATTGTCACATCTACCCGGCGCACAAAATATTGTAGCCGATTATGAATCCAGAAATTTTCATGAGGATATCAAATGGAAACTGAATTCAGCAGTATTCCAAAACATGATAGAGATATTCCACAAACGAGATGTTGACCTGTTTGCGTCAAGACTTAATTACCAACTGAGGCCATATGTAACATGGCGGCCCGACCCAGGGTCACTGTTAACAGATGCGTTCACATTGAACTGGTCCACATACACATGTTTTGATGCATTTCCTCCATTTGGTTTGATAGACAGAGTTCTGACGAAGGTAGAGCACGATCAGGCGTTTGGTATATTAATTGCGCCATTATGGCACACACAGCCATGGTTTCCGAAAATGCTTTAGTTGCTCGTAAGAAACCCATGTATTTTGCCAACTCATTCAGATCTGCTTACTCTCCCCTCCTCAGATAGGCTCCACCCCTTGAGGGATCGCCTGAGATTGATTGCCTGCGTGCTGTCGGGGAGACTAACCGAAACCGAGGCGTTTCTAAACAAGCTGCCAAAATCCTCCTCGCATCCTGGCGTTCAAATACCCGGCGATCCTGCAAAAGTGGCTTCACTTCTGTGGTACGACAGAAGCTAATCCGATTCGACCAAATGTAACGACAGTAGTCGACTTTCTTGCATCTGTGTTTAACAGTGGTATCGGATATAGTAGTTATTCCCACACTTGGGATGTTTTGACAGTCCTAAATTACTTGAAGGGACTTGGGGGATCTATAGCGACCTTTCCATGAAACAGCTTACCATGAAACTGGTAGTACTGATTGCCCTGGTAACCGGGCAACGATGTCAGACATTATCATTGCTTAATTTAAATTGTGCACAGGTCACGACCAATGGCGTTACTTTTGTTATCGATAAGCTTATTGAATCGAGCAAAGTGGGCAGAGCTAATGCAACTGTTCAATTAACAGCCTTTCCTCACGATGATTCACTCTGTGTTGTGACTTTGTTCAAAATGTATTTACAAAGAACGAGGTCATTATGGGGTAAGGAGAGACAACTCTTCCTCAGCTATGTTCCCCTGCATAAGGCGATTGGTTCAGAAACAATATCTAGATGGATCAAAATCACTCTTAAAGGCGGCGGGCATTGATACAGTAAAATTTACTGCCCACAGTACCCGCTCAGCGGCGTGTAGTGCCGCACTAAGAAATGGTTTATCGTTAGATATCATTATGAAGACGGCAGGGTGGACCAGATGCTCCACCTTTGCTAGGTTTTACAACAAACCGTTAGATAATGAAAGTTCCTTTGCACAGGCTGTCCTTGCAGGAGACCGCAGCCAAACGGTGTAGTTAATTTAAATCCTCAGGTTGAGGTTATATATAAACGTACTTTTAATAAAGTCTTAAGACATAAACCATGGAAGGATACTGGTAACATCTGTATTCCTTTTTGCAGTCTTTTTGGCTCTAAACATCTCATGTGAGGCCGAAGTGCGACGTGATGACGAGGTAGAATTTCCTAATTAAACGAAATGAAATGTAATTGAAGTTTAATTATGATTCTACCGAGACATCACTAGCACTGAAGGACTTACACTCCCGCCCATCTGGGTCATAATGGCGGATTTCTGAAGTATGCAGTATGTAACACTAAAACATTTAGTCCCTCCCGTTCTTACTGCAAAAAGCATGATTTTACCAAAATTCTCTGAGGTGTGGTTGGGCAATGCCCCTTTTATAGGATTGAGCCCTTCTTTTACAAAGGGTTCTCTCAAGCGTGACGACGAATACCGGTGGCAAGGGCAATCTCATGCAAGTGCAATCTCATGTAAGTCCTTCAGTGCTAGTGATGTCTCGGTAGAATCATAATTAAACTTCAATTACATTTCATTTCATTTCGTTTAATTAGGAAATTGTTTTAGTATCTGATTCTTTTCCAGAAATTATATACACATTATTGGTTTTACAAAACAGGGTGAGCACATTGTGTAACTTATAGCGACTAAATATCAGTTTAATAAACAAAATTCAAGACATACCACAACCGACAAGAAGCAAACGTTTAACTATTACACTATTACATATACAATTATCTAAACATCACTTCTTAAAAGTCACCTAAATTCGTCCCTAATTTGCCATAGTGACTAATCCCGAATTAAGTTGGCATAGTGACCAATGCGGTATTGGTCACTTTGCCAAATTACAAAAATACCAGTTAGAGCGTGCATTCAAATGACGAATGCTCTATCTCCAAAACTATAAGGAATACATGCATGTAGATTAGATACAATGGGAGGTCTCTTCCTGAATGTACTAATGGGCGGGAAAACTTAAAATTGAAAAAAGTCAGATTGGTCACTATGGCAAATTAGGGACGAATTATTTTGTATCCAATAAGATGCTTACATGGAAATGAACTACATACATCAAAGCAACCTAACTTCAATATGCACCATGATTTGTCTTCCAGTTGTACAATAAATGGAATATGAAAACCCGCGTAAGGTTTTGGCGAAAACATGTAAAAAATCAAACAAGTTTAAGTTATATTTGCCTGTACTATGAACAATTATATCAGAATATAACAAATTCAAAAAATTCCATCACCTTTCAATTCTTCAAATTTACATTCGCGATCCTGTCATTGATGAAATAATTTGTTAATGTTTTCTAAATGTTGTAAATTTTTATTTACAATTTCTCACAAAAACGCTAAATACTTGCATAAGACTGCAGATCCATTGTAACAACTGTACATACATATGTTGTAGGATCGAGAAATATGTTCAAAAACCTTTATGAATAGTTAAGACCAAAGCAACAATTTTACTCGGTTTTTAAATTTGTACTATCGATAATTCATAAGAATAATATACTTGTATATTATACTTGTTGATGTGATACAAGTCTTCATGGGAAGAAGACATCTTATAGGGATAGAATGATATCTCCCAGATCAAGAAAGTAGGATGCCATCTTCATTTGTGATATTTCATCTTAATGAAAACATCCTTAAAAATGTGGAATGTAATCTTTTCAAGATTTATCCTTAGTTGAGGACCATCATGAGATAAATAATCCCAGGAAATATATCTTTTTCCAAATAGAGTTAAATCAACCTCAGGAAGATGACATTCTACAATAAAGTGAAGGTATAACATTGGTATTGGGTAACGAACACTCATTACAACCATCTACTTCTCACAAAATATATTATATAATAACATAATTAATAATTACATAATAATAATGTAGACTTATATAGCGCACATATCCACCAAACTGGTGCTCAAGGCGCATTATATTATTACCTCTGCTCATCAGGCTCACATATCATTCCTGAAACCATCTCAGCTCCCTGGGGAGTATACAGCTCAATTGCTGCTATTTCAGCGCATATGGGCTAGTCAAACACAACAACCAACTCTGCCCTCACAGGTACCATATTACCCCTGGGTGGAGAGATGCAATTACGGTAAAGTGTCTTGCTCAAGGACACAAGGACCCCGGTCGCGGTTGGGATTCGAACCCACATTCTGACGACTCAGCCATCAGTACACAAATCTGATGCACTAAACCGCTCGACCATGGTACTCCATATGTGAAAGATGTGTTGCTTTATAATTTGCATGATGCTCTACCATCGGTTAGATTTGCAATAGCACTACATGTATGTGTGTTAAATCTCAACTATCGATTCAACATAATAATAATAGGAGCTCACGTTTTGGAGAAAACGATGGAAAACTGTTTTACATGTTTTTGTTAACATTTGTATATACTGGACGCAATAAAACTGTTTTGTCTGCAGTCCAGAATTGTCAGTGTATACTCACCCATATGTATTTGTATTCTACAAAATAATTCAGACTTCTTTTGTTAACAAGTAAACATTTTGTAAGCCGTGAAATAATGTTAAATGTTTTTTCTGAATAATTTAATTTTAAATAGAAATAATAAACATTATGTGCCAATATGTATCCATTGTAACCTCATTATTATGTTATATAGCATAATTTCAATAACCTATAAAGATAGCATTAATATTTGTCGCCATTACCCGAATCTTGCACCAATACTAAAACCCAGTCGAGTCTGTTGAGGGATAGAGGCAACGGTGGCGAATTCTCTGTTCTTCGTGCCGTTTTATTCCGTTGTAATATCTAAGACATGCACTAAGACAGAGACATGTTAGTCTTCGTCATAAAACAGTATGAGGTTTAACAAAAAAACTAAAAGTATCAAAATACAAATAACAGGATTATACATAATCATCTGCAGTTCACGCCAAAAAATAGGCAGCGTCCGCCATCTTGAAAAAAGATTTATTTACGAGTATAGCATAATCAAAATAGGGTAATTGACGACTTCTATGATTTTTTCTATGAAATTCTGCCTAGCTCTACTTGGCGGAGGTTTGCGCTCTAAGAGTGCTTTTCTTGTTTGGTTGATGTGTTTGTATACCAGTACATCTGTGTCTCCTTCCCAGTCTATTCTTTTTCTGACAACCATCCAGCTGCAAAAAACAAAAACAAAACAAAACAACTTTTGTTAAGTGTATGCGTGCATGCACGGCCTTAATAACGCCTTCGATTTCACTCCACTTTGGTGTCTGAGTCAATGCTTGTTAAGAACATCCTTAAATATATATCTCCTGTGTTTGGCTCAAGAGTACGGTGCTCGGGATGTGCCATCCAACTTGTTAAGATCGTGAGATGACATCATCGACGTAAGATGACAACATCCCGACATAATTTATCTCAGGATGACGACATCCTAAACTTGGATGTCGTCTTCCTGAGATAAATTATTTCGGGATGTTCACATTCTACTTTCAGGATGTCATCCAGAGATGTTGACATCCTATATTCAGGATGTCATCATCCAGAGATAAATTATTGCGGGAAAACGACATCCTACTTTCAGGATGTTGACATCTCGAGATAATACAAACAAAGAACCATGACAATACAAAACCTCGATTTGCGAGGTTGTTATCTGTTTCAATCTGAAAGCCTACTATTTATAAAGTTGATACTAGTACCAATACTCCTGAGAAATATTTCTGATCGAAATGCTGTCATCTTCGAGAACATTGTATCTTTTTTGTGATTTTTGTTTTTGTTTTATGGTTAATAAAACATAATTCCATGTTGCTGATTTCTGTCGGTTATGAATGATTTTTTAATGATCGTGTTGTTTAAGTTGTGTTCACCATAAGGCTTATATGTAATGTGGTTTTCCACCGTATACCGGTATCTCGTTCATAGAAATTACGTAATATAATCATAAAATCTTATTATCTGGTTCATACCGCCCACTCAAGAAGAACCCCATCCCATCCATCGAGAAGAGAGTTGCCAGCAAACTCATTGCCCTCCAGCGCGCCGATGCCCTTACCATCCATCTCTACCGAGACCTCAAACCCTCCAGCTCATTCTGACCCAGGTTCTTTGGCCAGCCGAAGATCCACAAACCTGATGTTCCCCTCCGCCCTATCGTCGTCTCCAGAGGTTCACCCACATGCAACACTGCCCGGCATCTAGCTAAGATCCTCCGACCCTTGGTGGGTCGCACTCAGCACCATGTGTCCAATTCCAGTCAGTTCGTTGAGATCACACGGGGCCTCACTCTACAACCCAGCGACATCTTGGTTAGTTTTGATGTCTCACTTTTCAACAATGTCCCAACTGAAGAGACCTTCTTCCCTCCACACTGCCGACCTCTAACCGAACCTGTAGCTCCGCTACGTGGATGACACCTTTGTTGTATGGCCACACCGCAGAGACGCACTTCAGGACTTTCTACAACACCTCAACGAGCAACATCCTAGCATCAAGTTCATGATGGAAGTAGTAGAAGAAGGCAAGATCTCGTTCCTTGATGTGGGTATTTCCAGAAACCTGGACGGCTCCCTACACCACAGCGTTTACAGGAAGCCCACCCACACAGACCGTTACCTCAACCAGCGCTCCTTCCATCACCCTAGCATCAAGTCATCGGTCAACCGCACCCTTGTGGAACGCGCCTACAACCTATGCGACCAGGACAGTCTACCCAAGGAACTACGACACATCAGGACTACCCTCCAGCGCAACGGCTACAAACCCAGCAAGATCAACACTTCGAAGCCTGTTCCAAACCCCGATAGCAAGGTCTCCCCCAATCTAACCCTTTCCACTTGTTTCCCCAACCTAGGTTCGACGTCACATAAACTTCAGCTCATCCTCCAACAAGCAGGCATACAAGTCTACCACTCAGCCCCCAGCAAACTACAAGGACTTCTCCACACCCACAAGGATAAACCGGATCCCAGCAACAGAGCGGGAGTATACCGGATCCCCTGTGAGTGTGGCAAAGTCTACATTGGCGAAACAGGACGGAATCTCCATACGAGACTGAAAGAACACCGAGCTCATGGCCGCAGAGGAGATTTTGAGAAATCAGCCATCGTGAAGCACTCCCACATCAAGGACCACCAAATTGACTGGCAGGCAGCTCAACTATAATCACACCCATCAACCCATGGCACCCCAGACGCATCAGAGAGGCCATCGAGATCGTTTAATACGATACTGTTCCACAGGACATCGGCTTCTACATCAGCGATATTTGGCGACCACTACTACGGACCGAAGGATCTTCTATATCCAAAGTCCACAACCCACCCCAGACTGCCCTCCATCCCCCTGTCCTTGTTAACAACTGATTCAGTTCAGTGAGCACACACTCCTCTCCCCCACCCTAGGATCCCAGTTCCAACAGTTCCCGCCTGCACGCCTCAACGCACAAATCTTTCAGCATCCAGCCTTCGCGTGATCCTCCACGCTAGTTACTAGTTATGAAGCACACACGCACACGCACACGCATACACACAGACACACACACACACCCACACACACACACACACACAGGTTTACGGTCCATACACTCTGTGGACATTCCTTTGTTCTCGTGTACTTAAGGATAGGAAATTCTTAAAATCGTTCCCATTTCACACAGAAGAGTGTTTTGAGAGCGGTTTTCGTTCTATTTTTCCCTTTTAATAATATCCTTCGATTTAAGTCAAAGAACCTGCCTAGACAAATCTCTAATTTCCGAGATATTCGTACTTTTCCAAAGTCCAAAAACGTTGTGTGGACGTGTGTAAGTCCACACAGTGCAAAACTTCCTGCACTGTGTGGACATCTTTTCTTCTCAAGTCCACACAGTGAATGTAATGCCTGTCCACACACACACAGACACATCAAAGCGTAGGCCTATATATTTTACCAACAATGTGTTGGATTTTACAGTCGAATACTTAGGCTATTGCGCTATCAGAACCATGGATAGCGCTCTGACACGCTAACGTAAACAGACGGTCAATCAAGTCAACAAGTCAACTAATCAACCAACTATATGACTGACATTTACATGGGTTTGCCTTTTCGAGGACATATATAGCAAATGGCATCTCTTATATTTTAAGTCAGTTCTTCTTTGAACACAGACGTACTTCCAAGGTGGCGATTCGAAGTGCGTGCAGGGGCCCGTTCTCTGCAACACAATGTCGAATGGCCTTCTCTCTCTATGGGCCCTACCACCCCACGGGCCCCAGTGCAGCCGCACTGCCTGCACTGTCTATATTTACGCCACTTGTAAGCAGCAGCATTTCCCAGAGTACGGCATTCTCCTGAGGGCGATCAGCGCATACTGATCGAAATGTCAAGTTGTAACCTTTTGAGCAATCCTTGATTTTATTACCAAAAAGATGTAATAATCATACAAAATATTTTTTGCAATAACAATTGAAATATCGCTTAACAATTTACTTGCAGGTGTAATAGTATACAACATAAAGAATGAACTTACCAAGGGCGCGTCTTGCGTACCAATGAGTGTCAATATCTGTAAATAAATACACCAGTTTGGTTTAATTATTTGAATATATACTACTCAAAACAATTTAGGGAACACCGGATTTTTAACATCAAATAGGTAAAACTTGTAGCTTTGCATGGTGAGGATGATAAGTAAGACTAATTGCGGTGACACCATCTCAATTGAGTAGTAATTAGTTCTGAAAATAACTGGTGGTACAACTCGACGTTTCGATCAGTATGCTCTGATCGTCCTCAGGAGAATGCCGGACTCTGGAAAATGCTGCTGCTTAAGTGGACTGCTGGAGGATCATCCCATGAATGGATGCTGGAGGATTAGTTCGTTGAGGCGCGCAGGCGGGAACTGTTGAGACTAGGATCCTATGGGTTGGGGGAGAGGAGTGTGTGCTCACTGAACTGAATCAGTTGTTAACAAGCACAGGGGGATGGAGGGTGGTTGACTTAGGATATAGGAGATCCCTCAGTCTGGGGTGGGTTATGGACTTTGGATATAGAAGATCCTTCAGTCCGTAGTAGTGGTCGCCAAATGTCGCTGATGTAGAAGCCGATGTCCTGTGGCACAGTGTCGTGTCTGACGATCTCGATGGCCTCTCTGATGCGTGTAGGGTGCCATGTGTCGATGGGTGTGATATCATCAAATAGGTTTGAAATGTTCCATGAACCGGGATTTTCATTTGCACCCCCTCTCTCTTTCAGTAGTCATGTCATGAAATGTGTAATCACTACATGCATCCTTTATCATTTGTTTCATTGTGCAGTTGTTTCTCATCAGTTCTGTGAAACATTGTGTTTATCTGAAATAAATGATCTTGCTTTAACTGAGATTATTCCGATGTTCCCTAAATTGTTCTTCGTAGTATATATTTTATGATCAAGCCTGCAAAGTATATCTGTAACCACCCTCTGTGTCATATTTCTGCTTATATTAATTATGTAATTCTGTAGATGAATCAACACATAATATTCACGGTCGTTGAGCTGGGTACATTGTATGTGACATGTCTGGCACATTAATTGCTTTCGACCTTTTGCCGGTCATTTTCGTTACGCCTTTAGTCCGGGCACACGATTTAAATCCCTCCAAGCGCCCGGCCTTCCAAGTGTGTTTTAATAAATCATCAACTCTGCAATTTAACAGTTTTGTTCCGGACACACAGATTAATAATATGGTTCAAATAAACCCAACATAAAAATTTAAATGTTTTATGTTGCGTACACTTAAACAGTTTGGATTTAGTTGTGAGGAGCTAAGAATTGTTTTTAAAGGCTATGTCAGACCAGTATTAGAATATGGGGCTGTTATCTGGCACTCTTCCATCACAGATCAACAGTCTCATACAATTGAATCCATTCAAAAACGGGCTTGTAAAACTGCCTTAGGCAATAAATACACCTCATATGGCTGATCTCTTATGTCACTCGGGCTTGACACCCTAGCTGATAGGAGGGATGCTCATTGTCGCAGACGGACTTTGCTGACGGACTCGCTGACAAACCCGCGTACAAAACCCCTCCTCCCTACTAGGCGTGAGTGTTATGGTAGAAACCTATGTAACTGTCACAACATTGCCGTTATTCCTAACATAACTAGTCGATTTAAAAAATAACCTTGTTCCTTTTTTTTTCAATTTAATAAGTACCAAGTAATCCAAGTAATTTTTCAGGTGTGTGTGTGTGTGGGGGGGGGGGGGGTGGGCGGGGGGTTGATGGCATTGGTTTTCTTTGTTTTGTTTTGCATTAGGCCTGTTTTTGTGTCTATTTTTATGTGCAATTGGCCTTTCGCAACTATCTTTTTAATGCTATTGTATGTATATTTTTAAACTTATTTTTGTACTGACCTTGTAATTTGACCTTCGTGTCATGTTTCATTCAAAATTCAAAATTCAAAATTCAAAATCGTCCTGGCCTACGCCCTGGCAATTCTGAATATCTTGCGAGACAAAGGGCCGGATAAATAAAAAGTAGCAATTGCTTTTACTAGTCATTTTCTTAAATCTTCATTAATAAAAGTGAGCAATTACTTGCAAGTAATTGCTTCCAGTAGTTAGCAAAAGCAAGTGCTATGATTTTTAAGCAATTACTAGAGAGATTAGCACTTGCTTGGAAGCATATAAATAAACCAGACCTTTTACTAATGACTTGTAGCACTTGCTAATATTTTTACAAGATACTAAATGAGGAGCTTACGCATTTGCTAACACTTGCATGTTGCATTACTCCTGCCATCATGGCCGAGTTTATGCATATAAGGGAACATGAAAAGGTGTACAATGAAAGAATAAATCGTGATGAAGTCAATCATACCAGATACCGGAAATTATTTCGGTTCAATTTTGAAAATTTGGAGTGGCTAGCAGCAGTCGAAGTACTTGGTTTGAAACCAGCAGAAATGGCGCATGGCATCTTCGTAATAGTCGGGTTTTCATCCCCTTTGAAGATGTTGTACAGATCTTGTTCCCATGGAACCAAAACAATCTTCCTATTTCCTGTTTGCATTCCATCTGATTTCTTCTTCACGTGACTTTTCATGTTTGCTATCTTTTTCAAAATTTGCTTCTCATCCATAGCTTTACCTGTGTTGGTAGCAATTGACATTTGTGCTTTTTTAAGTGCATTTGCCTTCATGTCGTTTACCCCCGGCAACTGACTTTTCTCGATTAGAACAGGATACTCTTTGATTATACTAACGAACAGTTCGTTCAAAGATTGCTCACTATTTGTACCACTCCCCAATTCTTCGGCAGCATCCATGTTGCTAACACATGCCTCATATACAACCACTAGGCTAATCGGAACTGACCTCCCATCATTGTTATACCCATAAGCAATTGCTAACCCACCCAAGCAACAGGTGCTATTCAAAGAAGAAGGTTATTTATACATTTTTAAGCAATTGCTTAACCTTGAGCTTTTACTTGTTAAGCAATTGCTATTGCTTGAGCTTTTACTAGATAAGCAATTGCTAACTTGTATTTATCCGGCCCACTGTCTGTCTTAAAATAGCTTTAAATATGCCGCTGTCGGTGTCAAACTATACTATAGTGTCAAACTATACTATATTTCAGAAAACCTCCATCGCCAATAAGCAATTCGTATAAATATGTAGTTACAACACTAATAGTTGTATCTGTTATTCCCAATGATATTTCTTCACTGATCATACTATACGCCAAAGCATTTAGAACTGGTTATTTTTACTAAAAAGGAACAATAAAAAAAATTATTTATAATATTCTTAAAATTTTAAGTATTCTTACCATTAGCCATTCCTGTGAAACTTTGAGCTCGATCCATGGCTAATCTGTCTCGACGTCTTTGCTGTGTAATTAAACATAAACTCTAATGTATATGTACAAGCAATCATGTTTTAGATTTGGGTCCTAAGAAGTCAGGGGAAAGTATGTTTACGCATAAAAATAAAAGAGGCAGCGATTTGGGTCTATCTAGATTTCTTCACGAGACAATGGGTTCGATACATAGGTGTAGCCTGGAATTTCGAACAAGGGGATCAAATCATTAACTCAAGAATGTTGACAAAGAGGGGGCCTTGAAAACCATACATGCAAAGACGGTGGACTGAATTTGAACGTGTGTGAGTGTTTGGGGTGGAGTAAATCCAAACGTGCGAGCACAGCGAGCAAGGCGAGCTCATGGCATGGGGTTCGCGCCCGCTTAAGGGCCTTGGGAAAGATTTGCATTCAGGAGGCTCCGTCTGAGCATTTGTGAGCTATTTCAGCTCATAATATTTGACTTTATTGAGTCTGTACTAGGAATGGAATCAGGCGACATCATAGTACGGATCCAAAACGGCCCGCTCAAGGGCCCCAGAAGTTTTAGTGTTCTTTTGCTTCATGATGCAATCTAACGAATATTTGGGAAATGATTATTACGAAATTTTAAGAAAGTTTTCGGCCATTTTCCGAGATTTGGAAAAAGTGGTTCAAAAAAAGTGGTTCAAAAGTGGGGGTGGGAAGAGGGAATCAGCACCTTATATAAAGTGTGGGATGTGTCTGTATGTTTTTGATACACAATCCGACGGCGCTACACAACGCTGCAATCACGAACCACTGCAATCACAAACCGCTGCCACACACGAACTGCTATGAAACACAGTCTTGGGAATTTCGTAGAATCTCTCTACCCCCCCGAAAACAGGGAAAACCATTACGCATGCGTCAAATTTAAATGCTACAGAGGCCCACATTTTTGGTGCGCACGCGCACAAACAACAATGGACTGCCCTGTTCACTGACAGACAACTTCGTGTGTGGTAGCGATTTGTAATTGTAGCGGTTCGTGTAGCGCCATCGTGCGGCGACGGATCGTGTATCGAAAACGTACAAACACAGTCTTGAACCATGACTATTACAAAATCCACAATTCATTTCACATGTTTACACGTCGGATGCGTGTTTTGCATGGGTGTATATTTTATGTGACTTTTACGGCCATGCAACGCTAGCTTGCAACCGCTACAAAACAGAAACGTGAATGGAACCCTGTGCTTCGCGTCAGTTTTGTATTTTTCAAATTAAAATAGTGAATGCCCCCTGTGCCCCCCTTGGCTACGCCTGTGCTTGAATAATGATAGAAATATGCCTATATATGTATTTAAAATGAAAACATAGTTGGAGCCTTTACCTTAATAATTGCAGGATTTTAACTGCTAATTGAATGCTAAATACAAATGCTGAATTACCTCAAGGTAAGGGGACATTGCTCTGCCATGTGTCAATACATCAAGATCTATTTCTTCTTCTTCAATCTTAGATGGATGTCTATCCACGTAAGTCATTGGCCACCGACTTCTGCTGACACATTGCTTCTCATATTGATAACGCATCATTAGACATACACACAGCAGTATGGTCAATATCACAATGACTGTGACAACAACAAGTGACACAATAATCACCCAGCATGCTTGTTCTCCTGCTGAGCAAGCAGAATTTAAAAAAAGAAGAATATATTTCAGTTACAGATGAAAGGTTCGGGTAACGGTGCTTATATTGACGAACCTTCAATAGTAATAACTGTGTTAGCACACCTTGGCACATTAACATATGTAACTGAGAGAGCTAGGTTCCAGTGAGAATTTCAAATTCTCCTAAATGTAATTTCCGGATTAATCTTTTAATTTAGTTTTTTCAAAATTTCTCAAAATACAATATACATACATACCTATACACCCCCCACCTATACACCCAGTCTTTTTCCGTAATTGTGGGGACATACACTCACTTTTAGACACAGTTGTGAGGACCAAAAATGGTATGGGGACATGAAAATGTCCCCACAGATACGGTGTTCTTGCCTACCCTTTTGTTATAAGTCCCCACAACCCTGCGAAGGCCTATCCACCCCTACACACATACATTACATACACACATACATACCCATACACACCCCCACCTTCACCCCTACATACATACATACATACATACCCATACACACCCCACCTACACCCCTACATACATACATACATGGTGATTGCCGCTTCTTGTCAGAAGATGGCCATCTCTTCATCCATTGCTCGGCCGTGTGCACGGAGGTGACTCTGCAGGCCAGCTTCTGTCTTGCAAGATCATTCACAGATGTGGCACTTCAATTTTAAACTGTGCGCTGCTCCTTGTGCACCTTCATGTGCCTGCTCAGTCCTCCAGCCGACTTGCAGACTTTGCCACAGATCGGGCAGGTATTACTTGCCGGTCGTGGTGGCAAGGGGTTGGTGTAGGCAGCTAGATTTTGCCTCCGCTCGTGCGCTCGGACGTGGTTTACAAAACCTGCTCTTGATAACAACACTCGTCCACAAGTATTGCATGTCAGCTCACGCTGGAGATCTTCGGGCAGCCCATAGTGATCCTGCTTTCGAAGGCACGTTTGAGAGTAGCATGTTCGACTCGTTGCTGCTCGAATACAGCACACCCTTCACTGATGAGCTTCCTCCATTTTGGCGGGTTCTCTGCTAGAGTCTTGAGGTTGTCCTTAATGACATCTTTGAACCGCTTCCTTGGTTTGTGTTTGGGTCGCTTTCATGTAATCAGCTCGCCGTAGAACAATTGCTTGGGCAACCTCGAGTCCTTCATCCTCACGACGTGGCCAGCCCAACGCAATTGACTCAGAATGATGCACTTTTCAATACTTGAGCTCTTAGCTCTCTGGAGAACGACAGTGTCAGGAGTAAACGAGTTCCATTTGATGCCGAGGATCCGCCTGATACAGTTTTGATGGAATCTCTCTAACACCTTTATGTGTTGGCGGTAGGTGGTCCATGTTTCTGAGGCATACAGCAGGACAGTGAGGACACAGGCATCATACACACTAAGCTTTGTGTTGGTCGTGATGCCTCGATCTGACCAGACCCTTGTCTCCAGCCTCCCAAAGGCGAAGCTAGCTTTCTTGATTCGTTGATGGATTTCCGCATCGAGAGTGCCATCTCTTGACAGCATGCTGCCGAGGTAGACAAACGTGTCGACCACGTCCAGTCTAGTTCCTTGAACTGTAATGTTGGGCTCGATGTAGGGTTGTCCAGGAGCCGGGGTGAACATAACCTTTGCCTTTTTCAGGCTGATTGTTAAACCGAACGCAGTGCACGCCCTGGAGAAGTGGTTCATTATCATCTGCATGTCTTCTTCTGTGTGTGCTACAAGATCTGCGTCATCAGCATAGAGAAGCTCACGGACAAGAGCTTGGAATGTTTTCGACTTGGCATTAAACCGTCGGAGGTTGAAGACGTTGCCAGAGGTTCTGAAACGCAAGTAGACACCGATGTCACAGTCCTGAAAGGTGTATGCAAGAGCCACAGCAAAGTAGATGGAGAATAGGGTTGGCGCTGGAATGTCTCCCTGTTTGACCCCGTTATCAATGGCAATTGGTTCTGAAAGCGAGCCGTTAAAGTTAACTCGAGCCTTCATGTCACGGTGTAACTGCTTAAACATGTTGACAAATTCAGGAGGACATCCAAGCTTCCCGAGAATCGTCCAGAGGGCACTTCGATTCACAGTATCGAATGCCTTGGTGAGATCTACAAACACTTGGTAGAGAGGTACTAGATGTTCAATACACTTCTCTTGCAGCTGCCGGGCAGAGAAAATCATGTCCATTGTGCCACGTCCTGACCTGAAACCGCACTGGCTTTCTGGAAAGACAGAAGGGGAGATCGAAGCCGTGAGCCGATTCAGCAAGAGTTTTGCGAAGACCTTGCCTACAGCCTCAAGCAGGCTAATACCTCGGTAGTCACCGCATATTGACTTGAAGCCCTTGCCTTTGTACAAAGTTATTAGAATCGCATCCACCCAGTCTTGGGGCACGGGAGCGCCTTCCCAGACACCTGATATCAAAGTATGTTTTTCAGCAGCAAGCTTGTCACCTCCATGACGTAGCAGCTCGACAGGGATTCCATTGAGGCCTGGTGCCTTCCCAGTATTTACTTCTTTAATGGTAGATTTGACCTCCTCCAGAGTAGGGTGAATCATCATCGCAGCAATGACCTCATGTTGAGGGAGCCCATTGATAACAGTTTCATTGATGGTCGAAGGGTTGTAGAACAGATCCCTGAAGTGTTCGGTCCAGCGATTAATGATCCCCTCGGTGTCCTTGATCAGAACAGAGCCGTCCTTTGACTTCAAGGGAACCACTATTGAAGGCTGTGGGCCAAACACCTGTCTGATCAGGCTGTGTAGGGCTTTCGAGTCCTTACGATCGTAGGCATTTTGGACCTCGGCTGAAATGTCTGACCACCACTTGTTCTTCATCTGACGAAGCTCACGCTGGAGTGATGACTTTGTTTCCTTGAAAGATTTCTCTACAGCAAGCCGCTCTGTACCATTTGTGTTTAAACGTTTCAGGTGCAGGGAACGTCTGGTTTCGAGGAGTTTGCTGATTGCAGCATCATTGTCATCAAACCAATCTCTGTGTTTCCTCTGCTTGATCCCAAGAACATCAACTCCGACCATGTATGTCTTGGTCTTGAACTGATCCCACGTTCCATTAAACTCGACGTTTTCAAAGGCCTTACTGAGGTTATCGCGCAACTCTGGATTCTTCAGCTTGGACACATCGATACGCTTCGGCACTTTGACCCCATTTGCTCTTACTTTCCTGTTGATGCGAATTTTCATCTGAGCACGCACTAGCCTGTGGTCCGTACCACACTCTGCACCTCGCATGACACATACAGTGCAGAAATCCTGGAGATCCCGCTTCCGGATGATGACATAGTCGAGGATGTGCCCATGCTTCGACCTCGGGTGGATCCAAGTTACCTTGTGCACGTCCTTTTGAGGGAAGAATGTGTTGCATACTACCAGTCCAAAATCAGTGCAAAATTTAAGGAGGTTTAAACCATTGCTGTTCATATTACCCAGGCCGTGACGTCCCAATGCATCCCACACATGATAATCTCTCCCAACACGCGCATTGAAATCGCTGAGTAGTAGGATCTTGTCTTCCTTCGGAGTCGATGCGATGACAGTCCGTAGATCTTGATAGAAAGCCATGATAGATTCCTGGCTGCTAACAAGGGTTGGAGCATATACAGATAGCACGGTCATGAAGCGTTTGCATGATAGAGGAGCTCTAAGACGCATGATTCTGTCACTGATGCCATGAGGTTGCTTCAACTGCTTGGTTAGGTCTGTTCGAATGGCAAAGCCAACTCCTCCTTCCCGTTTCTCTCCTTTAGGTTTGCCTTTCCAAAACAAAGTGTAACCAGCCCCTATTTCCGTCAGCTGGTCTTCGTCGCTCAGGCGGGTCTCGGAGAGTGCAGCGATGTCAATGTCGTATCTGGATAGTTCTCTAGCTACGATGGCAGTTCTGCGTTCAGGAATTCCGGATCCTTCACGATTAAGAAGAGTTCGAACGTTCCACGACCCGACCTTCAGTCTCATTCTATCGTTCACAAAATTGTTCTTTCTATTGTTTCCCCTGCTGATGTGAACAGCCGTCAGCCGCAGGTTGCTGACCAGCTTTGCGGTGAGCAGGCGATGTTTAGGTCACCTTTTCTAGACCCTTCCCAAAGGTTGGGTGAGCAACGCTCTCCCTAAAAAAGGGCCTGCTCAGATGCACGAAACTCCGCCCAAGCCAGTTCCTGCTCAGAAAACAAGCAACGACGTTAAGATAAGCCTCGCGCCGCCTACGTGCAGATTCATGACTGTGCGCTTCCAACTCGTCAAGTCTGCACACGTCGCCACTCCTCCATCGCCGCAGGACTTTGAAGAGATATCTGTACATAAAGATGGCGATGATATGCGCTTGTACTACACGCATACCACCCTCTGAGTATCCATACCTGGGGATCCAGTGACAAGCAGGAGCAAGATGACCGGCAACTATATCAACCGCAAGTGTTTTTTCCTTGAGACACCATCTCAACTATAGTTCTCCAACTCACTGGAGTATTTGTGCCTTCCCATTGTCAGATAAGATCGATCGTCTGCGAAGCCACTGTGTTCTCAGAACCAAAACATCAGTCTGTCGATGGATGCAACTGGAACTACTGCTACCCATAGAGATAGCAGGATTTATTATCAAGGTTTACTCCTCTAGATCCGCCGTGTTCTGCTCCGTTGCCTCCTGGCAACGTTAACAGGGTTACCTCGTGTAGGATGTGGCTCTTCACCACGCACGGACGGTCATTCACCATGGAGAGGCTGTATTTTGTGCGTGACATGGTGCTGGGGTGTTTGGAGACCAGTCCAGGATGCCACGAGAAACCATCTAGACCATCTAGGAAAGATACTACTCCTATACTAACCCCTTAACATACATACATACATACATACATACATACATACATACATACATACATACATACATACATACATACTCACACACACCCCACCTACACCCCTACACGCATACATACACACATACATACATAGTAATTAGTTCTGAAAAGAACTGGAGGTACAACTCGACGTTTCGATCAGTGTGCTCTGGAGAATGTGTTTATATTGACGAACCTTCAATATTAATAACAACTGTGTTTATTAGCACAGCTTGGCACAGTAACATATGAAACTGGGAGAGCTAGGTTCCACACACACATAAAGAGTGAGCTGAAGTTAGTCAGGTGTGAAATGAACACAACAGAAGAAGGTACAAAAAGCAGGTAAACTTTCATCCCGACCTGGGTTTCCTCTGCCCATCTCTGAAGAACCGTTTGAACCAGGTTCTACACAATACAGTCAATCAGCCTTATCCATGTATTAACCAAACATTGTGAATCATCCCTTGACATTTTCAACAGGGACATATAGCTGGTCTTGATGCAGAACTCAAGTCCAGTTGCCCAATTACTCGCTACGACTAGTTCATGAGTGAAATTAAGGCTAGTCTCAAAACCCTTTGCGAAAGAACCTCCACGATTCGAAACGGATGGCCAATTTTGGTTTTTATACCATAGCTCTTTTAGGTTGATATTTATACAGCAGTTTGCAATTATTCTCTATTGATATTTTTGAGATAGTAATTTTTTTTTTAACTGCCAGTAGAGGGCGTTCAGAGCTGCGATGACGTCACCAATCACATTTCAAAAAATGTCTGACCTCGCTCAGTCTACAATCTGGGATTTTTTCCTCGAATAGACTACCATAAGTGCGTCTTTTGACATTCAACTGCCCGTTTTGTAAAGGTCACGTTAGGTCATGTCTGTGACAAAAATGTCACAATAGTTCAAATCTTTACGACTGTGAAACAATTAAAATTATTCCATTCTTGTTTGAGGAATTTTTTATGATTTTCTGGGATGCCACCATCAATTACGTCCCTAATTTGCCAAAGTGACAAATCCTCCTTTTTTCAATTTTAAGTTTCCCCGCCCATTAGTACATTCAGGAAGAGACCTACCATTGTATCTAATCCACATGCATGTAATCGTTATACTCAATTGAGATTCCACATGGTGTCACCGCAATTAGTCTTACTTATCATCCTCACCATGCAAAGCTACAAGTTTTACTTAAATCTTAATATTGTTTATTTGCACGTATTTTGTAAAAACGAAAAACAAGTCTTCGTAAAAAGAAAAAAAAATGTAAATGTAAGGAACCTAAGCACTGTAAAAAATATAAACAAATGGATGCAATTTTCATGGTATACAATAATTCTGTTTTTTGTGTTAACAAATTGAATTGTTAATGTTTGGAACAGAATTTGTGTATCTTATAATTACAAAAATTGTTTTTATTTTAACATATTTTAACATCTTGTAAAACAAAATTACAGACAGACTGCTGGCAACTAAGTTGCCAGCAGTTTGCCTGTAATTTTACAAGTAAATTGTTTACAGTGTATAACACCCAAGTAGATCCTTGTCATTTGATTGGAGGATTGTAGGTCACGCGGTATTCATCAATCAAACCATTACATGGCCTACATCATAAACCGTGCATTTTGGTTCCATTCACCGTGCATTTTTGTTTCATCGCATTTGATCGATTGCACGCTAGACCACATCATGCATTATGTACACAGCAGTACCTACTTGGATGCTATATAAAAACAAATGATGAATCTTTTGAATTTTTGCAATGGAGAGAATATTTTCATTCGTTGAAAGATGGAGTGTTCCATTCAACTCTGCTTCGCCTCATGAAAATGTTCTCAATTTTTAAATTGTTCAATTTCAATATCACATATATTTCCATACTCACATGAGAAAAAATGGGTACACAAAAGGTGATATTCAAACTTAGTGCAAATAAAGATAGTAATTAGACAACTGGAAAGATAATAAGAAAGCAGACAATATCAATCTATGTACACGTCAAACATAACAAAACAGAGTATGGAGGCTGTTCGTGTAAGCCAAGGCTTGTAGGGAACAACCTTAGGACATGCATCTGGGGACGGACGAGACCAGACAGAATAGAACTACAGAAGACAAAGTCTTATAACTATACAATAATGCATTCACATGGTAAAATAATGGGGAAAATTGTATAAGGTGGAAGCTGATGATGAGAAAAGTTGAGCTATCAGTGACGAGTCACATGCATTGGGAAGAGAAAGCTATAATTATGCTTAATGCCCAGGAAACAGCAGCTGTAGTCACAGGTGATGTGCCTATAATCTCAAATGTACAGACTACCCGACCATAGTTTTATTTGTTTCACTGATGAGTTTCGCTACATTCAAACATGCCTTTAGGGTAAATTAATAAATCGATAAAAATGTAATTTCCACCATACTATGCATGAGTTGATGTCACTAAATTATTGCGTGATGGCGCCCGTATCACAAGCACTGTATTTTGCTCTGGAACTTGTCTTTATTGTTGCTGTTTTCAGCAGGGTAAGCTGTCTGAATTTCATACCATATGAAAGAGCATCTTGTACTGACAAGCCTAGCTCTTTTTCACAAGAAAATGTAGCACAGGAGGGAAGATTTTGGGCAGTTTTCTTGACTGATTTTCAACTTCCTGAGCCAATCTTCCAAGCAAGCTGCATGACTCATTCCATGCCTGACCGACTCCATAGTCATGATGATGCCATCCATAGTGCTGCACCTTTCAGCCTTTCTTCTCACCATGTACATGTACCTGTGTGGTCAACCATACCCTATCCAACATGGCTGATCTCCACAGGCAAGCCTGCAACTCAGAGACGAAGAAGGTTTGGGAATGCCCCAGTAGGCTACTACCCCAATTCTGTTGCAACATTCAACTCCCTGTTGTATATTTGTGGTGACATTGAGAGCAATCCTGGCCCTGTCAAGGATCCCTGTGGCAGATGCAGCAGACCTGTAAAAAGCAACCAAAGATCGGTATCGGTATTTGCCTATGGTCTGGAAACTGTTCCCATGATACAGTCTCGCAAGGAGAGACTTGATGCATCGTATCGAGCTCTGCAACGTTTTGCCCTGGGGGTTCACTACCCCACACGACTGTCAAATGCAGCTCTTGCTGCGCGGGCTGGAAGCACCAAGTTTAGCGACGTGCTTCAGAGGAGGCGCTTGCACTCATAGGACATACAGCTCGGGCTTTATCACGAGATGCTCCAACTCCACTCGCACTGGTACTGCAATATCCACCGACGGAGGGGCTGCGACGGGGAATGGCTCAATTAGTGACCCTTCCTGCAACCTTCGATGCCGATCTTGCAGTCTGTGGCCTGTCGTTTGAGGTCATGAAAACTCTTTCTAGGGATCATCTGAAATCTATCTTAGATAACTTGTAGTGATCAAGCGAGTTGTTTCTCGGTTCCACCCTCAATTTTTGAGGGTTATATATATATATATATATATATATATATATATATATATATATATATATATGAATGAAGACTTGCTGGAACGGTAGTTGTAACTCCGAGTTTCACGCTTATGCGATCATCAGATGATCATCAGATGATCATCTGATGATCGCATAAGCGTGAAACTCGGAGTTACAACTACCGTTCCAGCAAGTCTTCATTCCTATACTACGCTCTGCATAGCATCGGGCACTCTGCATGAAGATAGCTCCCTCACCCAGTGTATATATATATATATATATATATATATATATATATATATATATATATATATATATATATATATATAACCAAAGATCCCTTCTCTGTGAAGACTGCCTCAGGTATTGGCATCAGAAATGTATTCCTGACATGTCCATTCCTATCTACGCTGAACTAATATCAAGCACTCTCGATTGGTTCTGCCTTGATTGCATCCATGATACCTTACCATTCGCATCATGCAGTGACACCTCATTCCATGAAGCGTTTAGTGATCCTGCTAGTTTCTCCAGTGAAAACCCAACCATGGACACTGACCCACCTAACAAATTGCCGTTCACAAATTTGCCAAAAAAACACAATGACCGGCTTACTCTTCAATTCCCGCAGTATCCGCAACAAACAGAGAGACCTTCAATCATTCCTGGAGCTTCATACCCTGGACATTGTTCTTATCACAGAAACGCGGATGTCAACTGATGACCCAGACTTTCTTGCTTGTCTGCCAGGATATTCCACTGTCCGCCGTGATCGTCTTGGACGTGGTGGTGGTATTATGGCAGTTATCAATGACTCCTTATTACCCACTGATCTTAACCAACTCAATGCTGCTGTTGACATTGAATTAACTTGGATGTCATTGACCCTCAAGAGGTCAAAGTGGTTGGTTGGCATTGTTTATCGACCACCTAACTCGGATTTGACTTTCTTTGATAAGCTGCAAACTGCATGTGACTTTGCACAGCCACATTTCCCTGACTATGAAGGAGTGATCCTCCTGGGTGACTTCAACATTAACTGGAATATGGATTCTTCATCAACTGCCCATCTTCGAGATGTAACCAACTCCATTGGACTCACACAACTAGTTCAAGACGTGACACGTCCATCAAGCATTTCATCTTCCACTGGATCAACCATTGACCTTGTTTTAACAAACCGCCCAGAAAAGTTCAGTAGAGTGGAAGCTTGTATTGTTAATTGTTATGTTCTATTTTTTCTGTTGTATTGATTCTTGGCCGAATAAATAATAATAATAATAATAATAACTAATACAAACTATGGATTTACCACTAGAATCCTTATTCAGTCATAATTCATTTCATTACATACATCTAACAGATCACGTATCATCGACTATAATTTTGTCATTGCGCAATCGTTTCAAAAGATAGTAACTATAGCAAAACGTGTGTAAAATAGTAATTGCTATCCATCGTAAATACCTACATTCCACTCTTTTAGATTTTGATAGTTACCTTTAACAGTGATATTGAAGTGTACATTCTCTAATATTACCAGCAGCATGACTACACGGCCGTTCCAATTACATAGCGCGCACGCAAACGAAGTCTCCATCATGCGTGTGTTGAGAAATGTTTCCTCCAATAATCGTGTGTTTATTGTGCAACAAACATTGCGGCGTATACACGTACAAGACCGCATCGGGTAAACATTTTTAAACTACTGTAATTATTTGATTTTTCGAAAATATAATAAAAACATATTGTAATAAAACGATATTTTGTCATTTGTTGTCATTTTAGGACATATTAGGGCATAAACATTATGGGAAAGCATAACAAAGTAGGATTTTGTTATGCTTGGTGGCTCACAGAAAAACGTAAAAACGAACGTCTTACACTATTTTTGGAAGACATAAATATCACATTTTCATCATTTCCTTGTGCATTTCATATCAAAAGCTTGTTAAATTATTAAATTATTAAATTCTTACACAAAATATAATAATGAGGGCAAATTTAAATTTCGAGATACAATGTTTTTTTTCACGGCGGTTTTTTTCACTCCAAGTTCAAGTTCGTACGAGTTTTCCCCATAGAAATGCATGCATTACGAGTTGTGTGTGTGGGCGCGTGTAAGTTCAACGTATGCACACACATACACAGTATACCGTATGTACACACATTATTACCATACGTGTATGCGTGTACGTATAGTAGCGCGGGAATTATGAATGAAAAATAGTTTTTTCACATTACATAATAATAATAATAATAATAATAATAATAATAATAATAATGTATAGATTTATATAGCGCACGTATCCACCAACTAAGTGGCGCTCAAGGCGCATTATATTATTATCCCTGCTCATAAGGCTCATAAGGCTCATAAATCATTCCTGAAACCATCTCAGCTCCCTGGGGAGTATACAGCTCAATTGCTGCCAGTTCTAGCGCATATAGAGCAAACCATCTCTGCCTTCACAGGTACCCATTTAACCCCTGGGTGGAGAGAAGCAATTATGGTTAAGCGTCTTGCTCAAGGACACAGGTGTCACGGCCGGGGCTCGAACCCACACTCTGCTGCTGGCAACACCAGAACTTGAGTTCAGTGCGCTAGACCGCACGACAATCCACTTTACGTGCATTATACAACACACGGGACCTACGGCTTTACGTCCCATCCGAAGGACGAAGCAATTATGGTTAAGTACCTTGCTCAAGGACACAAGTGTCACGACCGGGGCTCGAACCCACACCCTGCTGCTGGCAACACCAGAACTTGAGTTCGGTGCGCTAGACCGCTCGGCCACGACACTCTGTGTATAGTTATACACAGCGCTCAGCGGTGGCAGGTCAGCTCATCGCGGAGACAGCATGAAAGTGATACTCCAAGTCAGGTTTTTAGGTGTCATTTATAGTGTTACATTTATTACATCATAAAATGGAATTCCATATAAGTTCTTTAAACAAATTATGTCGGATATGTGGTAGACGACTTGTCACTCAGAGAGATACAAAAAATAACACTAAGCCAGTACCATGCACTAAATACACCAAGGAAATGTCTACAGCTTTCAATTTAAATACATGGAGTGATGATCCAGATATACATCCCCAGTTTGTATGCTACAGATGTGCAAGAACATTACGGTACATTTCCTCAGGAAACCGTGAGCATCAAGAGACAAGAATTGAAATTGTTACTTGGGAGAAGCACCCACGAGTAGGTCAATGTACAGTCTGTACTACAATAAACCGTAGAGGTAGAACACCAACAGCAAAAATATACAGGGGTCCACTTCATAAAACCACAGTAACTGAGAAATTGCCAGATAAATTGTTCGCCAGTATAAACAGTACCGACAGCTACAATGTAATGCCACTCATTGACATCCTTGGTAAATCTAAGGATGAGGAAACCATATTTGTTTGCCCCATCTGCCAATGTGTGTTAAGTTCCCTTCAGTTCAAACCCTCTGTGAACATAACTTCTGTGCTAACTGCTTATCTGGATGGTTCCAGTTTAACAAACAACCCAAAGTACCATGCCCCGTTTATAAAGCATCAATTAACTATACAGAAGTTTCCCAAGTTCCAAGGATTCTTAGACTCCAGCTCAGTGTCCTTCTGACTGTTTGCACACAATGTGAAGTGTTGGAAAATTGGACACAATGGCAAACCATGTATGTCTCCCCAAACCCCCTAAGCCTGCCATTTGTCATTGCAAAATATGCTCAACACCTGCAACCCAGTCTCCAAGTCCACAATCAAATCTAGACCCAGAAATAATCAAAGCAGCAGATTTGTTAAAATCCAAGGCCATCCAACACAGCAAAGGAACTCCAATCCCAAAGGAAATAGAGGCAGCTAGTGATGCATGGACATGGCTAAAACTTATAACTACAGACAGGGTTGCTCAGCTCAAAACACCAGGACGGGTTAGTATTAAAGTAAATGTTTATACCCCCAGCGTTATAACATTTAAGGGAATACAAATTTGGCACACGGTCTTGACTGCAGGTTAAATACCGGTTTTGGGCGTGACCACGGGCATTAAGGACCGATCCGAAGGCGAGGTCCTTATCGCCCGTGACCACATACAAACAGGTCATTATACTGTTGTAAAGAACTAGCGTAAAAATTGTTATTCCCATTAATGCGTTGATACACCCCCTGTGATTAAGTTTTGTAAATTATTTTGGAAATTTATGAATTAAACAACATAAATAGAATAACATGTGAGACATACGTGTACGCCTAATAATTCAAAGTAATGATACTAACAAAACCAGTAATTAAAGGGGCAGTATCGTCGCGATAAACAGGGCATGGAATTGGTATGCTAGTATTAGATTAACTCGGTGACTGAAAATAATCCCTCGCATGATAAGGACATAATTACCGTTGCTGCTGCAAAAATGAGCCTGTAATTTTCTGTCACTGTGTTCATATTATACTAGGACATCAATTCCATGCCCTGTCGAAAATCTACTCTGACCATGACAATACTGCTCCCTTAAATGTAATAAAGTAAAATACATAGGAATGCATTTCATCTATCTTTTTGTGTTAAAATCAGCCCGCATATGTGCAAATGAAGCGACCACCAACGACCCCAGATGTACAACCGAAAACCGTGACCAAGACTGTTGGACCTGACCAAACACCGGCAATGATGCACGATTGTCAGCTAACATGGGAACAAGTCAGAAAATTAAGAAGGTAAAATCGCTTTGTTTTCTACGAACATTATGCATACATGTATGTATACTATCACTTTCCTTTTAATTTAAATAAGTGTAATACAAAATATATATATATATATATTAGAATAATGAATATACACACATGTAATATATGGACTGACATCACAAACAGCACCCTCATTCTAAGGTAAAACAATGTCATTCATTGGGATGTGCACTGCACATACAGTACATGCACTTAAAGGTGTGGCAGCGTGCATTGTATGTGCAGCGCATATACATGAACCAATGAGTGGCCTTCTTTTATCTCTGAACGAGGCCGTCCTTCAGTTTGTGCAGAGATTCGTGATTTGGTGAGTTTCCAATGTTTGTTTTAATATAAATAAATCCATTGGAATCAAACAGCTTAGTACACATAATTATTTCAATTAAACTATTTCCTGTTATTGTTCTTTACAGGAAAATATTGTCGTTGACCTTCCCTTTGGATCTGGACCTGTTGCTGGTTCCCTTGATGATGTTCTGAAGCGTCACAAGGTAGAACGCCAGGCCTACCATGGAAAGGCCTTTGTAGGAAATCACGTACATAAATGTTGTCAGGTACATATTTTCATTTGTGTCAATATCTATGTCCATAGTATACCTTTATGCAGTATGCTTAGTTGACAATGCATGCATGTTGAGCAGTATTGTGAATAACATAACATTGTGTACGTTTTTAAACAATGCAGCTAAAAGTGATTGATGACTTGACCTCTGCCCCTCGAAAAACCCTCCAGACTCTTGAATGTGCCGACATTCCACTGTCCAGTCAACAAAAAGTAATACGTGAGGGAGCTGAAGTTGGCAGCAAATTTCATGAAATTTTGCTCAAATTCGCTGACGTACACCACGGAATCAACCATTCAAATAGAGTCGCACATGCTGACCTGCAAGTAATCGGTAGGTATACGTATGGTCGTGTCCATCATTCAAAACATTCAAATGTTTCATGATTCCCAATTCTTATCAATGCCTCATCATATTTTCCACATAGATGGTTGCATCAAAAGTTTTATGTCGACGTACAGACGACTTTTCCCAACGGCCACTATTACACCCAAAATGCATCTGTTAGAAGATCATGCCATTGAGCAGCTCTGCAGGTTTGGTGTTGGATTTGGTATGCTGAATGAACAGGGGGGTGAACTCATTCATACCCAGTTCAACAGAACACGCCGGGCCATCAGCGGGATGAGGGACAACCTTCAGCAACTGATGACAATCATGAGGCGTCACCATGTGGCAACTACTCCAGAAGTTCAGTCAAAAGTCATCAATGCTAAAAAAAGAAAAAGTGAGGAATACATTTGCTGTTGGGAACAAGTGCGGAAAATGGGGGGGGGGTAGGTTTGATAATTAGTTACAGTAGTCCGAGACCGACTGCAATCATACCAATGAGAATAAAAGTTCAACATGCGGTCTTTATACGTCACTTAACTAATTTAATTAAATTAGTTCATTTAAACCCTAACACCCTAAGCATTGGAAAGAATGTCGTATCCGGCCGCCACTTTTTAAGGGCTTTAAAAAAGAAATTGCAACCACTAACTAGTTAAATAAATCATTCTATCAATTTTTGGTGGTACAGAAAGCGAAAACTATCTTTAAAATCCACTTTTATGATAGTTTTCGGTTTGATTTCCCTTCTAAAAAAATCCTCCCCTTCAGAAAATAGAAGGATCCTATTATAGTTACCACTACGCATGTACAATGACTGTGTTGGTCACTAATTGTGGAGTTTACAAGATCAGACTGACATGACTGAGGAAGTCATCGTATACCAAAAATGCATGATTTTTCATGAAATAAATATCCTGGAATAATTTGAAGTATATGTCCATCATCATCCATATGTTCTCCACCTTACCAGGTGAGGTACATGTAGGTAAAATAGTGGCAGCCAGATACAACATTCTACCCTAAGCATTTTGACTATCTATGATACTCAGTCCATCAGAATTAATAAAAACAATGCGTTGATTTTGGTGGGTTTGGGACAGTCGGGTTTAATTTGAAAATAATTACAGTTCTTGCTGGACTGTGACTTGCATAGAATATACAAAAGTTACATTATGCTATGTACTAACTTATATTATAAGGAATCTGTTGATATAATTGTGGGGTACAGAACAGATATTTACCTGACAGTCATACATGTACATGAACAACTTCTTGTCAAAACCTCTTGTGGGAAAACTCGGCTCCTAAGGATCAAATAAACAAATAATGATATAGTAATACATTTCATATTCTAGTTTTGGCAAAGACAAAAAGCATTTACAATTTCATGTCACAACTGTACACATTTTTAACATCTGTATAAATTTGTAAATAATGACGGTATTAACAATAATTATTTTCTGTATAAAAAAAAGAGTGCATAAAAACTATTATTACAAGAAGGTGTGTTTGAAACAAACACTTTTACGGTATACGTGCACCATCTGTAATCTGCTACGTGCATTATTTATGTTGATAAATTAGGCTGAGGGTGGTTCAAAATTAGTGATATTTGCTGTTCAATAAAATATGTCAATATTTGAAAGTTATACCTGTAGGCCTGTATGCAAAATGGTCGTGAATCTTGTACATTGTACTAGTAGTACCAATTTGTGAATATTGATTATTGTACTGTAATACTGTACATGTGTACTAATATGGCACTTGCTACTGCATGGCTGTATTCACTTAGCTACGTCAGTGTAAAACTTCATGTGAAATGACGGTTCAAAATTAGAACCAGTACTCTAGTGCCCAATGTAATCCCCCAAACTCGCCCCCACCCCATATACATGTACTACTTAACGATAATGGCCTAAGTTAACGATAGTCGATCATGCATGTACATACTACATGTACTGAACTATGCATTTCTATGAGTAAACATGTGACAGTGCGAAAAACCAAAACTGTTCGGTCGTTATTTACCGACTTTCTAAAACCTCGCCGAAAGAAAAATATACTTGCCCTCACTTTAATATCACATCAATCCCTACAATTAATGTCCATTTATACAACTTACCTGTGGCATAATTCTGTAGAAATGATATTTATCGTAGAAATGACGACTTTTGGAACACATTTTCAGCAGCTACACCGTTCGCATCATTTAAGATTTACACGTGCACGACCCCTGAGCAGTGCGACCTAGTTCGCCCACAGAATCATTTGACCTCTGAACTTCTACCTTTTTAGACTTATTCATACTTTCTCAATCAATTGCATTCTTTAAATAATTTGCATAAACCTTTCCGCCAATGAAAAGCTTAGAAATGTTTAGGTATTCAAGCGGCAGTTTTACCCTTTTTGAACAATAACAAACAGCGCCCTCGTAGGGCGTAGAAAGATATCTATTTTCGATTGAATTTTTTTGAAAACTGAGGGCGCACTCTTTTTTTCGGTGCGTAACGGCCGTGACTAGCATTACAATACACTGGTGTGACCCCAACAGCGTATGTGTCATTGGAATATGTCTTGTTATTTCCATCCATCACAAAACAACTAGCATTTACTTCTCCATCAACATTATCATAGGCACTGGGAAACTGAGGCATCCATACAACGTGACTGGAGGAAGCATTTGTTGTTACATTCACAGTAACAGCAGATGGACAAATTACTACTAGTTCACTTTTATCTGATGGAAAATTATGTTAATGGTAAGGATAATAATAATAATAATAATGTGTGGACTTATATAGCGCACGTATCCACCAACTAAGTGGTGCTCAAGGCGCATTCTTTTTTTACGTGCATTACACAACACACGGGACCTACGGCTTTACGTCCCATCCGAAGGACGAAGCAATTATGGTTAAGTACCTTGCTCAAGGACACAAGTGTCACGACCGGGGCTCGAACCCACACCCTGCTGCTGGCAACACCAGAACTTGAGTTCGGTGCGCTAGACCGCTCGGCCACGACACTCCA
Source organism: Zoroaster sp. YZ-2022 (assembly GCA_029582265.1). Taxonomy (NCBI): domain Eukaryota; kingdom Metazoa; phylum Echinodermata; class Asteroidea; order Forcipulatida; family Zoroasteridae; genus Zoroaster; species Zoroaster sp. YZ-2022. Next base: position 64,154,147 of record CM055816.1, read on the forward strand.
CAATGGTTATATTTGTTTTACTGGTGAATTTCCCTACATTCATAGAGACCTTTAGTGCAAATTAATAAACTGCTAAAAATGTAAAGCCAACCACACTATGCACAAGTATACATGTGTTATGATGTCATTAACACAAACTATGGATTTACCAGTGTATTCCTTACTCAGTTATAATTCATTTTATTACACACATTTTGGGTGCGTTCGAGTAGCTTCGCCGAGGTAACCCAAGCACGTCACACGGATGAGCCGCGAGTACAACCTAATCAAATGAGAATCCCGTTGAATGTTTGCATTACAATACACTGGTGTGACCCCAACAGCGTATGTGTCATTGGAATATGTCTTGTTATTTCCATCCATCACAAAACAACTAGCATTTACTTCTCCATCAACATTATCATGGGCACTGGGAAATTGAGGCATCCATACAACGTGACTGGAGTTAGCATTTGTTGTTAAATTCACAGTAACAGCAGGCGGACAAATTACTCCTGGTTCACTTTTATCTGAGGGAAAATTATGTTAATGGTAATGATAATACAATGGTTATATTTGTTTTACTGATGAGTTTCCTTACATTCAAAGAGACCTTCAGTGCAAATTAATAAACTGCTAAAAATGTAAAGACCACCATACTATGCATGAGTATACATGTGCTATGATGTCATTAATACAAACTATGAGTAGTATGTAAAAAAGGGGGGTTCTAGCTCACTACCCCTTTTTGGTTGTGACTTGGATAAGAATTTTAAAAAAAATGGGTGTTGTTTTGACGACGTCATCAAAATGGTTGATGACGTGATCGATGTGAGTTGAAAATATAAAAAAAATGTTCATAATTAATTCAGAAAAAAGATATTGAAAATCGGAGTTAAAAAAACTGAAAAAACGAATTGAGATTATGCATATTTATAGTAACAGAGAGGATGACGACGGCAAAGTATTTATCTGAAAGAATTATTCCATGCGAATGGCTTTTAGTTGGCAAAACATACAATTGTTGTATACCTAGTGTGCCTGGTGACGTATTTTGCGCACTGCATCAATGGCGTATTCGACATGGGAAAAGTATACCAGTTCCGTGTCGAAGATGTAAAAATGGTACAAAGCAAAAACAAATATATGTACGAAATGCGGTAATGCATTAAAAATAAATAGTTTAAAACGCATTGCAGGGAGAGCTAGACGAAATTATGATCTTGTTATGAAAGAGTTGATTAAAAAAAAAATAACAATTTGAATTATACGGGGGAGGCCTAACAGGCGTAACTACTCGCTCCGCTAATATTTGCGAAGCGGGTTTTTCAAAAGATTTTTCTATAGTAAAGTTTACATTAAATTCAAAAGTTTTTCTATAAGATCTTTTTTTCCCTTTATCTTTATCTTTGTCGACGATGGCTTTGACATTTTTAGGAGTTGTTGGAGTAAATTTAGTTTTAATGTTTTCTTTCATTTGCGAGTATTTGTTTCGCTCCTCGTTGATTAAATTAAATTCTTCTTGACTTATAACACTGTCTTCGATCGCTTTTGAAACGTGACTGTCGATGGTGTTGAGTTTACTTTCGGCTAAAACTCTAATCTCGTTATGTTTTTTAGCTTTTTATCGAGTTTGGATTTTGCGTATCTGATCGCAAACGCCATACCGCCTAGCCCTAAAGCTAGTCCTTCTAAAACGAATCCAACTGCCGCTGCTACAACGGTAGCTAGACTAGCGATTCCAGTCGCTCCTGCTCCCATACAGCCTAATTCAGCCATCGTTTCTACGATGGAACAAGTTTTGATGATTTTATTATATTTTTTATACACAGCCTCGCGCTCGTTTCTTTCTTTTAACATTTCTTTTTGAATATCGTCGATATTTTGTAGACGAAACGCGTTTACGTTTTCAACATTGCCAGAAGTATATTGCATCATAGCCGCAATTGATGGATAAACGTTTGTTGATTCTATAGAGACGCTCATTATTTATATTAATAATAAAAGATTTAAAAAAAATAAACAAAATCAAAAGTATCTATTTTTATATCGTAACAGATTCCATCTTGTAGAGATCCAAAAAATGTTGCTTGTAATAATAATTTGTTTCTGTTTGTTTCATTTTCTATTTTGAAGCAAATGTCTTCAACATTACGGGTAAAAAGGATGTAAGTAAGAGATTCTAAATTTTGTGTTGCAACGGCTGAATAAAAATCATTATTAGTATTAATGATTTTCATAAAAGTTGAACATGTTCCTATATCTTGATAAGAGCGAAACATAGGTTGATTTCGCTGAGTACTCCAAAAGAGACTAAAATGAAATCGCCATATTGATGATGTTTGAATATGAAGTAATGTTGCTTTAGCACGTGATTCGAGTTGATCCGGCTCGATATAACCGGTTTTTCGAAAAGTAGAAGTATTTTGATTGGACTTGTCGCTTTTACGACTAGGGCCGTAAATACTTGCCATATTTATATAATAAAATCATTTTTTGGTTAAATATATTTATTAATGCACAACTACGCCAACGTTAAACTTTAAATTTTTATATTGAAACAAATTTTAGTGTTTAGAGAGCCAAAAAAGGTTGCTTGTACAAACATGTGTTTATTATCTCGCGTTTGGAAGCACAATTCGAAATGTACATGCTGCGAATTGCCATTGAAAACAAATATTTTATCTCGAGCGGGAGAAGGAATATAATATACGTCAACAGCAAAATTACCCGTCGTCGAATGTGAAAAAAATTTCACCGTCTTTCATAAATTTTGTAAAAATTTCACAGTATGTCGGTGGATCGTTTAACATGTAAAAGGGTAGTTTAAGCTCATCGTGCCATCCTAGTATAACGTTAAATTTTTCGACTAAAGGTATCGTTTGTAAAATTTCATCTCTATCGATATATCCATGTTGTTCATAAATGTACGGATTGATGTTGTCGTAAACGCCGCTAACGACACCGCTTCTTCAACTAGGACCAAAAATACTCGCCATTTATATATTATAATCATTTTTTATTTAATTTCGACGGTTAAAATAATAGGTAAACCGTGATTATTTATGTCTCTACCGATAGAATCTTTAATTTTAAAACTCAGTTCGTTAAAAGTATCAGTTTTAAGATTTTTTCGCAACGGATTAGAATATTCTATAAACGCGCTTTCTCCTAACGATTTATCTTGTAAGGGAAAAACGTTTAAAATGTTTGAAGGTTTACCGTTAACAAAATTTTCGCTCGTAGAAATTTGATCGCAATGAATGTACATTATTTTAAAAGGTTGCAAAGCAATTTCTCCCTTATGCACACCTATAGCTAGCCAGGCACTTTGAAACCCGAGTAAATTAGCTAACCCTGGTGAAAATTTGATACTTTTATCTTGTTGCGTAATATTTAGCACAGATTCGCCTTGTTTTTCATCGACGACGAATGTAAGCCAAGGCGTGTTTTTTAAGACAATGTCGATAATTTCTTTTATATTATAAAGTCCGTTTTCGATAAAGTTAACTTCTACTTGTTCTTTCTGTCCACTCGTTTGCGTGCGACGCCATATTTTTTTCTGTTTTACGCACGTTATAGTAACCTATCCAAAGGTTAGCACTAATTAACGAAATACTAAGTTTACCATTGCGATTATCGATTATATTATTTAATTCGATTGGTTTATTAAAATTTCTAATTTCGATCGTATGGTACATTTTATAAATATAAAATTATAATTTTATATTTATAATTAATAAAATGGCATTTCCAATAGCATTTCCAATAGCATTTCAGAGTAATTTATCGAAACGGTATCCACACTCTGGAAATTTTGCACAGCAAAATTTTAATGCGAGAGATTTGACGAATATAAATATTTACGTTAATGAAAATGATTATTTTAACGTAGAACTTAGCGATCCTTTTAGCAAGTACAAGTTGCCTCACGTTAATAGTCAAAAAGTTGTAGATGATTGGAATCATAATCCGTTAGTTACGAATATTTAAACCATTCAAATGTGATGATTCGTATTTTTTTATTTTATTTCACGTCTATTATCAAATTAGACGAATGCTCAAAGAAATGAAGTGTCCCGCATCTTTTCAAAATGATTGGAGCGCTTTTGAAAATAATATAGACATTGAAGCGTAGGCCTATAATGAAATATGTAAAGAATTTCACGTCTCGCCAATATCTAATTGGAAACAACGAATTGACGTGTACAGCAATGGACTAGGCACTGCTTATTTTTGGCGAAACATTGGTAAAAGATACGATCCGGTACCCGGACACAACTACGATAATTCTATTATCCGCGACCCACACCCCAAACCCATCCCCCTTGACCATCTTTCCTCAGACTTTGAACCGAGTGAAAAAAGAATGGATTTTGACGATGGTGTACATAATCGTAAAGAACATACCATTAGAGTAGGTTACATTTCACAATCTGGGCGAGTTGAAACAGCGTGGATTAAATTTATAATGTCTTTGGGTTTAGCGCAAGGCTTTACAGATATCGGTATAGAACGAATTAACGACTCTATAAGAACGTACGTTTACGCGATATTAGGAGCTCAAGTGCAAGCAAAAACTGGATTTCTTACACCTGGTATTGGTTTAGACACAAAAAGAGAATTTGTAAACATTCTCGATGCATTGATCGATAAACCGGTAGATTTAGAAAAATCTATTCAACAATATCAAGACAATTTACAAAGGGCTCGAACGCCATTAAACTTTGTTATCGGAGAAAATTTATATCTCATGCCGTCTGACATGAATTTACGAATAGAAACAAAAGTTGGATATAATAATAATATTCAAATCGCAACGTCTGATTTATTGTTAGGATCGAATCAAGAGATGAACTCAGAACCCGTTCCTCCGTCCGACAATACTCAAGTCGAATCACCAACAACAACACCCGTTACGCCTCAACCACAATTAATCGATACCAAAGACGCATCTGATGTTGCAACTCACCAAGAAGAAAAAAATGCTTTAATTTTTGGTTTTGCTATACTTGGCGGCTTAAGCGTAATGATTTACGAGTTGTTTTTGCGTTGACTCTGCATATAAGATAAAATTAAAACTCCGACTCCGCTCAAGGCTAGCCAAGCATGTTCCGCCGCCCATCCAACGACGCTCGAAGCCGTTTTAAATAACCAACTTATCACAGATCCGATGACACCCGGTAAAGCGTTTAAAGCTTTTAATCCGAGTTTCTTTAGCAGATTCGCTAAATTTTTAAGCGTTTTTTGTATCCACTCTTTTACACCACTCGGTTCAGGTTTAGGTGGTTCAGGTTTAGGTGTGGCTTTAGGTGTAGGTTTAGGTGTAGGTTTGGGTGTTGGTTTAGGTTTAGGTGGTTCGGGTTTAGGTGTTGGCATAGCCGATTTTGCAGCACTAACGATCTTATCGACGATGAAAGTGATAACTGTAGTAACCGCCGTTAATACACTAACGATCGTTATACCTTGTTTTCTAAATATAGTTTTAATTTTTTCGCCTAACGTACGGTTTCTTTCCTTTGTCTCAACTAACATTTCTTTATTTTTATCTAATAGACTATTAATCTTGTAAATCACGTTATTATAAGCATCTGAATTCATTTGTATATCGTCTAGTATTTCGTTCTCTCGTTGACGAAGATCTTCAACCGCATCCTCATCTCCTATCTCATTTTCAACGATTCTCTGTCTAACTTCAGTTAAATCTTCGTTAAGTGCAAGTAAAACAACTTTCAAACGTAATATTTCACCTTTTGTTGATGTCAAAAGTTTAACGACAGCTATAAAATATTTCATTGGAAAAGTATCTAGTAGAGTTCCTTCTTCTGAAATAACTCTAATTAGTTCTTTATCAACTCGTATTACTACGTCTATTTTTGGTAACTTTTGACTTCCTTCTGCACGAAGATGCGTTTTATTGATAACAACATTTGGTGATAATGGTCTTTCTGGCTCTTCTATAGCATCGTCTGCCGCTTCTTTTTCCGCCTCAGAGGTTTTTTCATAATCGGTTATACCTAAATCGTATCTTATAAAATCTATACCATATTTTTGTCTAATAGTACCTATTTAAAAAAATTCTCCTCTTGATTTTTTGTTACTTAACACAAATTTGTCTTCGCCTTTTTTAAAGATCAAAAAAATGTTATCGCTCTTTTCATCTTTTTCTATTTCAAATTTATTGTAATCTTTTACATGTGGTTGGTGTCCGATCTTCTCGGAAAAAGCATCGACATTTAATTTAATATTTTGTTTTTGCCTCTTCTAATCTTTCTTTTAATTCTTCTTCATCTAAAGCATCATCTTCTCGCAATCTATCTAATCTTCCTTGGTAATCTAATATTTCTCTTTCTAATCTTTCTCTTTCTTTTTCATGTAAAGCATCATCTTCTTCTTCATCATAGTCATTTTCCTCCGGAGGAACGGTATATCACCTCCTTCTGCCATTTACAATTATTTTTTTTAAATTGTTTTTATCTTGTTTTAATAATTTATAACTCGCGTAGCCTACAACGTTCATGCCTAAAATGTTGAATACAATTTTTCGAGTTTTTTTTATATCTTCGCTAGGAACGTAAAAATCTTCTAGTTTAGGTTCGTTGCGTAAATCTTTCGGTAAATCAAATTGACTTTTTGTGACGATATAATATTCATTCATCGCTTCGTTTATATCATTGAAGGTTTTATTAGCCTTTGATTCTTTTACGAGTCGTTCGTTTAAATAATCTAGATATTTCGAGCGCTTTTTAGCAAATTCGTCTCTGGCTTTGGTAAGTTGTTCTAACGCTAAATCGTGCCTCTTTCGTTCTTCTTCAGCATCGCTGTTTTTACCTAAAAGAGAAAATAAGAAATTTCCTCCTGTAAAAGCTCCTGCGTTTAATACGGCACCTCTAACCATCTGTATCACTGTTGATACTAACGCCATGTTTTTATAAATTATAAACATTTTTAAAAATTAAAAAAATAAAATAATATTACATGTTAAATATGAGTCGAGTATACGGCCACAAACTAAATCCGTACAGAAAAGTGAGAAAACCTCTAGGTTTAAAAGGAATACGACAAAAAGTCGTCATTACAAACAATCCGAGCACCATCAGTGAAAATCAATTGTTGCCGGTTCGTTTTCCAAATTTAGGAAAAGACGACGTTATCGTTCCGGGTACATCTCGATTGGCCTTCAACATTACTCTCGAATCCGAAGATGACGATACTAGAACGATGGTACATAATAATATAGGAAGAGCCATCGTAAAATATATTTCTATTAAAATCGAGGGAAATGAAGTGTTTAGTTTAGACGATGCGGACGTGTACAATTGTTTTAAAGATAATTGGTTAACGAAAGACCAACTCGCCAATCTAACGTATCAAGGAATCGAATATCCTAATATTACTAAATTAATGCGGCGTTCACACAGTGCCGATTATGGCTCCCGTTTGAGATCAGACAGCGCTACGACACGAAAAGTGAAAAAGTCGGATTACTATCCTCAATGATCTGGAATGTCCTATCATTGTCTGAACGCAGTCGTATACGTTCGTAACAGAGTCCTACGGATCGGGAAAGGTCCAGAGAGGTCGGCCAAGCACTCCCGACAGTAGGTGCGTCCCGTAACATTCGGGAAACTCAGCCGATTTTGTCTAGTCGGATTACAATCGTGACTATGTCGTGACAGATTCTGCTGTATCGGATCAAAATCGTAACAATGTCCTGTGTTGTCTGGACGGTGTCTGGACGGTCTCTGGACGGTGTCCTGTGGATCGGGACGCTGTCGTGATTCTTTTAGGACCGGACTATCACGTGACTAACGGTTTTCTAACGGATGTCTTCCGTCAGCGTCGGTTCACTGTCCGGTCACTGTCTGATCTCTGTCGGATCGCATTCGGGAGAATCGGGACGCTGTCGGGACAGATTCGGTCGTTTTTTACCATGCGGAAGATACAAATCGGATCAGATTCGGATTGAGAACGGGAGAATCCGGACGAATTCGGCTGGAAACGGCTGAATCGGGACGATTCCTGAACAATATCTGATTGTTGTCGTGATTAAATAAATGTTTTTACAAATTTGTGAATTTCCCGCCACGAATCACAGGATCTTGATCAGACTTTTGACAAATTTTAATCGGGAATGGTCCTATCAAAGACGGCAGTAAAAATCCTGTAAGAGTAGGCGCCAGCGACGGTGTTACAACAAAGAACAATGGAAAAGACAAAGCAGTCGCGGATACTTTTAAAAATTGATATTGCATTCCGCTAGACTTTGAACTATTGACGGATCATCATCCGTTTTATCAAGCTGGGTTGGCGGATCGATTGAGTTACGAACTCACGTTTAATAAATATTCTAAAGTTATTAAAAGCACGGATAATAATGCAAAATATATCATAAGTGGAATTTCTCTAGAATACGAAGTAGTTACCAATCCAGAACTCGCCAGAACGATTAAAAATCAATATAGCGATAAATTGTCTATATTCTACGATAGAGTCTTGAGACAAAGCGTAATGCAAATAAATAAAAGCGATAAAACGTGGAATATAAATCTAAATACGCCGGCAAAAAGCACGAAAGGAATATTATTTTTATTTAAAGAAGACGATGTAAAAGAATCTTTTAAATTTTATAATCCAAAAATCAATAAAATTTTCAATCCAAAAATCAATAAAATTTCAATCACGATCGAAGGAGTTCCGAATCAACTTTATGCGCAAGGAATGCGTCCATATCAACACTATGAAGAAATTCAAAAATATTTCGGAGATTCGAGAGAAGAATTCGGTATGAGAGTAACTAAACTTTTAAATCTGTCAAATGTTAAACTCCCCGATTATTTACTAGATAAATACGGTTTGTTTTTAGATTTCAGAAGCAGCGACGACAACAAAGTTCACGGAAGCGGTAGACCAGTACAAAACTTATCCGAAGGAATTACGATTCAACTCGAAAAAGAGGCGGAAGCCGCAGGTGCATTATACTGCTACACGTACATCATCATGGACGCTCAATTTAATATCGAAGAAGGATGATTTAAAAGCGTGACTTATTAACATGTTGGCTATTATTAAAATGTTATCGCTGCCTAAATATCCGCACGCCGCGTTAATTTGCGGACAAACCGGGTGTGGAAAAACTGAATTTGTTTTAGATCTGTTGGAAAAAGAATATCGTAACTATTTTGAATATATCGTTATATTATGTCCGACCGTCGCGGTAAATCTCGCTTATCAAAATAGAAAATGGGTTTGGAACGATGAGCGGGTGCTCGTTGTCGACCCGAATGATTTTTCGCTAAACAAAGCAATACAAATTTATAGCGACGCCTACAAAGGAGACGAGACGTTGTTTATCATCGACGACTGTAGCGCGAATAAAGAAATAAAATATAGAAAATACGACGAGAATAATAAATGTATAATCAGCGAGTTGGCTTTTAGCGGCAGACACATCAACCACAGCTGTTGGATTCTTTCGCAAAAATATAACAGCGTGATAACAGATTTTAGAGAGCAACTCAAGTGGGTGTGTTTATTTTATTGTAAAGATAGAGATTCGTTCGAAAATTGTCTTCGAGAAAATGACGTCATACCGACTCAAGAGTTGAGAATAGAAATGCGCGAAAAATTAAAACGAGTTAAACATTGCAAGTTGATTTTAAAAACGGATCAACCTACTGATTACGCCATACTTGATTAATTTTAGACATTTTGATAATTAAAAAAAAATTATAATACTTGTTATATAATAATGGAACAAGTCTGTAAAGATTTTGAGAAGTTAAAAACAAGTTTAGAAAATATTCCTCCTTCTGAAAAAGAACGCATCGATCGGTTGTTAGCCGTCATAGCTGGAGGAAACGCGGAAAAATATTTAGGTAAAGAGTATAGTAATAGTGAAATTGAAGCTTTAAATTCGATCGAAAGAGCTAAAGATAAACTAACTCGCGAAATGGTATCTTTCATGTCTAACAATATAAGAGACATGTAAAGTTTTTGTTGTTGTAGGTGACTTACTAGGTTGTTGTAGGTTACTTGTTAGGTTACTTATTAGGTTACTTGTTAGGTTGTACTAGGTTACTTGACTAGGTTGTACTAGGTTACTTGTTAGGTTACTTGTTAAAAATTATATAATAAAAGTTATAGATAAATATGCTCATCGAATGTTTAGTTACGTTTTGTGTATTTACAAACTGTTGTACGCTAGGTGGAGTTGTATTTTTGATTCATAAATATACGCGCGTTGATAATGATTTTATAAAACCGCTATCATCAGCGAGAAAAATATTTCGAGTATTGAATATAATAATAAAAGATGTTGAGAAAAGTTTAACAAAACAATTTAAGAGTATTATATAATAATGGAAGAAGTTGAAAACATTTTAAACGAAGAGCAGCAACAAGTAACTCGAGTCGAAAATAACGTTTCACCGTCTAGTCAACGCATCGATCGTTTGTTAGCCGTCATAGCTGGAGGAAACTTGAAAAAATATTTCGGTATGTTTCACAGAGAATTGTTTTTAAACTTATGCTAATTGTTCACAAATCTTTTAATAACATTGCTCCAATTTATATTTCTGAACTACTTAAAGTCTACACTCCATCACGCAATTTGCGCTCCAGCAACATGTCACTCCTCAAGGAACCAACTTCAAAACGGAACTGGGGTGATAGGTCGTTTTCTGTCGCAGCTCCGAGACTCTGGATCATCTTCCAACTAAACTCAAATCTTGTCATAGTATAACCAGATTCAAGTCGATGCTTAAAACTCATCTTATGTCACAACTCTTCAAAGATGATGTATATTTGTAATTGCATTGTAGGTACATGTATCTCGGTACATAATTTGTTTTCCCTATGCTATCATTGTATATTGTTTGTATTAATGTTTTTTCTTTGTTTCCGCGCCTTGAGCGCCCAGCAGGGTGGATATGTGCGCGCTAAAAATCTGTATTATTATTATTATTATTATTATTATTATTATAGTATTAGTGAAATTGAAGCTTTAAATTTTATCGAACAAGATAAATTATACGTACGATACGAAGCGAGATTAGGTCGTGAAATGGTATCTTCGTTTGGCTCATCGATTATAACTCTATAAGCTAAAGCGTTAGGATCGAGTTTAAACATGACCGATGTGATGGGATACGAGTTTACGATCGATGATGAAGATGAATTAATTACGGATTTAGAAAAAGACCCCCTAATTTCGAGCGCACTTTCTTGCGGATTATGCGAAATATACTACAAGTACGGAATATACTTGGCGCCGATCACAGCGGCGCTAAATTCGGCAAAACATTAACAAAAAAAAACATTCTGGTCTAAATTACAAAGACGATGGAGTTAGAGAAAACGGAAAAGACGGTAAAGCAAGCAGAGCCGGAGAAGACGCAAGTAGAGATAAACCAAGTAACGAAAACACCGACTAAAATAAAAAAAAATCCAAACAGAGTCGCGGCTGGTAAAAGACTCGCGGAACTTAATAAAAAGAAAAAGGAAAATTTAAAAAAGAAAGCAGTTGTCTATAAAAACGTTACTAACGTAGCTGACGTAAAAAAGAAAATATTGATGAATCGAACATGCTGTACATCGGTCTTGGAGTATTAGGTTTAATAGGTTTTGCATATTACATTTACCTAAACTCTAATAAAAAAGGAACATATAGAAACTATAGAAGTTAATTTTTACGAAATGGAATAAAAAAATATTGTCTATACTATAAAATATGACTACAATAGATATGAAGGAAATCGTCAATGAAGCTTATACAAAAGACTTGTGTCCTTGAGCAAGACACTTAACCATAATTGCTTCTCTCCACCCAGGGGTTAAATGGGTACCTGTGAGGGCAGAGTTGGTTGATTAGCCCTATATGCGCTGTAATGGCAGCAATTGAGCTGTATACTCCCCAGGGAGCTGAGATGGTTTCAGGAATGATTTATGAGCCTTATGAGCCTTATGAGCAGGGGTAATAATATGCGCCTTGAGCACCACTCAGTTGGTGGATACGTGCGCTATATAAGTCCACACATTATTATTATTATTATATAGAAATAAAATTTACTAAAATCGAATGAGGCTTTATTCATTGCCATGGGAGTTGTAGGGTATCTAAGTTACGATTATAATTAAAACTACTCACGCTTTTTTAGAGATGAAAAAGGTTGGTTGATTTTTTTAAATTTTTTATTTTAAATATTGTCTATACTATAAAATATGTCTACAACACCAGCGATAGATACGAAAGGAATCGTCAACTCAGCTTATCACGGAGCGGTCGTAGGAATTATAACCGTTATTTATAGCATGGGACTAAAAAAAAGTGTTTAAAATAAATCCAGCCGATTTGGGAAAGCTAGATGTAAACGACACACTTAAACTCTCGGGGACGGTTGGAGCGGCGCTAATGACTCAAAATTGGTTGGTTCAACAACGAATTTTACCGAGCAGTATTATGCCATATACTATTCCTTCAACTTTAATAAATAAATAAGCGTATATTAATATTTATAAAATAATAAAACGGATAAACGTACAAAACAAAAACTAGAAAACGCTTATTATAGTCCGCAAGGATATTGGAAGGGTCAAACGGCCATCGAAAAATTAGCTCAAGAAACTAAAATTTATGCAAGTATAGCTCGACGACAGTGGTTAAAAAAGCAAGCGTTGTGGCAAATTTATTTACCGTACCCTAAATACATTCCTAGACCGACCAGTTCAAACTCAATTCAAGAAAAACCAAACGAGGTTCATCAAGCCGATTTATTGTTTCTTCCTCACGATACGATCGGTAGCGGTAAAAGCAAAAAAGTTTACAAATACGCGTTAACCATCAGCGACGAAGCGAGCAGGTATAAAGAAGCGGAACCGTTAATCGATAAAACAGCCGCGCGAGTAAGCAACGCGTTTAAAAAAAATTATAAACGTTCTTTTTGGCCGAAAATTCTCAAAGTCGATCCGGGAAAAGAATTTATGGCGAGCGTCAATACTTTAATGAGTAAAAACCACGTTACTATTCAAAGAAGCGAGGCTGGTAACCATAGAGTGCAAGGTATAGTAGAACGATTCAATAGAACTTTAGCCGAAAGATTGTTTTCTCATCAGTACGCGCAAGAAATGACGACGGATGCGAGATCTAGAGAATGGTTAAAAAGATTGCCGCTGGTCATAAAAGCATTAAATAACGAAACGACCAGACTTATAAATTGAAAACCGAAAGATGCAATTAAACAACAAATTTTATAGCATTAAATCCTCTATGAAAGCTCAAAATCAGCCTATATTATATTATTTAGAATCGGGTCCCGCTCGTAGTTTTGTGAAAGAAGAATTACAAATTGTTCCGCAAGATACGGAAAATCCACCTAAAAAATTATAAATCTTCTGTAATTGCTGAAATCTTATAATTGCTATAATCTTATGATGACTGTAAGCAAAAATGCGTATTCCATCTTGTAAAATATATCCCTTTGAATCAAACGAATCCAGCGTGTTTTTATTTACGGTCATCGTATAAATGTTATGATTCTCACTTTTAATAAATTTCATAGAATGGCGAAGCGTCTTTTTTCTAAATAAAACTTGCCTGTAATTCTTGTGTTTAATTTTATTATTTTTCAAAAGGTGTTTTTTTTAATACACCTTTAGCTCTTTTTATTTCTTCTTCATTCGATAAAAGTATCGAGTACATTTTGGTCTTAGTCCAACAAATTCAGAAATGGGAATTCCAGCCGTTTCGTCTTTAAATTTGCCAATCACTTTTTTATTCTCTTCAAAATATAAAAAAATGATCTTTTGGATAATTACTACAATCGTAAAAAACTTTGTCTTCTTCCATGTCTTTATAAACGTCTTTTGTTTGAATTTCAACCATCAAGCTGTCTGTATCCGAATAAAGTAAATTGCACTTGTTACCGTATTTCTTTTTTAAATAATTGTAATAAAAATCATACGTGTAAGCTTTAGATAATTCTAATATACTCATTCCGACGTATACCGGTTTATTAAGAAAGAGTTTTGTGTTGTGCATGTGAATAGCCGCTAAATCGAAATCAAAAATCTTCTGCGTGGCAAAATTTGGCTTTGAAATTGCTTTAAGCATACGTTTTTCGTCTTTTTCATCGTTTAATCTAAAAAGATTCACGTTAACTCGATTTCGTAAACTTTCCATCGTTTTTCCAAAAACTGAATTATTCATGAGTTTGAAGAATTTTTAACTGAAATTAGACAGCCAAGAATCGGTCCTATCTGTGAATCGGCTGCAGTGCTGCAGTAGTCTCATTTGTTCCCGGAGGTACTCTGCTGTGTGAGTGTGCTTCATGTGTGTTCGACGTAGGATACAAGGTTGTGTTTTGTGCGTGTGCATAGAGTTATATATAATAATTTTATGTTACAACTGCACTGCAGCGTGATTCAGAACGGGCCACCCCGCACTTTACCAACGAATGTTTCCGCGATTAACTCGTATGTCATAAAATAGTCGTCGATTTGCAAGCCGGGAAGTTCCAACAATTTTGTGAAAAAATGGGATCGGTTTTCACTATTTTCTCGTGACTCAGATGACCGATTGAGCTCTAACTTCCACAGTTTTGTTATTTCATGCATATGGTGGATCACACAAAGTGTTAACACTGCCAGCAACTATTTTGTCAGCTCTACCAATGCTGTACAATCCACTTAAGTTTTAAGGTTCTGTGTTTTATTTACGGATGAGCTTCACCAGGAAGACGAAGAAAAAGAAACAATTTTAAGGAGGTGTTTGGGTAAATACCAAATACCTAAAAAAATTAATTGCAATGAGGTGTGTGGGATTACTCACAAACACCTCTATACAACTAGATCGGCCACACGTGTGCACATGCCATTCACCGTGCAGTGGCGCACCCAGGATTTGATTTGTTTGGGGGGCTCAATTTTTTTGCCGAACTCCCCTCCCCCACCCTTGGGCGCATACAGATTTTCTAGCGCTTTATATACACACTGAAACGTCACGTGCGTGGGGCGACTTGCAACGGGAACTTCTGTACTTCTTAAGCCAAACACGGGCGATGTATCTTTAGCATAGCTGGTTGGAGAAAATGGCGCCATATTTTAAGAGCAGTGTGGCCAATAAAGAAATGTGATTGACACTGAGCAATCGATTAGCTAATTGGACTAGATTCTCTTTATCTATGTCCGGTCCTAGAAGCCTTACATGACTGTGCTTTTTGTACCTTTTCCCATTTTATTTCCATTGTTTTAGACTATTAACGTTCTTTACTTTTTGATTGACTGTATACGCAAGTGGACTACCTATTACAACTTTCAGAATGCTTTTGACATCAATTAACAATGAGATGCTAAATCCTTCTGATGTTAAAGGGATCGTATACCATTGGTTACATGTCTGTAATTGCATCAATACTTTATTAAAAGGAGAGAATACCAAGACCATAAAAGGAGAGAAGACCAAGACTGAGAGCAACAAAAGTGGTATTGAGACCTATAACACTGTTCAACATTTACATTATACGTTGCATCAGCAAGCATTATGTAAATAAGTATCGTTTATTATTGTGAATAAATCTTAAAATCTTTCGTTCGTTAATAATGGTAAGTTACAACTTCATTCATTTGTTAATAATTCATCTAGACTTTTCTTCAAGCTTTTAGATAATAATCAACATAACATCAATATATCTGATATGAAAATTTTGCCCGGTGGTCGGCCCAGTGGTCGGCCCGGCTGGAGATTCTGTTGTGTAATCAGGAGTTAATTCTGTTACACAAAAATTATTACAAAATATTACCAGTGTTTTCAGCGTCATTTACATTATAGTTACATCAGCAAACTTTCTGTAAATACGCATCGCTTATTATTTGTGAATAAATCTGCAAATCTTTCGTTCGTTAATAATGGTAAGTTACAATTTCATTCATTTTGTTATTAATTCATGAATGCTCACCTGTTGTTCCGATCGTTGTTCCGATCGTTGTTCCGACGGTCGTGGACTTGGTCGTCGACTCTGTCGTGGGCTCAGTGGTCGGCTCGGTTGTCGGCCAGGTCGTCGGTTCGGTGGTCAGCCCGGTGGTCGGCTCGGTGGTCGGCTCGGTGGTCGGCTCGGTGGTCGGCTCGGTGGTCGGCTCGGAGGTCGGCTCGGTGGTCAGCCTGGTGGTCGGCCCAGTGGTCGGCTCGGTGGTCGGCTCGGGTGGAGATCCTGTTGTGTAATCAGGAGTTAATTCTGTTACACACAAATTATTACAAAATATTACCAATGTTTTCAGCGTCATGGGAAAGACTTAATTGCTGTATGTGAAAAATGATATTCATTGATGTAAATTGCTCAACATTCTTTCACATAAAACACTCACTATGACTTTACCACCACAGGGTGAAGATCTTAGATGAATACTGCAATAATTTGGGTCGAGTTACTTAGTCAAATCTATACATGTCTGAGATGCCAATGTTGTTTAAAAGCTACATTGTATTTAAAATAACGGCATGATGAATTCCATCAGAACAACGAACAAGAATCTTAGATAAAATTACAGGTATAATGATGAATACTACATTTAATTTAACCTATGACAGTGACATTGAAGCCACACATCGCAGTGTTGATTGCAGCATCAGATGTATAACATGTCACCAGTGTGTCACCAACTTCAAAAAAGTCTCCTGAATTCACTTCTACAGTTTCATTATCACATCCAATCCAGCAAGTGGTATTGACGACTCCATCAACAATGTCAGATGCATTGACCATCCAGTATACTCTACTTCCGTTGGTTCCCATGCTCGCATTGACAGTAATAGCAGATGGACAGTATATATATGGACCAATGCCTGTTCAAAATATTATCAATAACAACATTTGGTTTATCTGTGAAATTTCCAACCGTCGTCAGCTTAGTTTTCTTAGCATTTAGCTTCAACAGTCTCTTCTTCCCCCATTAGTTAACCTTTTCTGTAATTTGCGTTATATTCTAGAGACTGTTTGATACCAGTGCAGTATCATCAGCATAACGCAGAATTGTGATGTTTTCGTCACCAATAGTTATTCTCGGATTTTCAATGTCTGCGTCACAGCATAGCGGTCTAAATATAGACAGAAAAGGGATGGCGAGGCAATACAACCTTGTCGAACACCTTTATGTATGGCAAAGGGATCGGTGTACTTTCCATTCCATCTTATTACAGCTGACTGACCAATATATAGTCTTTGGAGTAGTGCGACAATACGCTTGAGATATCCCATATTTATCAGCATGTCAAAGAGCTGAACTTGACTGATGCTATCAAAAGCTTTACTGTAGTCTATGAACAGCTTTAAATTTTTGTGTGTTTATTATTGCATCCGTATATGCAATGTACATTCTGTGCAATTATACATTAAAAAAGGAATAGTACATGTAAAGAGTTATGCCGACATCATCTCAATAAGTTCATATGAACTCCAAGTTATGGTTTCTTTCAGATTGTTTAGTTTTATGAATACAGATACTGTGTAATCAATTAGAGTGCAACCATAGCACAATAAAAGTTTTTCACAAGACTTGATTTTTGAGACCTACAAATTTGGAAACACCATTGTCCGAAAGCAAGACGAGACCAAGACCATAAGGAGACAAGACCAAGACCGAGACTAACAAAAAGTGGTCTTGAGACCTACAACGCTGTTGAACATTTACAATAATTATATGTTACATCAGCAAACTTTATGTAAATAAATATAGCTTATTATTGTGAATAAATCTTCAAATCATTCGTTCGTTAATAAAGGTAAGTTACATCTTCATTCATTTTGTTATTAATTCAATTAGACCTTTCTTCAACATTATTTAAGTCACAAAGGTGTTGACCAAAAACCAGATGATCATTTATTATTTTCTTCACTTCCACAAAACTCTGGACACAATACATGATCAAAAGTAAACTACATATCTTGCTCCTGAATCATTCAAACTAAAAATGTACGAGCGTCACACATACAAGAGTCGGAGCATTCCATAAAAATACCTTGTTCATTAACTAAAGGCAACAACCATATGTCCTTCCAAAAACCTTAAATGTATCAAATAATACCTTTGTAGTATCCTTTTGGACTATAATATACATTTTCTAATGTTTGTCTCGTACGTTTAATCATTTTATTATTTTTATAAATATAATCATTCGGTAGAATTTATAGACTTCATAATACCTTCAGGTAATTTTTTTTGTTTCACGTTTGCGTCATTAACGCCAACCCAACCACACCCGTCAGTTTTAGACTATCGTTTACATCTAGCTTTCCTAAATCGGGTGGATTTATTTTAAACACTTTTTTAGCGGTCATGCTATAAAGAACGGTTAAACCTCCTATAACCGCTCCGTGATAAGCTGAATTGACAATTCCTTTTGTATCTATCATCGATGGTGTAGTCATATTTTATAGTATAGACAATATTTTTATATTTATTTTTTATTCCATTTCAAAAACATTAATTTCTTCTTTTTCGATTACATCAGCTTTAGTTTCAACCTTTATTGGCTCTGGTTCTGGTATCGGTAATTTTATTGGTTTTGACGTTGGTTTTTGATTAGAGGAAATATAATATACAAAACCTATTAAACCTATTACTCCTAATCCAATATACAACATGTTTGATTTATTATCGTTGTTTTCTTTTTTTAAAGCTAGCTTCATAATGAGTTTTAACAACCACATTCTTTTTTAATTTTACTTTTTCTTTTTCATATCTGCCGCGACTCTATTTGGATTTTTTATTTTTTTGCTAGGTGTTTTTGTTACCACAGCTGGTGACGTCTTTTCCATTTTCTCTATTTCCGATTACTGCTGCTCCATCGTCTTTATTATCTAAACAAGATTCTTGTTTTCTTTTTAAATGTTTTGCTGTAATTAGCGTAGCTGTGATCGGTGCTAAGAATATTCCGTACTTGTAGTATATTTCACATAATCCGCTAGAAAGAGCGCTAGAAATAAGCGGATCTTTTTCCAAATCTGTAATTAAATTTTCTTCGTTGTCGATCGTAAACACATATCCCTTTACATCGAGTTTACTTAAAAAATAAAGCGCAACGTAATGCATATCGTATGCACATCTCGTTATCGTTTTTGATGTTGATACATGCTTCTTTCACTTTTATCCATTTTGGTAGTTCGATATAATAACCACCACTAAAATGTCGACATTTACAAATTTTATAATCTTAACTATCAATACGTTCTATGCTCCACACAGAACGCTCTTCTGTCCATTCTTCTATTTTCTTTTTTATTATACCGTATGCTCGCGATAAAGCATCTTCAATCTCGTTATCATTGTTTATTTCATAAACTCTATGATTAAAATGACCTCTACCAGTTTCTATAGTACCGTCTGATTTAATTTTTTCAAAATCAACCACTAATATTATCTGAAACTTTGCTCCTCTAAATTCGTGTCTATCTAAAACCAACTTTTCGATAATCTTTGGATTTACATCTATTAAAAATATATTTTCATCTTTTTCTTTGCTATGATTGAATGGAACGGTTATTTTTCGTTGACGTAAATATTTTCCGCCGTTAATAACGCGTTTGTCAAATTTTAACTCTTCTTCCTCTCCGCGAAACCTTTTAATAGCATCGATGTAGTCTATTTTTAATAATCGTCTTCCTCTCCCTCTACCGCGTTGAGGTAGCTCAATATTTTCAGTCGCTATAAGCTCTCTTAATTCAGCTAAATTTAATTTATATAATGGCTTTTGTTTATTTCGTTTTTTATGTCTTTTTACAGCCTCGTACCAAGACCGTTTATTTATTTTGTTCGTTCTACTATTTCGCGCAACAATTAATGGTCTATGGACATTAGCATAATTTTTCAATTCTGCTAACGTCCATTTAGACACATACTTTGTCGTCATCTTCTATCTATTCAACCACATAATCTTAATTCGTTTTTTCGCATTTTGTTTTTCAAATATACATATCTTTTTTTCGCTTCAAATTTGGTGACGTTTTCGATATTGAGTTGCGTATCCACGATCTCATCGATCTCTACTTTTTTTGATGGCCTCATCATCCATGATCTCATCATAGATGACCTCATCCATGTCGCCTCATCCACGATCACCTCGTATGACCTCATCCACGATCACCTCGTCTATGACGTCATCAAAACAATGGATGACGTCATCCATCCACCCTACTACTACCCGAGACCCTACTCAAAGTTTATTAAAATTCGTTTTTTTAATATTTTGTGCTCGGATCGTAAGTCACATACTACTGTTTGGGATTACTCCCAAACACCTCTATACAACTAGATCGGCCACACGTGAGCACATGCTATTGACCGTGCAGTGGCGCACCCAGGATTTGAATTTTTGTTTTGGGGGGTGGCTCAATTTGTTTGGAAATCCGACATGGGGAGAGACATGGCGGCCCCCAAACCATAAACGCTACCACTGCCCTACTCCTTGCCGAACTCCTCTGTAGATAGGACTTGGGTCAGATTTTACTCTCTTTCCCGGCCTCTTCTTTATTACTTAAAAAATAGCGGGCCTTGGGGTGGAGGGGCTCGAGCCCCACCCTTGGGTGCGCCACTGTCACCGTGCTCATACAGATTTTCTAGCGCTTTATATACACACTGAAACGTCACGTGCGTGGGGCGACTCGCAACGGGAACTTGTACACGGGCGATGTATCTTTAACATAGCTGGTTGGAGAAAATGGCCATTGGCAGATCCGGGGGAGGGGGAGGGGGCTAAGGGGACTGTAGCCTCCCCCCCCCCGTAAAATCGTAAAAAAAGAAAAAAAAGAACATAATTAGATACAAACGGTAAGGTATTCCCCCTCATGTTTCCTCTTATTTCCCCCTCACTGTGCTTTGTTTTTCTCTCCCTTTGATTATTTCATTGTAATTTTTGTAGTACTGAAAAATCGTTCTTGATTCTCAGCCCCCCTAAAATATATTCTGGATCCGCCCATGATGGCGCCATATTTTAAGAGCAGTGTGGCCAATAAAGAAACATGATTGACACTGAGCAATCGATTAGCTAATTCGACTAGATTCTCATAATTAAAGCGTGAAAGCGCACAGCTATCTTTTTACAAAATCTGTAATGGACAGCATAGAAATGTAAATGAGTTCATAACATTTGAATATGAGCATTTGATCTGCTTACAATCTGTTAAACTATAAACAATGGGATAGTCTGTATGATGTTTTCAAACCTTGACAAGTGATAAGTGCTGATCGGTACTGGCATGAAGTACCAGGAGGGCACGGCTCCACAACACAAGGATTCACATCTTTCTCACATCTTGTTCCTGATTTGTTTAGAGGGCAGTCACATGACACTATCTGTAATGGAGATAAATCGTTTGTTACTACTTTGCATTACTGTTTTATGACAGTCTGCATACATGACACACTTTTGATGTGTCGGAGTTGTTTCCAAAAAATTAAACCATGTCTTTCTTTTTTCTTTCTCCATAGACATTGTTACATTTGTTTTACATTTGATTTGCTAGTTAGTCTATTTGTCTGTTTGTTAACTGACTCACTGGTTTTCACTAATCCCATAATCCCATACTTGGACCTCTGTACCTTTATCTATGCATGCGTAATCCCTCTTTATGTCCGGTCCTGGGAGCCTTACCTGACTATGCTTTTTGTACCTTTTTCCATTTTATTTCCATTATTGGTTTTAGACTATTAACGTTCTCTACGTTTTGATTGACTGTATACGCAAGTGGACTACCTATTGCAACTTTCAGAATGCTTTTGACATCAATTAACAATGACATGCTAAATCCTTCAGATGTTAAAGAGATCGTATACCATTGGTTACATGTCTGTAAATGCATCAATACTTTATGAGAATGTAGAGATATATGTTTCTTTTCGGTCTTTTGTTAGAAGAGAAACACTTTCCTTTCGGTTCGTAAGCAATTAGAATGGGGTATAACCTGCCTGGGCAATCAAGCGTTGCTTAGGCAGGTTATATAAGTGTTGTATTCTTGCAGTTTGTTATTCGGCTTCCTGACACGCATACATGGCGTACACGCCAAGTTTACTTTCTCCCCTGCCTACCTCGCCACACCCATACACCATGGCTGAAAACGGTGCGCCTCTAGTAGACATGGCCGGGCTTATGATTTACCTCGACAGAAAATTCGACAACCTCAAGGAGCAGAATGCAAGGGAAGCAAAGAAGGCCACGCTTCAGCTCCCTGACATAAAGAGCAAAGGGAATTTGGCCAAGTACAAATTCTGCGCTAACGTTGCCGAGGGTGTTACAGAAGTGAAGTCGGCCATCTTAGATCAACACCACGACGACGCACTAGCACGGACATTGGGCAAAAGCCTGCACTATCGGTCCCGGAAGTTCTACCCAACCCTCAGCTTAACCGAGTACACTGTAGATGATAAGATAAGTGATTTTGCTGTTCTCAATGATGTGTTCACAGATCTAGGGTTCAGAGAAAGTATTGATTTCAATGTTAATGTCCCGAAAAAATTGTTACCTTTGTGTGGTAGTCTCCTTAAAGCTCTTCCCTTTTGGAGGGAAATAGAGTCCTCCCAATTTATTTTGCAGACCATTGAGCTGGGTTACAAATTGCCATTATTATCAATACCTAATTCGTGTTTTTTTACCAATAATCGTTCAGCGAAAAATAATTCAGTCTTTGTAGAGTCTGCCATAGCTGAATTACTGGTTAATAATTTAGTTGAAGAGGTTTTTTCTCCCCCAACTGTCGTTAACCCTTTGAGTCTTTCCACCAATCGTTCTGGCAAATGCAGATTGATTTTGGACCTTCGAGAAGTTAACAAGCACTTGGATTATTTACCAACGAAATACGAAGACCTAAAAATTCTAAAGCAATACTTGGAACCAAACTCCTACATGTTCTCATTCGACTTAAAATCGGGATATCACCACGTTGAGATTTGTAGTCCACATTGCAAATATCTTGGTTTTTCTTGGCAATTTTCCAATTCCAAAACAAGTCGATATTTTGTTTTTAAGGTTCTACCCTTCGGCCTATCTACAGCTTGTCATATTTTCACTAAATTGTTAAGACCTTTGGTTAAGCGATGGCGCCGACTAGGTATTGCCATTGTATTGTATTTAGATGACGGTATAGTGGCCAATACAAATGAACAGCAACCTACAAAGCAGGCTGATACAGTTTCTAATAACTTGCGTAATGCTGGTTTTATCGTGAATGAACACAAATCTAATTGGTTCCCCATTCAGAGTCTCACCTGGTTAGGTTTTGTTATAGATACAAAGCGGTTTACTATTTCAGTTCCCTTATCGAAAATTACTGATATTTTGGTCATGTTAGATTCACTTATCCAAACGACCCTCTCTAATGCTAGTGTTACAGCTAGGCTTGTTGCACAATTGGTCGGTCGTTTGGTTTGTACGAATTGCAATTTTGGAAAAAACAGCTGTTGAAATGTAACGGAGTCTCCGTACAGAGTAATCCTAGATTAACAAGGGTTGTATATAGTGACGCTTCTCAATATGCATGCGGAGGGTACATTGTAAATGTTGACGATCACCCCTCTTACGATGTATTCTCCCCGGTCGAACAGAAAAAGAGTTCGGCCTGGAGAGAACTCAAGGCTGTTTTTATTACCCTAATATCAAGGGCTGACGATTTAACAAATACTTATGTTAAATGGTACACTGACAGCCAGAATGTTGCTACGATCTTGTCGACGGGTAGCATGAAGGTCGATCTGCAACAATTGGTTTTATCCATAGTAACGTTTTGTCTAGAGAAAAATATTAATATTTTTCCCGAATGGATCCCACGCAGCCTCAATGACAAAGCAGACCACATCAGCAGAATTGTGGACTATGATGACTGGGGCGTTTCTCAGTCGGTCTTTACTCTTTTTAACAGACGATGGGGCCCATATGAATTAGATGCTTTTGCAAATAACCACAACTTTAAAGTATTGCAGTTTTTCTCTAAGTATTGGTGCCCGGGTACAGCTGGTATTGATGCGTTTGCCCATGATTTACACAAATTTAATAGCTGGCTTGTTCCCCCAGTCTGTATGATTGGCAAATTGCTTGCATTCATGCATCTATACAAGTACTCAGGTACATTAGTAGTGCCTAAATGGCACAGCGCCTACTTTTGGCCGTTAATAGCCAACGTTATGAACAATAGTGTAGCTATTGATCTTGTAGAGTATGTCCGACCAACCGGATTTTTTCAACCGGGGTCACATGATTCCTCAGTTTTCTGTAATTCTCCATTTATTTCTAACGTTCTTGTATTGAACTTAAAATATTAATTTAATTGATGTTATTTTTCTTTACATGGCTATTATTTTTTCAGATATCGAGAAAGTAGATAGTCTCTGGTTGGCCGGGAAAGCCTTATCCGATCCATCTCTGAAAGCGCTGTTCAATCAATTGAAGCACACCTTAACTGCGTCCAGAGCAAATGCGACCACGAGAAAGTACAGCTATGCCTATATGAGATGGAGGGAATGGACAGAATTGTATCCAGGTGTAAAACCTTTCCCAGTTGACCCGTTATATTTTTCTTTATACTTGATCTCCTTATCCCAGACAAGTAGTTCACCTGCACAAATTGATGCAGCGTACTATGCCATAAGTTGGATATATATTTTTTGTTCAAATTGCGGGTTGTTTAACCCATGCGAATCTAGGGTTGTAAAATCAATCAGAGATTCTGCTCGCAGGTCACTTTGCAAACCAAAAAATGCGAAAGTGCCTTTAAATGTGGATATCCTACTTCTGTTAAACAATATGTATGGAAAGCCATCTGCACCCCTGATCAATTTGAGATTTATGACTGTGTCTTTTAGCTTTCTCTGGTTTCTTTAGATACGACGAATTACGTTCCATAAAGAGATGTGATGTTAAATTATTTGATTACCACTTGACCATTTTTATCGAGAAGTGTAAAACGGATCAATTTCGTCAGGAAAATACGGTTTTTATTGCTAAAACCTTCTCAGAGCTTTGTCCTCATGAACGACTGAAATTGTATCTATTGAGAATAGGTTTGTTCAGTCCAATGGACTCAGAGTTATTTTTATTCCGTGCCCTCACTCCCAATGGGTATGCCTTAAGAGCAAACAATATACCGCTCTCATACACAAGGGCTAGAGAGATCTTTCTAGAAAAACTCGAAAGTGTCGGTTTAAACAAAAGTTTGTATGGTCTTCATAGCCTAAGGTATGGCGGCGCTACAGCCGCAGCCAATGCAGGAGTACCTGATCGACTTTTCAAGTCTCACGGTCGCTGGGTGAGCGAGACAGCGAAAGATATGTATGTAAAGGACTGTATCAATTCTAAATTGTCTGTAATTTCATCCTTGGGTCTCTAATTTCAATGATCTCGCTATCTTTGCTCTTCGGGAGTGACAAGTGTGTTGTCAGGAACTGCCACTCCAAACATAATATCTTGTTTGTTGCTAATTGCGGGAGATTAGAAAGGAAATATGTTTCTTTTCGGTCTTTTGTTAGAAGAGAAACACTTTACTTTCGGTTCGTAAGCAATTAGAATGGGGTATAACCTGCCTGGGCAATCAAGCGTTGCTTAGGCAGGTTATATAAGTGTTCTATTCTTGCAGTTTGTTATTCGGCTCCCTGACACGCATACATGGCGTACACGCCAAGTTTACTTTACATATTCTTTGCAAGTTACATGTATGGTAGGATCGCATTAGTTCGAGTGACCTGGGCACTTTGAGTCATGCCTACTCCCAGACACGTCCTCTCTCCTAGTTTTTTCCCACGTTTTTTTTCTAGGCAAGCGTAGGGGTTGCGTGTGTGCTGACTCTTTAGAACTTGATGCACAGGTCCGCTACGGGATTGGTAGCGGATGTGTCCGCTATTGGACCGATAGCATATTAAAGTCATGATAGCACCATCGACTTGGAGCTGAGAGCTTTAGTCTGGTGCCCATGTTTGTCGCATTGACAAGTAATTAGCTTGGAGCTTGGTCTTAGCTTGGTGACCATTGACTCGGAGCTGTAGCTTTAGTCTGGTGCCCATGTACGTCGCATTGACGAGTAATCTGCGTGTGTAGTTTGGCAGAATTTCGGGCAATACGCCTTCTCGTGTTTGTTTCTTAATTACATGCGTGTTATGTTGTATAATTATTCATAATGAAAAATTGTTGGTCTTACCATATCAAAATGACTTACGGATTTCTGTATTGGAGAATTGTTAAATGTTTAACAAGACAAATAAAAGGAGTGACAAGTGTGTTGTCAGGAACTGCCACTCCAAACATAATATCTTGTTTGTTGCTAATTGCGGGAGATTAGAAAGGAAATGTAAAGAACTTAACAAGTGGAAATTTCAGCTTATTATAGGCAGAAGGTATCGTTGTCAACCGATGGTTTTCCAATTGGGGTCTGTTGTTAACCTCATTGAGGGAATAATTATGGTTTCAATCAGGATAAAAGTATCTCACAGTTGGGATAGTACAGTTGACATTGACGCCACTGACAAGTTGACATTCGGGCATAATTATTTGTTTGTA
This sequence comes from Zoroaster sp. YZ-2022, assembly GCA_029582265.1. Classification (NCBI taxonomy): domain Eukaryota; kingdom Metazoa; phylum Echinodermata; class Asteroidea; order Forcipulatida; family Zoroasteridae; genus Zoroaster; species Zoroaster sp. YZ-2022. The sequence continues at coordinate 64,180,653 of CM055816.1, forward strand.
TGAATTCTAAAGAGGAAATGAATCATAGCCATGATCATTGCTAATTAACAAATTATTATCGAAACTTACTTGTAAAAATGTATCAATAATATAATAATGATACATGATTTCGACTGAAGGGCTTTACCTCAGAGGGAACAGCAATTATTTTGTCGAATAAAAAAACTGCCCTCTGACAACCCTTTGTAAAACAAAAACGAATGTACCTTCCTTTTAATGTATTAAATTTCCTTTGACTGTTCATCAAATGGGTACATAACCAAGCAGCATATAACTTGACTACTACTTATCGCGGGAAACGTGTAGTTTGCACAAACTGTGACAATCCTGTTCGTGTGACATAATAGTTCCAGCATAAACCACGCCCAGTTCGCACGTGCTGTCCCCAACGATCATCAGAAGCCTATTGGAAATGCATTGACCACACTTAGGATTTACGCAAGAAAATGGAAACTTAGGGACTTGCATTTAACGTTATGTGTTTTAAAGACTCAAAATCAATTTCTGCCTGAAGAATGGTTTTTGAACGTTAAAAGGAAGCAATTAAGGTTAAGTAAAACTTAACATTGCATGGTGAAGAGGATAAGTAAGACTAATTGCGGTGACACCATTTGAAATTCTCAATTCAGTAGCAAACTAGTTCTGAGAACTGGGGATACAACTCGACGTTTCGATCAGTATACTCTGATCGTCATCAGGAGAATGCCAGACTCTGGGAAATGCTGCTGCATAAGTAGGCTGCTGGAGGATCACGCGATGACTGGACACTGGAAGATTAGTGCGTTGAAGCGTGCAGGCGGGAAGCTGGTGGGACGAGGACCCTAGGAGTGGGGGAGAGGAATGTGTGCTCACTGAACTGAATCAGTTGTTTACAAGCACAGGGGAGATCCTTCGGTCCCTAGTAGTGGTCTCCAAATATCGCTGATGTAGAAACCGATGTCGTGTTTGAATATCTCGATCGCCTCTCTAATGCGTCTGGGGTGCCCATGTATCGATGGGTGTGATGAGTTGAGCAGCCTGCGATTCGATTTGGTGCTCCTTGGTGTAAGAGTGCTAGACAATGGCTGAATTCGCGAAATCTCCTCTGTGGCCTTGTGCTCGGTGTTCGTTCAGTCTCGTTGGGAGATTCTGTCCTGCTTCCCCGATGTATACTTTGCCACACTCACAGGGGATCCGGTATAATCCCGCTCTGTTGTGTTGCCGGGATCTAGTTTATCCTTGTGGGTGTGGAGAAGTCCTTGTAGTTTGCTGGGGGCGGAGTGGTACACTTTGACGCCTGCTTGTTGTAGGATGCGCTGAAGTTTATGTGACGTAGAACCTAGGAATTAAGGTTAAATCACACACAATGGTATGCGCGCGCGTATTACGTATAAGACTTACCAACAGACACTTTCACGGTAATACGCCATGTTTTTCACGGGGCCAAGTTGTTAATTTAAAACACCCGTTGTCGTCCGCAACCCAAAGATTGAACTTCACGCGTCCTCCAGAAGTGCGTGCGACAGGGTTTCTTGGCTCGTTCACAAAAACAATACACAAACCTACAACACCATGCGGGCCATGTATTAGCCTTGGTCAAGACTGTACGTTTGTACGTTTTTGATACACGCTCCGTCGCCGCTCGCCGCACGATGGCGCTACACGAACCGCTATAATCACGAACCGCTATCAAACACAGTCTTGGGAACTTCCTGTAATCTCCCCCCGAAAATAGGAAGAAACCACTACGAATGCGAAGTGAAATGTTAGTGCGCACGCGCATAAACAACAACGGACTGCCGTGTTCACTGATCATCAATAACTCCACGACAGTCCGTAGTTCATGTGCGTGCGCATCAAAAATGTGGACCGCACTACCATAACAAATCTACCCATGCGTAGTGGTTTCCCTGTTTTTGGGGGAGATTCTATGACTGTGTTTGACAACGGTTCATGTATGATAGCGATTTGTGATTGTAGCGGTTAGTGATGGCAGCTTCTGTATAGCGCTGTCGGATCACCACTTCAATAATCATCTGCCATCAGAAGAACCACAAAAGGAATACATCAAGATCCTGAATAAGGTTCTCTCTGTCAATTTGCAGAGCTTGAATGCTGGAAAGGGATAATTCTGGATAGCAGTGGAATCCAGCCAAATGGATATCAATTTAGCTAATCAAACACATAGCTAAAACAAAGCAAGTCAAACAGTGAAATGAAGCCACCTGGCTACAATACTCTAGGTGTATTATTAGCAACCAAATATTACCTGATTGATAGCATACCATAGATACTGAATGCGAGATTGCAAGATTATTACATCAGAAGATTATGGAGTCTTACGCCTGTCTTCCGTTCTTGAGTACCTGCTAGACAGGATAGCTTCTGGGCCCGGGGCCTTATTTGACGCCAGCTATGTAATAGCCTTGGTATCATCGAGGCTTGGTTCATGCTCTAGATCATACTTGATCATCATACTCGATTCCTGCCTGAGGAATGCTATCGAGAATAGGCAGCTTGATATGATGTTTAATACGAAGTACAGGAATAACTGGGAACACAAGGTATTTGGGGAATACAACGATGGATTTTTCTGACATAACTGACTGGATGGAAGCCATCTTGAGAACTAACACATGCCTGGCAAGACAAACAATTGAGGGCGCTATAAGGAAATACTGAAACCTTAGGATACACCCCACTAAATAGTGATAAATTTATGCGCCGAGCTGTTTATCATAATTTGTTCTCATTTTTATTTTGAAAAAACTAAAATTTGAGGCCCATACATTTTGAGGGATTTTGTAAAAAAAAAGTCCAATATCCTGTTCAGAAAAAAAATAACACAACTTCAGTATCGCCACTCCTCATGAACAGGAACACATGTTTTACTGCTTATCCTTTGCTTAAAATGGAAAATGCTGAAAGCACAAATGCCAAAGTGCATTTTATCCCGTATTTAAGATATCCTGTCTTTAAGAGTCACCCGAGCTTGGGAGAGAAAAGGCATCAGCCTGGAGACAAAATTCAAACTGTACAAAAAGCAGCTGAACTCCTCCCACATGAGATGATATGAGATGCCTCAGACTGCTCCACCTCAAATGGTAGGACAGGATCCCAGACACGGAGGTTCTCCAGAGGGCAGAAATGGCAAGCATCCACACATTCCTGAAGACGGCACAATTCAGATGGTCGGGGCAAGTAGGTCACATGCCTGATGAGCGCATACAAAAGAGGCTGCTCTACAGTGAACTAAAGGCAGGTAAGTCCTCCCAGGGAAGCAATTTAAAGACACCCTGAAGGTTTCGTTCAAGCGCTCTTGGCGTGGCCTTGTAAACGATGGCATGTCGGCCTATGAGGACAGCAAGATCATTGAAGCCAAGCTGAAATGACAGTGGCAAGAGAGTCAACCGAGCAACATCCAGTCAGGCCAGCCCCCGACACTCCAGTGCAGATGTTGCTATTCGTTGCGCATATTGGCTTTTTCAGCCACTCCGCACTCACAACATCCTCAAACAACTCTGAACTTCTTGTATCGACCGGAAGCAACGGTCACGTTAATTGCACGTCTATGAGAAAAACGTCACATAATTCAAGTTCCTGTGCAACAATTTTGATTTTTCCATTCTTGGTTCAAGATATTTATTTTGAAATATTAACCTTTGATTTAGTGTAATTCGACACCGATGACGTCGATATGACGTCATAACGATTTCCTACATCTTCGTGATAAGCTTCTTTGATGTTGCCAAATATCAATTCGATTTGACCTTTGCAACTAGGTTTAATGTTGCAGAGATGAGCTGAATGAAAGGAAAAATATTTAACTAGAGTTCAAGTGAGTTGCTGGAACAAACAGTATGTGTTCGGGTTAACTTCCGGTTCAATAAAATGATCATTGATGATGTCACAATCATATTTTTTTTAAATGTCCGAAATCATAACACCTATTTTGCGTTAGAATATATTGAATTTGAACTATTTCTACCGGAAGTAAAGTCTTTATAATCGTGATTTTTCCCTTTTTTGGTGTAATGTAGTATACCATATTATCGTGTATTTTACCAAGACCTTATCAATTACCAAGTGTACGTCAACCAGTTGACGAAATAGCCCTGGCAGCATATGGCATGAGAATGAAAGCAAAATATTCGCGAAGAGATAATCCTTGAGATGTGAGATATTCTTAAAAGCAGGGTACCAAAACTCAAAATTTGTCAACTGTTATCTAAGGTGTGAATTTTTTGATCAAATCAAATATCAGATAACTCTCAGATAACTTTCTAAAAAGGAAGAAGGAATAACAGAAGGAAACATACACACACACACACACACTAATTAAAGGACGCGGTAGTACATAAACACCTCAAAAAAAGAAAGTCCCCACCTGTATGTTTTAAAAATATTTTTAAATTTTAGAGACTTATGAGCATAAACATGATATGACGATTTAGCCTGATCATGGACACACATGTTGCAAGCAAGATTTGTGCGGATAACGTTGCGCATCAGTGCACACAACTCGGTTGATTGTGTGAGGGTACCTGTTCATTTCTCACAACTTTGCATTGTGGCTAAAAATAACGCCCCTGAACTCAAGCAAAATGGGTTATCCCTTTTGTCATCAGCTTTATTGACCAATACTTAAGACATAAGCAGCATGTTGGGTTTGTTCAGTAAGGGGTATAACCGCCACGATTGTCGATTGCTGCCCGACACCTTCGGTGCATACTGTTTATGAGGCGACGGTATTGCCCAGGTCCGCATCCGTCGCCTCATAAACAGTATGCACCGAAGGTGTCGGGCAGCAATCGACAATCGTGGCGTATATCTTGATTGAACAAACCCAACATGCTGCTTATGTCTTAAGTATTGGTCAATAAAGCTGATGACAAAAGGGATAACCCATTTTGCTTGAGTTCAGGGCGTTATTTTGAGCCACAATGCAAAGTTGTGAGAAATGAACAGGCACAATACAATCAACCGAGTTGTGTGCACTGATGCGCAACGTTATCCGCACAAATCTTGCTTGCAACATGTGTGTCCATGATCAGGCTAAATCGTCATATCATGTTTATGCTCATAAGTCTCTAAAATTAAAAAATATTTTTAAAACATACAAGTGGGGACTTTCTTTTTTTGAGGTGTTTATTTATGTCCTATGGATGATAGCGGCAATGACGCCATCATCATGCAGTCTGAATTTCTTACAAATACATTTTACCACATTACTTACTGTAAATTTGTCCACAAATAGATTTAAATCTTGTTGATACTGGTTGTAATTGCAGAGAGTTTCATTGATACAGTTGCAAAACTTTACCATGGGTGTAATGAATGACTGAAGTATACCATCATCAGCAACAATTGTAAGGTTTACTCTGTCTGAACTCAAAGGTGTCCATGTAAACAATCCCCCTAAAATTAAATGAGGTTAATTCAATACTCAATTCAAAATTTAATTTATTCTCGTACTTTCAAGAAACAAAATTTAAATGTTGATAAATATAAAATACACATTGCGAAGAATAGCAGGGAAAGTACGAATACGTATCAGCAGAAGTCTATTACCTATATAAAGTGTGCCATGCTCTTGTTAAATTCATACCACGTCATTGTACTTCCAAATACGCGCACGCACAACGAGCAAACGAGTTTTGCTACCCTGCCTGGCCTGCCGTGCCGTGAGGCATCATGGGATTAGGCGCTTGACGTAAGGGATTAGGCGCTTGACGTAAGGCGCTTGACGTGAAGCTTTTGACGTGACGCACAAAGCTAGTTCCTAGAACTAGAAGGAGTAGGGCGAACGCGATAAACGCTAAGGGTGCGCGCAGGGGTGGGGCAGAAAGGGTCTTACATGATCCGAGGCTTGACGCGCGCATTAATGTAACAGGGGAATGTTTTTTTGTAAAACTGAAAATTTT
>CM055816.1:64187055-64217257 GCA_029582265.1 Zoroaster sp. YZ-2022
TTTATGCATGAATAACCCAGTCTATAAGCTTCATTCTAGCCAATATTTCCAGGTGTACGTGCGCCCAATGACCCAGAACAAAACCTGGACATTGTCTCCGTCACCAACGCATGTGCAGTACCAGACCAGATCACAAGTAAAATCCCAAGACAAGCCGTTCCGAGCACTCAAGGTCCCAAAGCCATTGGAAGAGATCGCGTAACCACAGAGAGTTTGATGAAGGCTCAACAAGGAGGATATAACACTCTAAATGGGTTAGAGAAGTTGCTGAAACCAGATCCGAAAAAGGTTGAAGCCATAGTCAGGCAACATCAAGTTTCTTTTTATAGGAACGGTCTGTTGTTTTGGAAGTTTCAATCACCGAAAGTCCAATATGGAAATATCTTTTACTCCAGGTTGTGAGTCCCAAAACAGTTTCGACATCAAGTCATGCGTCTTGCTCATGTGAGACATTACTAGAGTGGACATCAAGGTCCCAAGAAGACTATTGATAAGGTTGTGACTAATTTCTTTTGGCCTGGCATTACAGCCGACTTGACTCGCTATTGCCGTTCTTACGATGTTTGTCAAAGAACCGTTCCTAAGGGTAGAGTCACCAAGGTTCCTTTAGGTATTATGCCTTTAATTGAATCGCCTTTTGAACGCATAGCAGTTGATATTGTGGGCCCTATTCATCCTATGACTACAAACAGAAACAGATACATACTTACCATCATCGACTATGCTACTCGATACCCAGAGGCTGTACCTCTTCCTAGTATCGAAACAGAACGAGTTGCAGAAGCTTTAGTCAGTGTATTTACTAGAGTTGGTATCCATAATGTGGTGCTAACCACTGTCCAATACCACCATGCTCTTCTTCAATTTCAATTTCGAGAAAGTAAGTAACATTTAATTTACAATTGATTGGCATAGGATTATCATTAGTGTCTAAATACGTTGGTAATCTAATATAAACATCTGGTGATCCTCTGGGCGATCCTCCTTTTAGAGTAAACATATCTTGATGTTGTGCTACTCCTACAACATATTGTGGTGGATTTATTCCAGTGTGCCTACGTACAGGATTATCTCCTCGCATGGGTGCATATTTAGTATGCATATTATAATCCGGTAGATATTTATAGTTATCGTCATATATGTTGATATGCTGATACACCTTCGATTTTACTGCTGGATCCGGATCTGTTCTCATTGCTTCTTCTAACGTTAAGAATTGTTCTGGTATAGCTGTAGGCCACCACCCTGCTGTTCCTGACCAGGTGTGTGTAAACGGTTGCATCGTAGGTTGATTAAAGAATGTATTTGTTCCACGTCGTAATTCTACGATAGACCATTTTTCTGCTTCACCGATGGCAATAGAGTTTAATGGATCTGTCTTATGATGATATGCATAGTTTAAAACGGTTGCCGATACATCCAACGACGGATTCTCCAATGACATCTGTGCTCTGCTCAATGTTTCGTGAGCTTGAAAATTAAAATTCGGTAATGCATCTGGCATCGCTCTACCGTGTGCTCCGAAATAACCATCGGAATCGACTAATATTTCATACGATTTAAGACTTTGCATGAAACTAGTTTTTACGGTTGTAGCTCCTGCTATGGAGACTAGCTGATCCATCATCGGTACGACGTTGTCTATAGTAAATCCTTGCTTTGCAATCCGCCATTTTTTAGCTGTCATCATCATCATACCCCATTGTCTCGGTGTCATTGCTGCTTTAACGAAATTATATGGAATATTCGTGAGTCCGTGCTGTAACATAAACTTATCTCCAACTTTATTTATTCCTTTATTGGTGACAGTGTCGATATAATGTGTGAATGACTTTGAGAAGAATTTTGGTCCGACTCCGCATCCTCCGTTTCCTGTGTCGTGATGACCGGGTCCACTTGTAGTGGGTCCGAGGTCACCCCCGGCTGCATCAGCTTCCTCGCTTGCCATGTCTCCTGGAACTTCAGGCTCGTGAATCCCACTGTCAGGTGGAGGAGTAGGTTCCGGTCTATGAGGGCTTGGTGTTCTCGGAGGCGTTTGAGGCGTATCGTCCTCGTCAGGGGTCTCTGGGACGAAAACGTCTTCGTCTGGTTCGTCGACTGGATGAGGTCGCTTTGGTGGTCGGGAGTCCTGGGTCTCATCGTCATCATCGGTCAAAGAAAATTGTACTTCTGATACGCAATGATCGCTCGTCGTGTCTTTATATGTTCTAAACGCGTCTTCTGGTGTAGCGTGCGCGCTCATATCATGTCCTGATTCGACCAACCGACGTTAACCTCTGGCTCGTCACCTCGTGCGATTGGTTCGAAAGAATACGGTGAGTCCTGCGTAATTGTGGACTGCGTGTGCGCGAGACTTTGCCATTCGTGATAACTATCATCACAATGATTTCTTAATCCACTGGCAGGATCCCAATAGGGTATAGTGGGTTCATCTAAGTTTTGTTCGTCTAAATTATCTGCTGATCCATCTTCTCTATATGCTGTCCATCGGGCATGATAATTGCCATATTTTGCTTCGTCGGATTGCATATGCCCTTCCCATCCTTGTTCACCGTAATTTAGTAGATGACTACCTTCTAATTCTAATGGTAATCCGTGGATATTTGTACCTACACCACGTCTGGGTGCTAGATTTAGGATTGCTTTAATATCCCATAAGTCGTATCCTCCCGCATTCGTATTATCCATACGGAAAACATATCTTTGTCCATTTAAATATACCGAACTATCGTGTAAAGTATACCACGTATCTGGATTTTGGTACGTTGCGATATCGATAGGATTTTCGTCGACGTAATCTTGTGTTACCCACGAATGTGCACCGAGCACCTCTGGCATTTGCTGAATCCCTTCTTGTAATATATATGTCGTATCTCGATGACTTCGATGAATGTTCACTTGATAATTGCCTTGTATATATACTTTTACTGTTTTACTTTCCCCTGCGTTGGTATCCTGATGTGGATTTTCAGAATATCCTATTGTTCTTAACCATCGTCGTAATTTATGTTCGTACGGATAGTTATCTGGATCTATTTCAAAATAACCGTACATTTTAGTCGTACCGAGATGACTGGCATGAGGGTACGTAATAGCAATATCATGTTTAAGATACGGAGATGGTACCGGTCCCCAGATGTCCTTTACTATAGCTCGTTGTTTTTCGTGTCGTTCGCATTTCATATGTTGTATCCCTTTTCCACTGTTCCAATAGTCTACATCTACACCGCCCACATGTACTAAAGCTCTCGGCTCATTACGTTTACCGTCGATGGTACATTGCCATGTATGTTCTAAATATTTCAACGATAAAGAATCCGGTGCATAATAAACACCATCTGCATGCCATCCTTCTTTAGTTCTGGAATCGGGCATATCAGAACTCTTTGTTTGAAATTCACCATACTTTTCATTCGTTACTTCGAGAAAATCGACTCTAGTAAAATGTTGATACGATCCCATATTCGGTCTGAACATATAATTAGTCAATCCTGGAAATTGTGTATCAAACCATACTTTCGTTTGAAATAGACTTTTTAAAAAGAAACCGGTCATACCCTTAATTTTATATAGATTAAAGATCATTGTTTTATCGGCTAGTTCTGTACTGATGGATGGATCGGCATACATTTTATCGTGCGTTTGACATATTGCGTCGACCGCATCTACCGGAAGTCTATTAAAGTCACGTGTTCCCGGACCACAATAATTATATCCCCACAGATGAACGGGAAACGGTATAAATGGTTTATCGCATTCGGATGGACTATCTAATAGTGGTAGTTCGTCGGGATCGTAAAGTCCTATTCCTCTGGGGTCTTTCCAATCGAAACCAGCATTGTGTTCTGCATCATAATGTGATTGAACCCAAGATGTAGTTAATATGCGAACCCAATTCATTCTACGATGGAAATCTTCATCCGGAGATAGTACTTGATGATATGCTACCGTTACTAAACACGGTGCATCGCATACTAGTTCTGCCGTTGCATATTGTACTCTGGTAGACATACGATACGGATTCCAACTTAAGGCGGGTATATCTGCACCTTGTCCCCGACCCAATCCCGTTCGTTTCGATGGATATAACGGAGGCATTTTTTTAATCGATAGTGAATCGTACGTGTTTTTTACGTGTTCTTCTCATACGATGTCTTAAATGTCTAGTTAATATATGTAAATATGTACGTATACACTTGAGTGTAGCGCGTACGAAGTGTCTACTGTGCAGTGCCATCGCGTTATGATGATTGACAGGTCGTGCGTCGACTTAAGTAGGACACCGCGTATCGCGTAATGCGTTACAAATACTGCGTATCGCGTTATCAATACAGCGTAATAACAAAATCGCCTATATAAACTCGAATTCTACAAATAAATCGTCACTCTGCCCGAAATTCACAATGGCACAAGCCATGATAAACACGCCGACAAAAGTCAATGCAGCAAGGATCTATAGGTTGATTAATACGCCTAACATAGATAAGATAGGTGTATATATGCATCATCCGAATAAACCGATGAATGCTGTACACAGTATTATTATACACCGTATCAATCCAAATGCCGACGCCAACTTCGACATCGTGTATGCGGGAATGCATAGTTGTCTGCATAAGGATCAATGGGTCCTCATCGAACACGACCCACCTACTACCACCGACGGACCGTCGTGTGATATCCACGGTCTACACTATCATGCCTTATGGGTGTCGGAAGTAGACTGGAACAATACCGCTAGGGTAAAGAAATTCAAATCCATGATGAGTGCCAGTGCCCTAAATGTCAAATCTATCGTAGTGAAAGCACCGAAGGCGATGGCTACATATATGCGGTTACCCGGACGAGTACTAAAGCACTGCAATCTCCCCAATGATCCTCAAGGACATCACCCTATCTTCGCAATGTATAGGGATGCGACCGAAGACGACATTCTCCAGATGAATGAGAAAAAGATCAAACAACGTGGAGGCGTAGGCTTGGACGCCGTTCCTACGGGCATCAAACATGATACCGAGTTCCTCACCGAATTGATGAGAAAATACTCCGGTCTCTCAGCTAATTTGCTCGTCGACAAAGTGTTCAAATTCGAGACGGACGAGGTACAAGGCAGGTTCGACAGAATATACTATAAAGCGAATTTCACACAGCTCTACAGTAAAGTAAAGACCAAGGTGACGATGTCTAATCTGGACAGGACCATGGGTGAGCTCACAGATGACTTTACTAATAAATACCTTAATATGGAAATATCAGAGCAGGACCAATTCCTAGAACTAGAGCAGTCAATAGATATATACACCAGATGGTGCATATATCAGGGTATCGATCCGGTGAGTTTGGCATGTCACATGCAAATCATCTTAGATAAGACACAACCGAAGGTTAACACCATAATCTTCGAGGGTGAGTCCAATGCAGGCAAAACCTGGTTGGTCAACTCTGTACAGCACTTATGTGGGAATGTGGGTGAAATCTCACAAGGGACCTCAGGCTATAGCTTCATGTGGCAAGATTGCGTGGATAGGCGCGTAATTATAATGAATGAACCCTATATCGACAGCTGCGTAATCGAAAAGACTAAAATAATAATGGAGGGGCAACCGACTCCTGTGGCAGTTAAACATCAATGCGAGGCGCACCTGCGTTGGACACCTGTAATTATTACAGCGAATAAGCCGGTGTGGAGATTCGCATGCAGCGAACAAGAGGCTATTGAGAATCGTAGTTATCAGTACAGAAACCTACGCAGATGCGCGTTCCTAGCGCAGACCACCAAATATCTAAATCCGAGAGTCTGGTGGGCAATATTAAATGAAGATACAATGGTAGAAGCGGCGACATTCGACTATAATCCGATCACAGATCAATTAGAGGCTGTCCAATCAACGCCTACCTCTCCATGCTATTCGCCTCCGTCATACGAAGTTCCACCATTCCAAGAATGGCAAAGTCCAGCCGTGACTGAATTCAGTCCAATTTCTAGTCCGGGTAGTCCTGTTTCTGATATTGACATACGGTATGGGTGTTATTCTCGAACGACACCCGAGCTCACATCGGAACTTCAAGCAGACCTGGAAGGACTGGAAGCAGATGTACTGGCACGACGTAAACGCTTACATCAATTGTCTCCCTATACTCAGTCGCCAGACGACATGCGCCCGTACAAGATCACCTGTTATGAGGACGGAACGTCGCTCCTAGAAGCAGCAGTACTCCGACAGGCCGAAGAGCATGATGAATTTTAATTCAATAAAAGTCTCTTTTAATCGCTTTTATTAATTAAGATTCAGTAATATTATTTAGGGTACCATTAATCTGTCCAATATTAAACATTGTATAAATCCACACCTTTATTCCATATATTATTATAATATTCACCGGCTTAAATAACACTATTACTCATATAATATTAATGGTACCCTATTATGCAGTTATCAAATAAACGAAAAAAACCACTTAATAAGTGATGTTATAACCTGAAAAAATGCCCTCAACTGTCTCGATTCTTTAATATCACTCTATAATACAAAATAGTAATAGCGCCCTCAACGGAAAAAGCTAACTTAGGATAGAAGACTATTCAATAGGGCTACTGCACCGCCGTCATCGAATCAGAAAATAAGGGTTTTGAAAACTTACCTGATTTGTCCATGTCTAATGATAATCTTTTGCAGCTTCATCCTTTAGAAGCTAAAGAGTCAATCACCGATGTCAACATAAATCCAAATTTTCATCCAAACCAGCGAAGTGAAGTGAACAGACTCTTGGGTAACTACAAGGACATCCTCACGGACCTACCAGGAAAAACTACTCTGGGAAAACACAGTATATCACTTCATAAGAATGAACCTATACGAAGTAAGCCGTATCCACTTCCCCATGCCCTTCGTGACACAGTGAAAGATGGAGGTAAGCACTATGCTTAAAATGGGTGTAATTGAACCTTCAAATGCCCCATTTGCCTCACCGATTGTGTTGGTTAAAAAGCCTGATAGATCTAATAGGTTCTGTGTTGATTTTAGAAAGCTAAATCAAGTTTTTGTTTTCGACGCTGAGCCAATCCCCGACCAGGAAGAATTGTTCACTAAACTTAGTCAAGATAACTACTTCACCAAAATAGATTTGAGCAAAGGATATTGGCAGGTGCCAATGGATGAGGGGGCTAAACCACTTACTTCATTCATTACTCCAGCGGGGTTGTTTTAATTTGCTGTCATGCCATTTGGCTTGGTAAATGCGCCAGCCACCTTCAGCAGGATTATGAGGAAACTTTAACGAGGTCTAGATTGTGTCATAAACTACATCGATGACATTCTTGTTCATACTATATCTTGGGAACGACATGTGAAGGTTTTGACCGAGTTGTTTCGCAGACTACGGTCTGCCCATCTAACAGTACGTCCAAGCAAATGCTTTATAGGCCAAGAACAAGTTGAATTTTTAGTCATATAATTGGAAATGGACATCTAAAACCCTGACCGGAAAAAAGTACTTACTATTCAACAAGCTAAACAACCAGAAACCAAAAAACAACTAAGGTCCTTTTTGGGCATGTGTCACAATGCCGTCATAAGAACGGCGTCGGATCAATTTGCACCCTTAATAGCAGCACTCCGCCTTGTAACAACATGGACAGATGAAGAGCAAACAAACTTATGTATGAAAATAAAGAATATATTTATTAAATACAATTACATACATAATTAAGAACATTCGATTACCTCGCTAATAACACTTTAATAACAATATAGTTAATGACTCTCCACTGTGCACTGGCCTAAAATCTATCGGTGGCACAGCCAGACAAAATAACTTGAGTCGCAACAAAAAATATATATGTGACGAAAACCCAAACATAACAGGATCCTAAAATCATAACACAAAAGACATCACCCAGGCCACGAGATATAAAGTGTGTGGGTCCCAGAAGACCAGCTGCTAGTGTTCCGCCCTCATGTCCAGGCTGCACAGGTCGCCTCAACGCGGCCACGAATGGTCATCGTTGTCACGCCCGTCAGACGATTTCCCCACCACAGAATCCCGACTTATGCCCCAGGTAAAAACCCTGCGATTGAAAAAGAATGTGCTACAACGTAACACCTATAACTTTTTACATCGGCACATCTTTAACTCAATACTTCCACAGTACGCCATTGCGTTACAAGAACGTTTTGTTCAACAGAAAAACAATATACCTATAGAACTTCAACGCTTTCCAATATATAATTGGTGTAAAATTATTTAACATTGCCGTTGAATACATGAAACAGCAATTTCATGTATCCTTATTTCACAAAATAACACGATTACAAATAGTTACTTACAGGTTAAACCTGGTTTTTGATGAGGTGACGAGGCTGCAAGACCCCAAGTACTTCACAAACGTCTATGCGGCACCCTGCTTCCGGTGTCTGCCTCGGCTCTCGAAGCCTAATTAACGGCACTACAACCTGGATTACTCCGCATCCACAGACGAAAATTGCCCTACCGTCAGGTAACTTCTGATGGGCGCACAAGTACACGGGCCTCAATGCCCGATATCAATTCGACTTATGTCTTGCAGCCAAGTGCCTGACCAACGCCCTACTCCAGGTTTAAATACTTCAAGTAAAACACGCACAACATTACAAACTCATCTAACAAATACAAAAGTAACAACCTTGTTACCCAATCCAACTTTAGTCATGGATCAACAACCCATAAAATTCCTCTGTGAGTGGCTGTCGTCCGACCCAACGTACTCAATATGCATAGTTATGTTAATTACAAAGATGAATATTCAAATCCAATCCACTGATGTACACATAATAAGGAATGTCTGCAACAGCTCACTCCACTCACACAGTAATTTAAATACTCAATCACATTGTGACAGCATGTCAAACTACTACAGAAGGTTTATTCCTAATTACGCTGCCATTGAAGCCCCCTTAACCGACAAAACTAGGAATAAAGAACCAAAGAACATCACTTGGGAAGCTAGTCAAGAACAGGCTTTTTGTACTCCAAAATCTAAACTTACCAGTTCACCTATCCTTCGTCTTCCTGACATTTCTAAACATTTTATATTGAGAACTGATGCTTCAGACTTGGGAGTTGGAGCAGTTTTGCTCCAGGTTCACGAAGGTGAAAAGTTTCTGTGGCGTATGCAAGTAAGAAGCTCTTTTCGAGGGAAAAGGCATACTCTGTCATGGAGAAGGAATGTTTAGCTATCGTATGGGCCGTATGTAAGTTTGAACCTTATCTATATGGTCGTCGTTTCGTCCTTGAAACTCATCATCAACCTTTGATGTATTTACAGCGAGCCAAAGTTGCAAATGGTAGAATCATGCGCTGGGCTCTCGCCCTGCAGCCTTATAGATTTAAGATAGAAGCGATCAAGGGAAGTGACAACGTGGGAGCAGATTTTCTCAGTAGATCCTAGAGTATTATCAGACAGCGAAATGAAAATGTATAAATACAATTTTCTTAGGAGGGAGTGAAATGTCACAAGTGACCTTTAGTTAAGTAAATAGGTAATAAAAGTTTCAGTAAAGATAGTTTTCTAACCAGGCCTCACAGTGTTTATTTTACTTACCTTTATTTTGATTGGCCTAAAGTCAGTTCGAATAAATTAGTAGTTAATAAGAATAGAATCAAAGTGTTTGTCCATGAGGGCAGTAATCAAATAGGTCAGTACTAAGTGTGTGTGAAGTGCTGCTATTGTTCCAATATTGTGTGTGTGGGTGTGTGTGCATTTTTTTTGCCATGTTAGGAGCACATGTAAAAAAATTCCTAGCAGATTCCTTTGGGTGGGACCAGGTTCTGGGCAGTAGCATTGATAACAGGACACTTGTTATATAACTTTCAAGCAGGCGACATCGTATGCAATCAGACAGCCCTGTGAATGCTCATTTATATACACATGTACGTGTGTATATGCTACACTTAAAATTTCCTGACCGTAAGTTATAATTACTGATTTATTTACTGGACAACGCTACCGAGATGAACTCTTAGCGCCTGTTGCGGTACCGTTCCTTCGACGTCATGGCCCGGGCGTCATTTTCCAGCAAGACAACGCCCGACCGCATACAGCTCGCATTGTCCAGGATTTCCTTCATGAAAACGACGTTGATATCCTGCCTTGGCCAGCAATTTCACCTGATTTGTCACCAATAGAGCATGTTTGGGATGACATGGAGCGTCGCCTGCGCCTGCTGCCGCGTCAGCCAACAAATGTCCAAGAACTGTCCAGGGATCTCCTCAGGGTGTGGAATGACATTCCACAAAGGTTCCACAGCAGCCTGATTTCATCAATGAGTGAGGCGCCGATGCACTGCAGTGATCAACGCAAATGGAGGACACACTCGTTATTAATATCTTTGTGACATTCCATTTTGCCGCTTAAACTTTGAGCTCAAAGAAAAGGCATAAACGCTAAAGCCAATGAGTTATTGTCAAGTGAGAATATTGGCATACCTGTCAGACCAACAAAAACATTGAAGTGGACATTTTCAACCTCATTTAAAAAAAATTCATGACATTTGTATCATGCACAGTTTCTTTTTGTGGCTAGTATAGATGAACAGTTAATTGTCATTGCCTGTTTCTGGTTTATCTTGATTTCTACTTCTTTGTTGAACTTTCTCAGATATAGTGTACAAATAAGGTTTACAAGTGACAAACAACATGTAAAGATTAAGTATAAAAACAGTATAGGCTAAAGCTAAGCATTTAAACGTTAAACAGTTGTGATTATAAACAGAGAAACAGTGCATTTTGGTAACTTAAAGACATTTTGGCAAATAACTGCACATTTTACCTCCAGAAATTGCACACTCATAATACGTCATCCCTAAGAAATCAAAGACAAGAAAGTAGAAGTAATCACAGTGGAGGACACTCTGACTATTGATGTGTCAGTCAGAGGATGCTATTTGTACACTCCACATGCCCAAGACACTTGCTCAAGACTTATGGAAATCTGCAAATACTGCAAAAATACTAACTGCTATAGAGAAACAACAAATGTATACATTTGTTGTACAATCATCAAATATCATATGCCTCAGTAGTCCTGACAAACTTGACAAACAAGGACCCTCCAATGGCACTTTCAAGCCTACAACTAAAAGATTGTCCAAATCATATGCAGTTATTTCCATTGAAAGTCTGTTTCTCCTATAACTTGGTTTCTACTTCTTTCTTGTATAAATGCTTTTTCACGAATGACGCAAAATGACAAACATGCAAATATAAAGTATAAACACAGTAAACATGTAGGCTATACGTTAAGCAATTACAACTGTTGTTGTTTAAACATAGAGAAAGTGGATTTTTCTATAACATTTTGGCAAAGAAATCCACATTTTACCTCCACAATTTGCACAGTCCTATACTTATAGGTCAGTCCAGCATGAAATGTAAGAGAAGAAACTGGTGACCGCATCAAGATCATGTGTCACCAAAGAACAACAAATTCCTACAAATGATAACTTTATCAACCACAAAAAACACGCACATTGATGTAAGTATTCAAATTATTGCTATCAATATCCATAATGGTACAAATAAGAGTTCAGTATTTAAACTGCTTATTGTGCAAAACAATTACCCTTGACTTTACCCATGATTCATAGTGCGCATGAGATACCAAACACATTAAGGCTGGGTAAGGTCAAAGATAATTCAAGATAAACAAGTTATTCCTCCACATGCGCAAGCAAAATACCGAACTTGCTTTTTTACAAAACCCAACGACAAAATACCACAGTGGAGAGCACTACGGAAAGTACAATAGTATTACTATAATTAGTTCTGTAAATTACTGTAAATTATTTGTTATTACTGTAATTTAATTTACAGTAACAATGGCACCAGGCCTACTGCTCAGATTTTACAGTACTTTACTGCATGCATTTTACAGTACTCGAACTGGGATCATCTGCACGGATGTCAATCGTATCGCAATGTATCGCAAAGGTTGAAGCAGGTGACCACAGATAAGGGAAAGAGGCAGTTCATCCTTGACACATTCGCCCTGCTACAAACCCAGCACAGTTTCACCCGGGCGAAGGAAATCTTCCATCACATGTGTATAGTGTTTTCTTCGCTCCTTACCTGCACCAGAGTGACGTCGTCCCAGGACACGGCCGTTACGCGTACGCACCGAAAAAAGAGTGCGCCCTCAGTTTTCAAAAAAGGACAATCGAAAATAGACATCTTCCTACGCCCTACGAGGGCGCTGTTTGTTATTGTTCAAAAAGGGTAAAACTGCCGTTGACATACGTAAACATTTCTAGAATTTTCATTGGCGGAAAGGTTTATGCAAATTATTTAAAGAATGCAATTGATTGAGAAAGTATCAAGAAGTCTAAAAAGGTAGAAGTTCAGAGGTCAAATGATTCCGTGGGCGAACTAGGTCGCACGTGTAAATCTTAAATGATGCGCACGGTGGTAGCTGCTGAAAATGTGTTCCAAAAGTCGTCATTTCTACGATAAATATCATTTCTACAGAATTATGCCACAGGTAAGTTGTATAAATGGACATTAATTGTAGGGATAGATGTGATATTAAAGTGAGGGCAAGTATATTTTTCTTTCGGCGAGGTTTTAGAAAGTCGGTAAATAACGACCGAACAGTTTTGGTTTTTCGTACTGTCACATGTTTACGTATAGAAATACATAGTTCAGTACATGTACATGAATGATCGACTATCGTTAACTTAGGCCATTATCGTTAAGTAGTACATGTATATGGGGTGGGGGCGAGTGTTGGGGATTACATTGGGCACTACTGCCTGGTTCTAATTTTGAACCGTCATTTCACATGAAGTTTTACACTGACGTAGCTAAGTGAATACAGCCATGCGGTAGCAAGTGCCAGTATTACAGTACATTATTAATAATATTCACAAATTGGTAGAATGTACAAGATTCACGAACATTTTGCAGATAGGCCTACAGGTATAACTTTCAAATATTGACATATTTTATTGAACAGCAAATATCACTAATTTTGAACCACCCTAAGCCTAATTCATCAACATAAATAATGCACGTAGCAGATTAAAGATGTGCACGTATACCGTAAAAGTGTTTGTTTCAAACACACCTTGTAATAATAGTTTTTATGCACTCACTTTCTTTACAGAAAATAATTATTGTTAATACCGTCATTATTTACAAATTTATACAGATGTTAAAAATGTGTACAGTTGTGACATGGAATTGTAAATGCTTTTTGTCTTTGCCCAAACTAGAATATGAAATGTATTACTATATTATTATTTGTTTATTTGATCCTTAGGAGCCGAGTTTTCCCACAAGAGGTTTTGACAAGAAGTTGTTCATGTACATGTATGACTGTCCGGTAAATATCTGTTCTGTACCCCACAATTATATCAACAGATTCTTTATAAGTTAGTACATAGCATAATGTAACTTCTGTATATTCTATGCAAGTCACAGTCCAGCAAGAACTGTAATTATTTTCAAATTAAACCCGACTGTCCCAAACCCACCAAAATCAACGCATTGTTTTTATTAATTCTGATGGACTGAGTGTCATAGACAGTCAAAATGCTTAGGGTGTTAGGGTTTAAATGAACTAATTTAATTAAATTAGTTAAGTGACATTCAATGTTTGGTATTAATTGCCGTATAAAGACCGCACGTTGAACATTATTTTATTCTCATTGGTGTGATTGCAGTCGGTCTCGGACTACTATAACTAATTATCAAACCTACCACCCGCCCCCCTTTTTCCGCACTTGTTCCCAACAACAAATTTATTCCTCACTTTTTCTTTTTTTAGCATTGATGACTTTTGACTGAACTTCTGGAGTAGTTGCCACATGGTGACGCCTCATGATTGTCATCAGTTGCTGAAGGTTGTCCCTCATCCCGCTGATGGCCCGGCGTGTTCTGTTGAACTGGGTATGAATGAGTTCACCCCCTGTTCATTCAGCATACCAAATCCAACACCAAACCTGCAGAGCTGCTCAACGGCATGATCTTCCAACAGATGCATTTTGGGTGTAATAGTGGCCGTTGGGAAAAGTCGTCTGGACGTCGACATAAAACTTTTGATGCAACCATCTATGTGGAAAATATGATAAGGCATTGATAAGAATTGGGAATCATGAAACATTTGAATGTTTTGAATGATGTACACGACCATACGTATACCTACTGATTACTTGCAGGTCAGCATGTGCGACTCTATTTGAATGGTTGATTCCGTGGTGTACGTCACCGAATTTGAGCAAAATTTCATGAAATTTGCTGCCAACTTCAGCTCCCTCACGTATTACTTTTTGTTGACTGGATAGTGGAATGTCGGCACATTCAAGAGTCTGGAGGGTTTTTCGAGGGGCAGAGGTCAAAGTCATCAATCACTTTTAGCTGCATTGTTTAAAAACGTACACAATGTTATGTTATTCACAATACTGCTCAACATGCATGCATTGTCAACTAAGCTTACTGCATAAAGGTATACTATGGACTTAAGATATTGACACAAATGAAAATATGTACCTGACAACATTTATGTACATGATTTCCTTCAAAGGCCTTTCCATGGTAGGCCTGGCGTTCTACCTTGTGACGCTTCAGAACATCATCAAGGGAACCAGCAACAGGTCCAGATCAAAAGGGAAGGTCAACGACAATATTTTCCTGTAAAGAACAATGACAACAGGAAATAGTTTAATTGAAATATGTGTACTAAGCTGTTTGATTCCAATGGATTTATTTATATTAATACAAACATTGGAAACTCACCAAATCACGAATCTCTGCACGGAGTGTGAATGCACGATTTGCCATATCACGGAATACATCATCGGCATCCTGGAGATTATTGTTTACTAAATGAAGAGGGAGCTCATCCTCGATCTCTTCCAACTCATTACGCTTGTTGATGATGTATTGATTGATGGTGTCCTGTCTTGTATACTCTGCATTCACCTGTTGATCGAAGTTGTTCTCGCAATCATCTGAAGGGTCATTATATTGTACTCGAAGTTTGAAAATCTTCATGTCGATCTTATGACATGCTGCCTCCAGCATATCATACAACTTCTTGAATACTCCAAGGGAGATATGCAGACTTGGAATTACAACCTGAAAACGGTTCGAATAGAGTACAGTTTTAAATGTACATGGAGTACAGTATCATGTGTACAATCAAAGGTTTGTCCAATCATGCCAATATGAGCCTATATTTTTAAATATATATTACATGTGTATTTATAATTTCTAGGCTTACATGGTTGATGTCCACCCCAATCATATGCTCTGCCACTACACTGTGTGAAACATCCTTTGCACGAGCCTTCCGGGAGCCATCTGCCATGTAAGCTCGGTAGTCGTTTTGCAGGGTGTCTAGTGTTCGGGGAGTTGTTGTTTGCTCACGTTCTGATGGAGGTAGTTTCATTTCTTGTCGTGATGTGTGACAAAACAAACAGCAATACCGTGCTAAAAAGAAAATGAATAGTTGTGTTCATGCACGTGTACACTCACTGTACATGTACATACATAGCAGGATACATATATAAAAAAGTATACATTTAAAATATCAATGTAAATTTTTTTCAAAAGAAGAAATATGTACATGTATGAGTCTATTGCTGTTTCTTCACTCATCACCCTTAAGAGTTATGCAGACGATGACAAATTTCGCTCTGATATATTGTGCACGTTTAGAGATGATTGTGTTGGTAATTTATGTAGAGCAGACAAGCTCATGATTTTACTGGGTAAAACAAAACTGTGCTCTAAGTAATTCCGCAGAGACAAACACATTATCAAGAATATGATATATCACGCTATCATGTGATACACTCTCCACGCTTTTAAGTGAGGTGAATGTTGGACGTATAATGGAGGTTTATTAAGTACATTATACACAGCCGGTTGATTGGTGTAAGTTCGCCAATTGATGACGCATCTCTGGCACTTTAACCTTTGACTGAGATTTGACACCCGATCCCACACCCAATCAGTTCGAGTGGCTAAGCTATTCATGGGACGAGCTGGCCTTCTTCCATTTCTTGTTGTACGTGTATCCGTGGCTGTCAACAAGGATCGCCTTCTGTCGTTGAGAAGCACCGGCGACCACGGTGACAGAGAAAACAAAGAAAAAAGAAACAGAAAGATCAATAAAAATAAGTATCCAATGACAGATATGTAAATTATGTAATTTTTATCAACCGAACTTCTACCTGTGCAAACAATTGCTGACTTTTTATGATACTGATGCCAACCTCTTGAATGTGTTGAAAACGTAAACTTACAAAGGTCTTTTTAAAAAGTACTGCCAATGTTCACCCCCACTTACTGGAAAAAGTTGTGACGATTTTCAACAGGTAAAATAATAAGAAATATTGCAAACCAGCTCAAACAAAGATCCAAAATTAGCGGAGTTTGTGTGGCTAGCTCCAGATCTTGCTAGATCGTGCATTGATTTTGTGAATGTTTTTTCGTTAACCAACTAGAGTTGCCGTGCACCAGTGCCGCCATTGACTTCACACAGCAATCCGCAAAAGATGGTTTGATAATGTTATGATTCCAAGTTCCCAAACGCCAAGGTATTATTTTTATGCATCCTCAATGAGATCAAAAGCAGTAATTTTGGCCAAATGGTCCCAAAGTACTGGTTTAATGTGTGAGGAAATAAAAAATTATGCACAATATGTAGTCGATTACGTCCGAGACATTTACTCTCTAAAAACTTGAGGCTCCTTCTGAAGTACCCTCACATTTTTGGGATGAGATACACAGACGATACATTCTCCGGAATGCTTCTCCGCTAATTTTTAGGTTTTTTTTCCTAATATTTGTTGAACTATTTCAGTGTGACTAGGGTTTGGATGTTGAAAATTGTTAAAACTTTTTCCAGTAAAAGGCTGGTGGTGAACATCAACATTGGTTTTCAAGACCTTTGTATAAGTTTATGTTTTAACTTGTTTGAACAAGTTTGCGTATAAGTAAATGATCAGTTTCTTCACGAAGGTAAAAGTTAAAGAGTTTCTAATTTTAGTAAAATTTAAATGTTTTTAATTTTGCATTTCGTGGTTTGGAGGGTTTGGAGGAAAAAAGTCAGAGAACCTGTCACTTTGCTGACATATTAAAGTAACGACTGGCAGCAAAACACTTTCAGAAAGTTTTGCCAGCTAGGCAAAATTGTGAACTAGCATTACGTGTAGATCCAGAAAGGGGAACCTAAGGCTCAGGGTTCTGAAATATTGTGTTCAAAGGCCTATCTTGTGCATCAACTAAATAATAGCTTATTTGATTTCACCAATAAACACTTTCACGGTCTTATGTGCCATCTTGTTCACAGGGCAGACTTGTTTATTTCGAACACGCGTTGCCGTCTGTGACTCCGCAATAGAAGGTCGAGCAGCGAGTCGCAGACGACAATGCGTGTTCGAAATAAACAAATTTGCTCCGTGAACAAGATGGCACATAAAACCGGGTCTGAAAGGGTCTATTCTGAAGTCTTAGCCTAATGTTCACACAAACGATACTGTGTACACGTATCAAATTAGTCACTAGACATTTCTTTGCACAGGTAGGCCTAATATTACTATAAGTAGGCCTACTGTTTCAACTTCCTCCAAGCAAGCCCCCCCCCCCCCATTCCCATTATATCCATACAGCATCCCCGAGCTACCATAGTTTGTGTACATTTTTTTTATAGGATGCCTTTGCACAGGAGACAAACATCAAACCCCAAGGGGGAAGCCTTGAAATATATTATGGCCAGGCAGGACCAGCCAGGATTTGATTGTAAATTCATAAACTCGTACATTGGTAAATTATCAAAAAAATAGTTGCGTACATGTTGTTTTAGTTGGACAACAATCCAATTTTGGTGAAACTGAGATCAAGACCAAGATTGAGACTGGATGATAAAAAAGACATGCACGTTAGACTCAAAAAGAGTAGTTACTGAATAAAACTTATCATGATAAACCACAAGGGAAACTGACTGTTTTTATGGGTATAATTTTAAACTGTTTTTGGTGTGAATAGGGAAAAATTTACTGGAGCGAGATTCGAACCTGCGACCTCCGTATTAATGTTCTGGTGCTCTACCAATTGAGCTACCTAGCCCTAATGTTGCGACAAAATTAACAAAATAGGGAGACCACCAGCGTTAAGGCTAGGTACATGTCGTCGGGTGCCCGGCAGAAGGTAGTAAGCTCTTACGTCCTTCTGCCGGGCACAAAATGTACAACATTCATCCCAGCAGAAGGTCGTAAGCAATAAAGTGGCTAGATTTGTAACAATAAGGAATTTAACTTTAATAATGTTTTTTGCTAATATTACTCAAAATATGTCTTTGTATTCCTATGCTGACTTTAAACTCTGTATATCCTCCTGAGTCCTGAGCAAAATATACTTGGCCAAAACCTATTTCATTTGACATACCTGATGCTTGGAGGACAAAATAAGGGGAAAATACTCAACTTTGATTTCCTGCTTTATGATTGGTCAGTTCTCGAATGTCCCTAAATGGGGACACTGGGACTCCGTTACTTCTCAAATGTCCCTAAATGGAGACACTTGGATTCTGTTACTTCTCAGCTGCAATGACGTACTCATTAATGGAGGAGTTAGAGTACAAACATCCACTGCAAAAACATTTTTTAACAGATAATGAATCAAATAACTCATTTGTTACTCAAGTATCTCAAATTTTATTAAATTTCATTTGGCATCACAGGCAAGTGACCTTCAAATTCAAGCAAATTACAAGATAATGAAAATTACATTAATAAATTGATAAGGTGTACATGAACAGTAAATTTCAGTTTAGGTCTTTGCGTTTTCGGTTATTTCTGGAACCGGATACCCGAAAGTGGAAATCTTCGAATACCCGGGTACCCGAAAACAATTTTGTAAAAACACATAGGCCCAAATACTCCCAAATGTATAACATAACCAATACGAATACAAGTTTCAAACAAAAGACAGCAAGTCTGTGAAACGCAGTCGGTAAATGTTTCTTCGAAAGCCTTCATCTAAGTTTCCTTCATTTTGTTAGCAAACAATCAGAGACTTCCATAATATTGTGTGGCTTAAAGTGTTCAGTCAGAATTTTAAAAAGTTGTTTACGGGTAATTTGAACCGAAAAATGGAACCGGGTAATGACATTTTCGGTCAGGTATCCTGTTTCATCTGTAATTTACATGTAATGGTATTGCAAATTAAACATTAGGACACCCTGCTTTTCAGTGCAAGCCAGCCAAATTTGGACACTCTGTTTCCAAATCCTGGCTAAAACCTTGTCTCGCTCCAAACTTGAAGTAGGCAGGATCCTGAAGCTGGAGCTTACTAATTACCAATAGTGTATAGGGCGTTAAGTAGTGTGAAATTCTTGAAAGCAATTCCTTTGCCCATTCACGCAAAGGAACACCTTGCATGCTAAGCATTTTATGCGGGTTTTACC
Organism: Zoroaster sp. YZ-2022; assembly: GCA_029582265.1. Taxonomy (NCBI): domain Eukaryota; kingdom Metazoa; phylum Echinodermata; class Asteroidea; order Forcipulatida; family Zoroasteridae; genus Zoroaster; species Zoroaster sp. YZ-2022. The sequence continues at coordinate 64,206,503 of CM055816.1, forward strand.
TGGACATCCTTGGTTCCTGCATCTTGCCGAGTTTTTCAAGTCAATACCTACAGGTAAGTGCTTTGCTGATTGTCGTCTGAAGGCAATGATTGGAACAGGTGTAATTCCCCTTTTGTTCCCAACATCTTCTCCATCACTACTGGAGTTTGACTCCGACTCAGAAGAATGGACATCAGTGTTTATTAGATTTAATCCCACTGCAACCCGAAAATCATACAGTTGCAGTTTGGTTTGTGGATGGTCAGTGCGGAATTCCAACCAAGAATTGGACAGAGCAAGATCTAGGAAATGCATCATTACTCTTACAGGCCATTTTCTAGTCCTTGATTTAACTCCATGATAGGAAAGCATTCTATCGCATAAATCCACACCACCCATGGACTCGTTGTAATGTGTGACAATAGCTGGCCTACTGATGTCCACATGTTGTTTGTCTTTTTTGGACCATCGTTTACAGGTACCCAAGGGTTCCACACCAGACACTGCTGATGCCATCAAGATGGATTTGTTATCAAACCACTTTACTACAGTGATATCATTTGATGATACAAACTGTTCAGATGATCCTCTCATCATCTTTTTCATTATTTTGTCATCAGTGAATTTTACTGGAATTTTGTTCTTCATTAGGGTACCTGTAAGTAAAATTCCCCTTTCCTTCAAATGAGAAATCATGGGCAGGGTGGTAAAAAAACGATCACAAAATACCCTATGGCCAGCAGTAAGTGTCTCTACAAGGCGTAGTACAGCCCCAACTCCTTGACCTGCTTTTTTACCATTCAGCTCATAGTTCTCAAATGTGCTTGCACCCTGATATATTTCAAAATCCAATACCAGGCCTGATGCTCCTGCAAGTACAAAGTGTTTTAAACCTGTAGGATGGGGCTTTCTGGGGACATACTGTCTTGCTGGACACCTTCCTGTAAATGCTATCATTTGCTCATCGATACAGACATGAGCTTCTTGTGGCAGAGACAGGCAGGAGCTCCGTACCTTTTCAACAAATGGTCGAACTTTCCATAAACGATCAGCAGTTTTTACATCGTCATCTACGGTGTTGTTGTCCACCACCTTCATGTAGTTCCTGATCTTGAAGAACCGATCCCGGGTCATGGTGTTCGCAATTACTGGTATGCGAGTTGACCGTTGCCAATACATGCGGATGCGCTTCATCTGTGATGGACCCCACAAAAAGAGAAGTTTATAGTGCTTAAAATGTCCATGCACATCAACTTTGAGCAAGAATTCCAAAATTGCCCAAGTTGATAGCCGTGCCACCCCCCCCCCCTTGTTCTTGCCCTGTGCCCCCTTTTTTGGGACCCTGGATCCACTTACATGAAGCAACAACAACACTCTTAGGGGAGAGAGCTTAATAGTAAGTATGTGATTGCTATGAAGTGCTGCACATAGCGTTTAGCTCCAATCATGCTAACCTTCATCACTTTGCTATGTTTTATGGAAATGTTGTACATTACAGATGAAAGTAATCAGATGGTGACCAATTTTGATGTTGGAATGACAGGTCCTCTCTTTGTGGTTCTGGTGGTAACACAGGCATAAATCTGCAGGAAGGAAACAGACAATGACAAAGAAAAACTGACTCGGAGATTTGGAACATTCGCATTCAAAAATGTCGAAATGTATCTCCAAATCTGGTTGAAAATGTATAAGTGTTTACACAAACATGCATGTTTACCCATAGCATTAGTTTCAACTAAATAAATTCTGAAATTAGGTTCATAGGCTTTGTTAGTTTACCTTGAAAAGGTAATTGCACTTGAATACAAACACTATTGCCTTCAACTCATTAACAGTTGTTAAAATTAATAAGAACATTAAATAGTTACTTGTACAACAAATGTAAATGATGTTAAACAGTGGAAGAAAACAATGACCACTTTCAAAAACTACAAACTCAAAACTTCAGTTTAGTATCTGTAAACCTGTCTTCTTTTGCAAATGAGACTCAAATCGAAATTGAATGTGAATACAAACATTGATGAAAGCATCAATGATCAAGTTGTTTTGCATGGAGCCTTAAATATCAAGAATGCTGTAACGTATAAACAGTTTGAAACTATTAATTTGAAACATGTAAGTAAAACAAAGAAATAGAAAATGTAACGCTCAATACGTTTTAATGAAATTTTTGTTCGCACAAAGCAAACTGAACATTTGAAGTTTCAAGACTTTGAAACAGTCTATTACTCATTTGTTTTCTTCCATATTTCTTTGCGTCCACGTTTAGTAGATGGTGCAACATCATCACTACTATCTGGTTCATCACTACCACTAGAGCTACCCTGGGATTCCCCACTAGTGCTAGTATGAACCAATGAATCATCATTGTCAAACTCGTCGTCAGATAAATCCAAATCCGATTCATCCAGCAAGTCTTGAAGTTCCTCACTAGTCAAATGCTGTCTCGGTACTCGCACTAGGAGCCATTGAAAAACATGTAAATCGATACAGATTATGAGTTTGAGTTTGGCTCCATAACATGATAAATTACTAGTTTATCATTTCAATAAACATCAGCTATGTCAGTGTCTGCATCTATTTTATGACGTTTTCAACTCTGGAGAAAAAACTAATGACTACTAGCTACATGACCAAAACCTGTCCAGACCCCACCCCCTAACCCTACCCCCAGTGATCTCACTGTGATAACTCTGAGGTGGGGTTAAGGTACAAAATCTGTAGGGGCTGTTTAAAAGTGCTTCCTCCCTGAAAAATTACAATAGTCATGATAATAATCCCTCCAATACCCCTTACTATTTAAACCATACAAATTAAGTTACACTGCTGACCATGAAGGGGTGGGGGAGGGGAGGGGGAGGGGGATAAGCCCTATCTGCCTAGTTTAGTTGTACAACTTACTAGGCCTACCTAGGTGAATAATCACTTAGTGATAGGTCTATTTAGTGCATTGCAATGATACATGTACACTGTAGGTGCGCATAATCACTTGTTATGTAGTACTATGTACATGTAATGTAGTTACGAAGTCCCAATGTCCCTCACAGGGGACACAATGATTTGAACCTCCATAATTCTCCAAACTAAATGTATTAATTTTTTAACTTACACTCATACTTTTCTTTAACTATTAAACATGTTTGTGCTTGTAATAAGAAATTCAAATGAAAGCGGTAAAGATGGAAAAATCGTGCCTTACCTGGTCTTCCTGACGACCTTCAACATGAACCTAGGTCGGCCATCTTGAAACAAGCACCACCTATCTCCTAGTTACTGCTGATACAATATTTATTGTCTACAGAGGGCAGCAGGCAGTTGATTTATTGCAAGCACACTCATCAGGGTCTACCTGGAATGTGTGTAGTTTAAGGGCTCAAAATAGTATGTCCCCGTAAGGGGACGTTGGGACTCAGGAGGATATTGTAGCGAAAATTGGTTTAAGCTTACGTTCTTGCCGCATCCAGATTGCGCTACTGTTGTAGTAATGTTGGCCTCTTGCCCAGTTTGCGTAATTTACTTAGTTTGTATATAACTGCGCGCGGTTTAGATTGTTTTTCCCGGGTTAAAAGCTGTGCGGTTAGTGTTTGTTTAGGCGAGTTGGGCACACTCATTGCGCAGCGTAATTTATCTCAGCTTGGGCGATTTTAATGGCAGGCGCGTGCATTTTAGCGGCGAAGGCGCATGATTAGGCGATTTTATCAGCAACTTCTGCGGCGCGTAAATTAATTCAGTTGCTATTTACGCGCGATTAAAAGTTAACTTCTGGTCTTGCTAAATTGCTGCCGGCGGGGTCACACATCACACATCTAGTCATCTATCTATCAGTTACACTCTGCACATAAGGTGAATATAGTTGAGCATCCCAAGTTAGTTTCGGGTAAGCTTAAGAAACATTTTTTATTTAACTAATTATCTAATAATCAGCAGAGATTTTCTGATACTAAATTTAATTATTTTCTCCTTTGGTAAATTGCCAAAAGAAAAGAAAAAGACAGTACACCTCACGGAGGTCCGTAGAGATTACAGTGCACCTCACGGAGGTCCGTAGAGATTACAGTGCACCTCACCAAGAAAGAGTGCAGTAATCCTATTTGAAAATTAATTAAGAGTGATTTATCTGGTCTCACTGATTGCATTTTATTTGTAACGATCTTACGGAAATATAATTATTTAAATTATCTTTAAATTTATTGTTGTCAAAGGCGGGCACCGCCTGAGTTTCTGATTGAGTAATAAAACCGTTATTTTGTCGTTTCTACAAGTTAATCAAGTTTCCCTGTCTATGATTATATCCGTCTTATGTCCCCGCAAGCATTTATTCAGCCGCTCGAGTAAAGCTTGTCTTAAAAATTATAACAACTAAGCGAGATTTACATCACACCCGCCGCCCCGGGTATCTCAACTCTGGTTCATAGGCGGGATTTCGCCACAAATGGTGTCTGAAGTGGGATTTCTATGGTCATAAATTTAGTCGGAAAAAAAAATAGCGATAATAATTAATTTAAGGCATATTTTACCTCGTTATTGAGCGTGAAGTGCCGGTAGAAATACATTAAAACGACTGCACCTCATTAGGAGGCGCTGTAAGTTACGGTGGTGTTACCGTAATATAGTGTGTAATAAGTCGAGGGGTCCCCAATATAGATAAGTAAAAGTGCAATGGCAAAACAATTAATCACTAAAGATGAAATATCAAGAGGCTCAGAAGAGGTGTCGATCGAATTAAAAATCGGTGACCTTATGAGTCAGGTGAAACTCCAAGAGGAGCAATTACATCGGTCTCTTGATAAATTGGCAGAGCGCCGACAGCAAATTGACAAGTCCCGTTTGGACAAAAACGATTTTGGTATAACACAGCTGGGAATCCAGTTTGAACCAAAAGTCACTCCTGATAAGGATGACACAGAAGTTTATTTTAAACAAAGTGGTGGGAGAATTACCCACCAAACTTCAGGCTATGTGACGGAGGATGCCCGTCCATTAGCTAGTATTCCGTATCCCGGGCCGGCAATGGGCACCATGAAAGGACGGAATGAGAAATCCGGAGACGAAATTGTGACAACTCCGGTAGATACAGAGAGGTGCACTCCTGTAAGAGGAGGTGCAGTCCCTCCTGTATATAGATGCATCAATCAGTCGGTGGAACTGGATGGAAGTCCATCCACTTCTACCCCTTGGCCTCTGAAAAGGGACAACCAAGTCCGATACACAGAGGATGGGGGCAGGTGTTCGATTGGGGCGACAGGTCGCCCAAATATAACACCTGACCGTTTCGATCGTAAGACACCATGGAAAGACTATCGTCGCCATTTTGAAGCTTGTAAATTAGCGAATGGTTGGAACGATAATCATCCCGCTATATTTATAGCCGCAAGTTTAAAGGGTATGGCACTAAAGGTGCTTGGATGTTGTGATAACGATGGGGGGCAATCCAAACTTCAGTATAGTGGGTTGCTTAAATCGTTAGATGCCCAATTCGGGCCGGGCCAAATGGCCGAAAATTACCTAATGGAACTTAGGTCACGCAGACAGGGTACAAATGAAACCCTGAGAGAGTTGGGGCAGGCGGTAAGAGAATTGGTGATCCTTGCCTACCCCGAATTCGATGAAGAGGGCAGAGATCGCCTCGCGCGAGCCCATTACACTGACGCAATAGAGCGCCAGTCAGTTAGAGAGGGCATATTTAGAGCAAGGCCCAAAACACTTGATGAAGCAATTAGAGCAGCACTGGCTACGGAAAACTTTGAGAAAATGGAATTCCAAAGAGAGGGTACAAGAAAACCCAAATTTTGCCGAGCCAGTGAAAAGAACGAAGACCAAATTGTAGGACAAATTCAAAGAGTTGTTAGTGCACAACTCAGGGAAAATCCGTGCCGAAATAGGACGGAAATTGAGGTAAATCCAAAATTCGGGTTACCTCCGAAAGAGGTGCATAATATGGGAGGACCCCATCACGGGGATCCAATTTGCTACAATTGCGGTGGCAGAGGACACTTCGCCAAGAAGTGCCCATCACCCAATATCCGAGGTCAGAAAAAGCCTTCGGGAAACGGACAACAGTTGACTCTAAGACCCGAGGGAAAACCGCACGAACAGAATTGGGGTCAAATGGGAATTTCTCAGACACAAAATTAGAAGTAAAACAAACTACTGAAATGAAGAACGTTTTAACGTCACCTCTCATTATGCCAAAACAAGGTCTATATATCCAGGGCATTGTTCGTTCGACAAACGTACAATTTCTAATAGATACTGGCTCGACAGACACAATAATATCTGGTTCGGTATTTTATCAGATCCCCGTGGAAAAGCGTCCTATACTTCAAATAAATGAGGTGCGGGTACGCCAAGCCAATGGCAGTCTTATGGGTAATATTATGGGCACAGCAGAACTTGACATTCAGGTTGGTCAAACTGTTGTTCCGGTATGTGCAATATTTGCAGACATACCAGTTCCTGGGATACTGGGTATGGATTTCTTTCTACCGGCCAGAGGAACTTTAGACTTCCGTTCTCTTGAACTTAATGTTAATGGGGGGAAAATAAAATGTACGGACGAAGTTGGGTCCGCATTTTGTTACCGGGTTGTGGTTGAGAAAACTACATCAGTACCCACTGGGCACGAAGCAATAGTGCCCGGTTACATTAAGACAGACGGAAATGGAGTTGATCTGGGCCTAATAGAACCAGTGGAAAATGGTGGTGAATTGTCCCAAAGAGGACTCGTTCTAGCCAGAACATTTGTTAAGGCAGGAAAGGGAACCGTTGGTTTGAGGATTTTAAACACAGGGACGAGCAACCGAGTACTCCGCGGTGGTACGACAGTTGGAATATTCACAAAAGTCGATGAACTAGACATAGAGGAAGAACACCTCATTGAGGTGCAAAAAGAAAATAAAGACACGGAGGTGCTAGTGCACCTCCAAGACCTTTTACACCGGACTGTCGGCAACTTACAGCCACAATACCACCATGAAGTAGTAAAACTCTTGTGTGAATTCAAAGATGTATTTTCCAAAGGGGAAACTGACATCGGACGCACAGGGCTAGTAAAACACAACATAGACACGGGTAACACCCGCCCAATCAGACAGAGGTTGCGTAGGCAGCCGGCTTGTAACCAAGAGGAAATCTCCAGACAAGTTGAAAACCTACTTGACCGGGGAATAATTGAAAAATCAGACAGCCCGTGGGCGTCAAATGTGGTCCTCGTAACTAAGAAAGATGGATCAAAACGTTTTTGTGTGGATTATAGGGGTCTCAATTCTGTGACCATCAAGGATGCCTATCCAGTTCCCAGAATTGATGACACCCTTGATGCCCTATCCGGAGCGAAATGGTTCTCAACATTGGACCTCTCTTCCGGATATTGGCAAGTCGAATTAGACAATGAGGCAAAACATAAATCTGCGTTTGTGGTGAGAGGAGGGCTATACAGCTGGAGAGTTATGCCTTTCGGCTTGTGTAACGCCCCCGCCACTTTCGAAAGGTTGATGGAGAGAGTGGTCGCGGGCCTCCAATGGCAGACACTCCTCGTTTACTTAGACGATGTGATTATGTATGGAAAAACAGTCCAAGACGAATTTGTTCGATTGAGGGAAGTTTTCCAGAGGTTTCGGGGTGCAAACCTTAAGTTAAAACCTGGAAAATGTTTTCTGTTCAAGAAAAGTGTGAAATTCCTCGGACATGTGGTTTCCGAGAATGGCATTGCTACAGATCAAGACAAAGTTGAGGCAATTAAAACTTGGCCGACTCCTATCAATGTAAAGGAAGTTAGGAGTTTTCTAGGTCTCGCCTCATACTATAGGCGTTTCATAAGAGGGTTCGCCGACATTGCGAAACCCCTTCACCGACTTACAGAAAAGTCGCGAGAATTTGTTTGGGACGAAGATTGTGAGAAGTCTTTTAAGATTCTCCAGAGGTGTTTGCAAGAGGCGCCAATACTCGCTTATCCGCAACCCGAAGGACAGTATGTCCTCGACACAGACGCGAGTGGGGTAGGAATTGGTGCGGTACAGGGTACGGAACGGGTGATTGCCTATGCTAGCCGAACGCTGTCAAAACAAGAACGCAATTATTGCGTAACTCGGAGAGAACTCCTTGCAGTAGTGGTATTCCTTAAGCAGTTCAAACAATACCTCTATGGAAACAAAATAACGATACGAACCGATCACGGTTCCCTCCGGTGGTTAACTAATTTCCGGAATCCGGAAGGCCAATTAGCCCGTTGGTTAGAAGTCATTGGGAATATGATTACGTGATTATTCACAGACCGGGACTAAAACACGCAAATGCAGACGGTCTTTCAAGACAACCCTGCCGCCACTGCGGCCTAGTAAGTGCATCCGAAATGACAACTGAAACTAGTAAAAATTCCGAGTTACCTCGGGAAGAATCTCATGTAAGAATTAGTAGGACACAACCTAGCATGACACATGAGGTGATAAGAGAGGAGCAATTGAATGACCCATCCATGGCATGGATACTTGAGGCACTGGAAAAAACAGCCAGTAGACCTGACTGGGAAGAGGTTGCCTTGAAATCATCAACAGTAAAAACCTACTGGACCCGCTGGAAACAATTGCAGGTTTTGAGTGGGACACTGTACCTCAAATGGGAAACAGAGGATGGCAAAGACATACATTGGCTTCTAATACTGCCAAAATCACTAAGGGGGAGGTTATATAAGAATTACATGGTGGCAAGACAAGTGGACACCTCGGGTTCAAAAGAACATTTGCTCGAGTGAGGTCACGTTATTTTTGGTATGACATGAGGGCCGATGTTCGCTCCAGTATAAGGAAATATGAACGGTGTGCAAAGAGAAAATCGCCACCAAGGAGGAGCAGAGCGCCTCTTCAGCAAATGCAGGTTGGCTTCCCGTTAGAAAGGGTTGCATTAGATATAATTGGACCCCTACCCGAAACTGAAGACGGGAACCGTTGGATATTGGTAGTGGGAGATTATTTCACAAAGTGGATCGAAGCATATCCACTCGTAGATACAGCCGAAAGCGTGGCAAAGAAACTAGTTACAGAATTCATATGTAGACTTGGTGTCCCCTCAGAGTTACACTCAGATCAAGGGAGAAATTTTGAGTCCAACGTGTTTACTGAAGTGTGCAATATTTTAGGCATACACAAAACTAGAACCACGCCATACAATCCTAAATCAGACGGTCTAATAGAGAGGTTCAACAGGACCCTCATAAATATGATTTCCACCATGATTGAGCCCCATAAACGACAGAGAGACTGGGACTTACAGTTGCCCTTCGCAACTTTTGCCTATCGCTCTACCCCTCAAGAAAGTACACGGGAAACGCCAAATATGATGATGATGGGAAGAGAAACGGCTTTGCCCATCGAATTAATGACTGAAACTCCTCCTCATCAGGAAGGAGGTGCAGAAACAGATTACGCAGAAGAGCTGCGTAATCGACTGCATAGTGCTCACGTGAGAGCACGTGATAATCTAAAGGCCAGTGTCAGGCGACAAAAGAAAGGGTATGACCGAAGGGTCAGTGGTAAAACCATACATGAGGGCGACTTTGTATGGGTGTATAACCCAGCTAAAAGGAAGGGGGTTTGTCCCAAATTAGAAAGCCGATGGGAAGGACCATACCTTGTCCTTAATAAACTTTCTGATGTTGTGTTCCGTGTCCAAAGAAATAAAAAGGCAAAGAAGAAAGTAATACACTATGACCGTTTGAAGGTCTATGAAGGTGAACCAATTAAGGATTGGAATCAAGCCAATGAACCAAGAGTAATTGATGAGCGGGTGGAGACCCCTCCAATAATAAACCATATTGATACCGGCATAATGCCTGAGTTTAACGAGTCAAATATTGATTTGGTTGAGAATGTACCAAATGATCAAAACATGGCTACAAATCTTGGGGAAGAGGTTGAAGCCGTCCCCGAAGAAGCAGAGATACGTATTGAGACACCTGCACCTCATTGCAGGAGAAATCCACGTAGGAAACATCGAATGCCGATTCGGTTTCGATAATGAATGAAAATGAAATGAAATGAAATACAAAATAAAAAAATTGTAAATATTGAATTATGCGAGTCCCTATGATTATTCTAATTACAGGATGGCAAGTCAAGCCCCTGAAGATCTGGATCCTACTCGGCTCCAGAGGTGCCGGAAGTGCACCAAGGTCTTTCTACAGAAGCGCAGCCTTTACAGACACATTCAGGAGTGTCATGGGCCACCACTAACCTCTTGCCTCCACTGCTCCTTCCGGAGTAAGAGACGAGAAAATTTGAGACGACACTACTCGAAATTCCATCCTTCCTGCCTGGAAGATTTAAATCGCATTGCTAAGAGATTGGTGGGTGACTACCACATCGCTCCAAGTTGGGTTCAACCTCAGCGCCCCTCTGGAGAAGCTCAAACAGGTAGATGGGTTGACCAGCCCGATTTCAGTTCCCGCAGGCCTAGTAGCAATTCTACACCCTCCACCGTGAGTCAGTGTCCTACTGCACCCCAAGAGCACCGAAATCTCAACCAGGCCACCGAAACTCATTATCAGCCTCAGTTTCCGGCAAGCGGCGTTTCCGGAGCAGCCCCTCAACAAGAGGCAACATTACCAGAGTTGGTCTTAGGAGATTTTGATCTGTCCCCTGTAGAGGAAGTCACCGCCCTGTCCCCTGTAGAGGAAGTCACCGCCCTGTCCCCTGCTGCTTCTCTGAGCCTCCTGTTTCCAGACATCGCCGACCACGACCAGAAGTCCATCCCCACAACTGGAGGTAAACCCTCGGCGGTTCC
>CM055816.1:64217757-64234412 GCA_029582265.1 Zoroaster sp. YZ-2022
TTAATTAATTACCTTCAGATCATGGATAACAATTGAAAGGGAATTATTCCTCATCTTGTTTAAAATATATTTTCTTCGATGTCATTATTTTGCCATTTTATAAAAATAAATAATAATAATGGAAAGTAATAAAATGCACAATTATAACTGACTACACGATTGAAAAGTGGGGAGGGGTGATGAAATTACACTCATCAGTCTCCCGAATATTTGTTTCCATGGTCAAATAAAAAAGTTAAAATTAAAATTTTTGACAGCAATAAGATGATCTTCATTTTGTTTCAGCTGTTGCTGCTGAAGTTACCATAACAGCTAACGCATGGGGAGACATCGGCATGGACACAACTCTGAGATGCCAAACTCAGTACACCATACGACAACTAAAATGGGGAAACAGTAGCTTCAGTGCGACTCAGTTCGGATTCAAGAACATCGAAGTATTTATCAGAGATGAATCTCATTACGTGTTTGATAAGGACGATCACACGTATCCAGTGACAATCAAGAAATTGACTTTGGAGGATGAGGCGAAGTACTGGTGTGAGGTGAACGTAGCTGGCGTAGGTTACAGAACTGACTCTGTCATTATCAGGATAAGAGGTACGACAAGTAGGCATTTGTAGTTTTGATTGTCTTAACTATGGAGTATGGTCCACTTATGTATGTCATTTATTACGATTAAGTTGTTTCACAATCACACGCTATCTTGTGTCATGTATGTCCACACGTACACGAACGGATTTAGGGTTGTTTTTCTGTAACTTGTCCCACTCTTACTCCCTGGTTATCCGCACTGGATACAAGATGGAAAACGATTGAATATGTAGACAATTGTTTTGTGTACTTTTGGAATTTTAAAATAAAATAAATAATGAAAGTTATCAAACAAATTAAGAGGGCGCTGTTCGCAAGGGTTGGACGTGTTTTTATTTTTCGTCTGTGTTGTTCGTCAGTTTTTGCTGTGAATTTCTTCATCTGTGTGAATTTATTTCAACTTTTTAATCAGTTTTATGTAGTTAACTGTGGAGCTTCTGTATATCCACTTTTTACGTACTTTTCTGCTGATGGCGAGTGGAAGTTGGTCGATTATCACCATCGGGATTTCTTCACATAATAATTCAACATGGCGGCTGGATTGCTGGGTACTTTATATGCAATACTTTTGTACTGTTTGCTGCTTTCTTCATGTAAATGTGGTTTCAACGACATTGATTTTGACGGTATTTATTTGTTATAGCCCATCAATAATTCCATTATATCTTCCGCCACGAGTATGTCTGCTGTTAGGCCTAATGGAATATTTTCACTACCGATGGGACATGAAGTTTTGTCGCATTTTATTATTCATGTTGAGAAAAGATCAAGGAGGGAGTTAAGGATGTCTTTGCGTAAGAACATGAACTATTCACCACATGTAAATAAACATAGTCTACTACTTTCTTTGGCACTTTTGGTGTGTGGAGATATACATCCATGTCCAGACCCTAGAAACACATATCATCGTCAATTGAACACGAAGGTAAAACTTGTAGCTTTGCATGGTGAGGATGATAAGTAAGACTAATTGCGGTGACACCATGTGGAATCTCAATTGAGTAGTAATTAGTTCTGAAAAGAACTGGGGGTACAACTCGACGTTTCGATCAGTATGCTCTGATCGTCCTCAGGAGAATGCCGGACTCTGGAAAATGCTGCTGCTTAAGTAGGCTGCTGGAGGATCATCCCCTGCTGGAGGATTAGTTCGTTGGGGCGCGCAGGCGAAACTGTGAGACTATGAGACTAGGATCCTAGGGGTTGGGGAGAGGAGGTGTGCTCACTGAACTGAATCAGTTGTTAACAAGCACAGGAAGGAGGGTGGTTGACTTAGATATAGGGGATCCCTCAGTCTGGTGGGTTGTGGACTTTGGATATAGAAGATCCTTCAGTCTGTAGTATAGGTCGCCAAATGTCGCTGATGAAGAAACCGATGTCCTGTGGCACAGTGTCGTGTTTGACGATCTCGATGGCCTCTCTGATGCGTCTGGGGTGCCATGCGTCGATGGGTGTGATGAGTTGGGCTGCCTGCCAGTCGATTTGGTGGTCCTTGATGTGCGAGTGCTTGACGATGGCGGACTTCTCGAAGTCTCCTCTGCGGCCGTGTGCTCGATGTTCCTTCAATCTGATGGGGAGGTTGCGTTTTGTTTCCCCGATGTACACCTTACCGCACTCACAGGGGATCCGGTAGACTCCCGCTCTGTTGTTTGGGTCCGGTTTGTCCTTGTGGGTATGTAAAAGTCCTTGGAGTTTGCTGGGGGCTGAGTGGAACACATCGATGCCTGCTTGTCGGAGGATGCGTTGTAGTTTGTGAGACGTCGAACACCATACTATCTCCTATTTTGATTAGATGTAAGCAGAATCTTTTTATATTTATTTTATTTTATTTTATTTATTCATGATATTTATTACGATCAGGGCAGACTTTCAACAGGGCATAGAATCGGTGTCCTAGTTTAAGATGAACACCGTGACTGAAAATTACTGGCTCGTTTATGCAGCAGCAACGGTAACATGACTTTATCATGTGGGGTTAATCTAAAACTGGCACTCCAATTCCATGCCCTGTTGATCGTGACGGTATTGTCCCTTCTTATTGCTTTGCATGACAATGTACCATACGTTTTTGTTGGGTGTGTGCCCCGTTTTATGGCAATGTGCCCTCCCCCTTTTTGCCACGTGACACCCTTGTTCGAGAACCAGGCTCCGCCCCCTGTGTCAGTCATGCTTCTGATTGGATTGATTTGTTTAACGTCATGATTGGTCTGAACTACATTGTCTGAATGCTATACATTATTCATGAGTTATCCATCTTAGGTCTTATTCCCTGAATATAAGAGGTTGCGTACCTCAGTTTGTGTACCTTCATTAAAGTAATCTGCCTAATTTTATGTTTGCAGGGACATCATCACTTTCAAATATCATTGGGTGTTAAGTAAATTAATGGAAATAGCTCTATCCATTTATTTATTCCTTATGTCAGGAATGAACTTTTCTTTGGAACTATCAGATTATTGGGCCTTCTCGCTGGTGCATGCAGTATGTAAGCTACCGAGTGTGGTTTTGAGAATTACAGCCTCACTTTCATATTTATCGTGAATAAGACGACAATACGGCATTGTTTTAAAATAACCATGTTGAATTTTGACATCTTCTCATGAGATACTCTGTAAAGAGAGGGCTGTTAAAAGTGTTAACTTTACACTGCAAATTACACAAGTAAATACTATGGCAGAATGAGTTTTTTTCAAGGTAAAAGCAGTTGGTAGTGTTGTTTGGAGTGCCGTAATGAATCCAGTAAGCCTTTATGTGAAACTTCACAATAACGGTAAGCAGATTGTACAAACAAGAAAGCTCTTGGAAATTACTTTATGTGAAATTTCGGCGGTTGGCACGCCATGTTTTTGATCATGACTTCATTGACAACTTAAAATGTTTCTGAATCACGTACTAAGCTGCTTTGTCTGCCCGAATTATACAGGGAACCCGAATCACTGGAGTATAAAGCAAAGGTAAGCATTAACATACTGTGTTTTCAAACTCCGCTGTACCATTTAACTATTCTTTTCCAAACATACTTTATTTAAACAAGTTATGCCCTATCTGCATTAATTTCATATGGATATTTATAATTTATTAAATGGATCAGAATTGTGCTTAGTACATTGCTTTGGTTACCAGCCAAACTTTCATATAAACTGTATGCATTTTAGCTGGTAGTCTGTTTTATACTGCTTAGCAAAAATATTTGCTTAGCAAAAAAATTATTAGTACATTGCTTTGGTTACCAGCCAAACTTTCATATAAACTGTATGCATTTTAGCTGGTAGTCTGTTTTATACTGCTTAGCAAAAATATTTGCTTAGCAAAAAAATTGCTCAGTACATTGCTTTGGTTACCAGCCAAACTTTCGTATAAACTCTATGCATTTTAGCTGGTAGCCTGTTTTATACTGCTTAGCAAAAATATTTGCTTAGCAAAAAATTGCTTAGTACATTGCTTTGGTTACCAGCCAAACTTTCGTATAAACTCTATGCATTTTAGCTGGTAGTCTGTTTTATACTGCTTAGCAAAAATATTTGCTTCGCAAAAAATTGCTTAGTACATTGTTTTGGTTACCAGCCAAACTTTCGTATAAACTCTATGCATTTTAGCTGGTAGTCTGTTTTATACTGCTTAGCAAAAATATTTGCTTAGCAAAACTTTCTGCTTAGCAGCTGCATGAAAGTGCATCCCTAATGAAATGATTTTATGTTAAACTCACAATGTAGGCCTACACGTGTAATGAGTCCGTCATCTCTGATCCTTTATATAGGACAAAGTCGGTATCTGTAGAAAGTCCAGTTACCCAACAGTCTGGCAGCTCAATATTCCGATGGCCAATATGTCCGACGATCTTATTATCTCAACTCTTCTGCTGTGCAGTCAGCCGTTATTCCTACATCGGGACATATCGTCCCTAATTTGCCATAGTGACAAATCCAAATGTTTTTCAATTTTAAGTTTTCCCGCCCATTAGTACATTCAGGAAGTGACCTACCATTGTATCTAATCCACATGCATGTATTCCTTATAGTACATTCAGGAAGATACCTACCATTGTATCTAATCCACATGCATGTATTCCTTATAGTTTTGGAGATAGAGCATGCATTTAAATGACGAATGCTCTAACTGGCTATTTTTGTAATTTGGCAAAGTGACCAATACCGCATTGGTCACTATGCCAACTTAAATTTGGGATTGGTCACTATGGCAAATTAGGGACGATATATGATGGTCGATATGCGGCAGAGTGCACCCCCTCCCATTTTGTCATCATTGTGTTCCAGGAATCTTAGGAATTCTTTAGAGGATTTTTTGGGGAGAGGTACGTTAACAATAGAACAACAGTGTGTTAGTGTATAGGGACATTGGGGGGGGGGGGGTGGCACTCTGCCGCATATCGAGCGTGGTATTTTGGGACAATGTGAAGTGTGACCGATGGGCCTTCGGAATAATGAACCCACAAAGAAGATTCCAATATTGTTTGGAGTAAGACAAAGACAGCTAGACTAGAGTGAGATTTGAACCTGCCACATCCCGGTTAACGTTCTAGAGGTCTATTTTTGGCGGTCTCCCTAAACTTTGTTTGGAGGACGCGAGTCAGAAGTAATTGAACCAAACCATTTTTCAAAATAACGATTCCAATGTATTTGTAAGATTCATTGGTCTGACAGCCCATAAGTCTAATTTTTCGACCAACAGGCTGTCCTAACAAAGGGCTGTCGGACAATTGCCACTTGAAATATTTGCAGTTTTCGATCCAGTATACATGTATTTGCAACACGACCCATTAACTGGACTAGGGGTTGTCCCAGTCGGGCTTTGGCAAAATCTTGTGAAACACCTCGAAGACATTCGCCATGACTGTATCAATTTGTTTGATTTCAGTTGTTGGTGCGCAAGTAACCGTTACGGCTGACGCGTGGGGAGACATTGGCACGGACACAACTCTAAGATGCACAACGGCAGACAGCATCAAGGAACTCCTTTGGAGAAACAGCAGTTTTGCTGAGACGTTAACGCAGCTACCATACTCGTGTTGTTTATTGTACCAAGCGAAGTGCTTAATAGAGACGAAACTCATTACGTGTTTGATAAGGATGATCCTACGTATCCAGTAACAATCAAGACACTCACTTTGGAGGATGAGGCGAAGTACTGGTGTTACGTTACGCTAGTAGCACAGGTTACAGAAGTGACTCAGACATAATAAGGATAAGAGGTACGACCAGTTACATTTGTAGTTTCGACTCAGATATAAACAGGATAAGAGGATCAATCAATACCGTATTTAACTGTAAAAGAAATATAAAAATGTTAAAAAATTGCTGCATAATTTTACCATGTAAGTTTAATCATAACCATTACCAAAGCTGTGTATTTAAAATAATTCATTTTTTTTCACACTGTATTTCCATGGTAATTTTGGTTCGATATTCGAATTAAGTTTCCCTCACCCCATAAATATACCCTAATGTAGCAATGAAATCACCACGATTGTTAACATTTAAACCAATCGCAGTTTTAGGGATTTCCGGTATCGGGTTCAAACACATCTTGTTTGTTATGGTGCAAACTCAAGTCTTTGATCTTTGACCCTCGTTCAAGCTTAGCCTCCGACTCAGAAGGAAGGTCTCCTTGCCTGTCACTATTTATATTGATTGGTGATATGCAGAATGTGCTAAAGCTACACTTTCCATTAATTATTGACAATGAGTCGAAATCGGGCAAACTTTGCGCGCGCCTTGTGAAATGATGGCCAATGCAGATGCAGTATTCTAAGAGGTTTTATAACACAGATGATGATCTCGCCATGTTTGTTTCACGGGCACGTGGCTCAAAAATATTTATTGAGGATGTGTGACGTCACTAGCGTACAATGAACACTAGTCCCTAAACACTATTGATCTTCTCAAAAATATAAATGTCCACAGATTTACATGAAATTTACTAAATATCATGATGATATCAAACATCCCTTGAAATAATTATTTATGTCTGATGAGCTATCATTATTTTTAATAGGAGATTATGCTACACGATAAGACAACATCTAACTTATTCGCTATTTTGGAATTGTATAGTGAATCTCTTATAACAAAAACATAGCCACAATATATAGTCTCCTCACATTATTTCCTTGGGGGTGAGGTTCAATATTGAAATTAATATGATTTGTGATATTTGAGATTTGAAACTGTCAATCAATCTTGAAAATTGTGTAAGGTTATGTTTGTGTTTATTAGGCATAACATCATCACATGATGGTTCATAATAGAGTGAGGTGAATGTACGTGTATAAACGACCTTTTGCGAAAATGTGTGTCAGTGCCGTTTACTGTTTAAAATAGAATCACAGAGAAAGGACATGATATAACCTTGAACTTGGAATGATATATCCTTTGAAAGATATATCCTTTGAAAGAATTTCCAGGGTAGTCCTAATCGTAACAACACTGGATCTTCCCTGAGCATAAGCGTTAACACGTGCGGAGCTTCCCGTTGCTACTGAACAAACATCCATCGACCTTCTGAAACGGAATGTCTATTTATTATAAATGAAAGTGAAATTAACTGTCCACAACAAAGGACTTGGAACTTCCGCCGTATTTAAGACCGTTCAGCATTGGTAATGTTGGCAAAACTTCTTCTATGAGTATGCTTACTCTCTTCGAATCAAGATATACATTAAAGGGAAGGTACAACATTGCTAATGTTGGCAACACTGCTTCTATGAGTATGCTTACTCTCTTTTAATCAAGATATACATTAAAGGGAAGGTACAACATTGGTAATGTTGGCAAAACTGCTTCTATGAGTATGCTTACTCTCTTTTAATCAAGATATACATTAAAGAGAAGGTACAACATTGGTAATGTTGGCAAAACTGCTTCTATGAGTATGCTTACTCTCTTTGAATCAAGATATACATTAAAGGGAAGGTACAACATTGGTAATGTTGGCAACACTGCTTCTATGAGTATGCTTACTCTCTTTGAATCAATATCAGGGCCAGATTAGCCATTGGGCCGGTGGGGCCGGGGCCCAGGGGCCTTGGCTCTCAGGGGCCCTTCGGGGAAACTGGACCGCGCGGCGCGGTACTGGGTTTGAGGCCCTGATAAGGGCTCCTGGGGCCCGGCCTTCAGGGCCCCCAGGTTGGAGGTCCCTGCTGGGGACCCCTTAAAGTGGGCCCTTTGAGGACCACTGCTACACCGTACAAAGCCCAGCTTTGTACGGTGTAGGCTAGCAGGGGCCCTTGTCTCTCACAGGCCCTTGGGGGGAACTGGGACACGAGGCCTAAAATGAAATGTATAGGTTAATCAAATATCAAATGTGTGCGGGCCCCGCCCCTCCTCTGTACAGTAGTGGTTCTCGCTGGGTCTGAGCCTCAAACGCAGGCTCCTGGGGGCTGGGGCCCTCCAGGCTGGGGGTCCAAAGTGGGCCATTTGAGGACCACTGCTCCACCGTACTGTGAAGCAGTGGTCCTCAAAGGGCCCACTTTGAGAGGTCCCATTGAGGAGGGGCCTCAGGGGGGCCTTGAAAAATGATCGGCCCAGGGGCCCTAGTGGGGGTTAATCCGTCCCTGATCAATATATACATTAAAGGGAACGTACAACATTGGTAATGTTGGCAACACTGCTTCTATTAGTATGCTTACTCTCTTTGAATCAAGATATACATTAAAGAGAAGGTACAACATTGGTAATGTTGGCAAAACTGCTTCTATGAGTATGCTTACTCTCTTTGAATCAAGATATACATTAAAGGGAACGTACAACATTGGTAATGTTGGCAACACTGCTTCTATGAGTATGCTTACTCTCTTTGAATCAAGATATACATTAAAGGGAACGTACAACATTGGTAATGTTGGCAACACTGCCTCTGTTAGTATGCTTACTCTCTTTGAATCAAGATATACATTAAAGGGAAGGTACAACATTGGTAATGTTGGCAACACTGCTTCTATGAGTATGCTTACTCTCTTTGAATCAAGACATACATTAAAAGGAACGTACAACATTGGTAATGTTGGCAACACTGCTTCTATGAGTATGCTTACTCTCTTTGAATCAAGATATACATTAAAGGGAAGGTCGGACATTGGTAATGTAACCTCGGACAAAATTTAATTCTAGGGAAGCCGGTGCCATGATCAACCTTTATACACCAAGTAAGTTTTACATGATAATTCCAAAATGTTTTTATTTTGTGAACTACCAATCCTATACCTTAAAGTTAGGTTGGGGTTAATGTTTGAGTTTGGGTTGAGGTTTGGGTTGAGGTTTGGGTTAGGGTTGAGGTTAAGGTTTGGGTTGAGGTTGGAGTTAAAGGTTGGGGTTAAGGTTGGGGTTAAGGTTTGGGTTGAGGTTTGGGTTGAAGTTTGGGTTGGGGTTGGGGTTAGGGTTAGGGTTAGGGTTCAGGTTCAGGTTGGGGTTAAGTTTAGGGTTGTAATAGAGTTAGGGTTTGTGTACTAGACACACAGAGAGAAGCCCGTCATGCAAAAGATGGCCTCACATTTGTTTGCCTTTGCCTCATACAGCGACTGCCATAGGCCCACTGCCGATAGTGACAGCCCCTGTGCCGAGAATGCGGTGGTGAAACAGTACCTTCGACGTGACAGATCTCGATATGGCCGACCTCCTCATTCAGTTCACCTTGTGCACTGAATGTCGTACCGCCAGTTATTCTTAACAGAGACGAATCTCATTACTTGTTTGATATCGAGGATAATTGATACACTTACACTGGAGGATTAGGCGCGGTACTTGTGTGTGATGCTTTATAACGGTCGGTATGAGAGTGATTCGGTGATTGTCCGTATAAGAGGTACATGATGATATTCGCAACCTTAAATAACATATATCACACCGTGCTGTGCTATAGGGGCCACGTGTTTTAAATCACTGTTCATCCATACATGGCAGCGATAGTGCGTTGCGTTTGGCGTATTTTGCAGTTGATGTGCGTATGTGTGGAATATCTCCAACGATCATTGGTTTGCAGAAGAACACGCGCGCGTAATACTATAACCATAGATATAGAACATTATGCTCTGTGACCATAACATACGCGCATCAATCGTACGCACAACGCTCACTTGAAGCCAAAGTGGCTATCATGAAGACATTGGGTGCAATTTCACCGCTGGAGGGCTACGGTGTACACTGAGTGAATACGTCTATATTAAATATTGCTATTATATATCGACTGTATAACCCTGTTTGTCCATCATTGTAGTCATTTGTCTCGTAATCGTCTAGTATCGATGTTTGTCTGTCAAAATGTTAGTGCACAAAAGCTTTGGATTCGCCCGTTCCCTTCTCACCGGTGTTGTCAGGTAGGCCTATATAATAATGTATTCGATCTGTCGTTGCGTTCAATGTTAGAATGTTTATTTATTGGACTAACTTGTTTAATTTGATACAAATGATGTAAAACTTGTAGCTTTGCATGGTGAAGAGGACAATTAAGACTAATTGCGGTGACACCATGTTAAATTCTCTATTGAGTGGTAATTAGTTCTGAAAAGAACTGGAGGTTACAACTGGACGTTTCGATCAGTATGCTCTGATTGTCATCAGGAGAAACAAATAAACTAACACTACCAAATGTAACTACACTACCAAATGTAACGCAAGGGCAGCTTTGACATAAATGTAAATGCTTTATTACATTTAAGAGCTATCAAGACATTTTGAACATTGCAAATTTTAAATCTTGTGCCATACTTTCGATAAACAGCAGAGGCAAAATAAATTTACTTTAATCGAAATTGAAATTACGTACCCTTGTTATCTCTGTAGACAGTGAGTTGTGTGTAACTATAGGCATCAAGTTTTTGTAATGATTTCTATTTTTTTATTTTTTTATTTTGTTTTTGTAAGAGGAAGTGTTAGGAGCGCACAACTGACGAAAGACTGTGCAAGACAAGGAATAAATGTATACATATCATAATCCTCTTGGAATGAATTATAAAAGCACATGACGACATTGTTTTCATTCGGTGATTAAAACCCGAAAGTGCCGCCATAAACCTCTTCGGGAATACCACAGTGTGTACCCGCAAGCCAATATTCGTAATAGAAAAAATAAAAAATAAATAAAATAAAAAATAAATTTAAACATTATTTTAAAAAAATAACCTTAACCCCCAGATATTTGTCTACCAATTTACAACCACACTAGCTAGTCATGTTTTCTTAACGTAATTACGTTGATCGTTCAATTACGAACTACACAGTAACATATCCTGTTCATAATACACGCGCTCATTGGTAGCACGCACTCTTTTTGTTACTTCAGGTTTCAAAGCTGACATACCGTTGTGTGTAATTTAACCCAAATTCCTTGATTTTAGCCTTCAAACGCGATTCTTGAGGCAGAATTTGACATTGTTAATAATATTGTGAGTCTTTACAACACATACGTTAAAGGCAAGTCCCGATCTTTCTCATTTCTTGCGTAAGAAAAATATGGTCAGTGCATTTCCAATGGGCTTCTGATGATCGTTGGATGAAGCCAGCACGTGCGAAGTGGGCGTGGTTTAAGTTGGAATGACGTCACACTTACCAGTAGGATAAAGGGGAAACGTGAACGCACGGTGATCGCTAGCTATACCGAGATGCAACGCGCGCGTATAATTACGAATGCACGGATACTGAAAGTATATTGCCCCAGACATTGCTGCACCTTGAGTCCCGGAAATACAGTTGTTATTTTTCACCATGGCTGTTCACGGCACTGTGTGTGCAGTTATATTATGCTACGTTTGTAGAGGTGAGTGTATTACAATCAAAGTGAAGTGTTTATGGAAACTACTACCTTTTAAAGACAGCATAAGGCTATGTAGATAGATTTAATTGGCTATGGCTAATAAATACAATAACGCTGATGATGGTGTTGAACGCAATATGCTATTGAAATAAACGGGCTTTTATCACAAATTGCTTTTAGTATGGGACTGCTTCATCTGCCTGTATCCCTATAGATTTGAAAGCCAATTTACCACAAAAGATTTGTTTAAATTTTGTTTGGATTGTTGGCTGTAAGTGTATGGTTACCCCGTCGATAACGACACACAGTGCATATAACCTACACTTTAAAAGCTTAGGTTGTTTAAACCATACCAATGTTTTTGTTTAGTTTTTTGTTTTCAACTTGCCCAATATATACGTCATAGTATAGAAGAAAGTAGACATCACTGGTGTTATTTTAACACTATTGGTGTTTGCATGGTATGCTACCCTTGGTGTCAGTGGGAATTTGAATGGGGTATGTTAGTGTGTGTAGGCCTAGCGGTTTTGTTATAGGTCTGGATGTGTAAGCCTGACTCAAATATTATTTTCTGAATTGTTATTTTTCATCTCATACAACACATTCTATAGAAAGCTTTACAGAGTACTATAGAGTTCTATTGAAAAAACAATTATGTAGCAAATGTGGAAGACTTCTGTAGAATATATTACTTTCTATAGAAGTCTATACGCAAACCAGGTTTTCTATAGAATAAGAATCTGTAGAATTCTACAGAGCAGGTTTATTGTTTTCTATAATAAGAATTGTTGAGACGTTTTAATTATTGTACATTTGTCAATTGTGTTTCCCTTTTTCTCTGGTGATAATATACATGATCTTCTGGAATAGGATATTAATCTGCAAATGCAGAACAGACTACAATAGGTAGAGGAGTACAATAAAATAGGGCTGTTAGAACATTGCAAAACTCACCTTGACATCCATGGGCTCACATGATTATTTACAAATCTGGCTCAAGCCCCCACTACTTGGAAAGACGTATATGGGTGTGCGTGGTTATGTATAGTGTATTTAACATAGCTGACATATTAAAGGGGGAATTACTTATTCAGACATTTGAGCTGATATGTTGTATACTAATTGCAATCTAATGATGTCACCTCAAATAGAAAGATTTAAAGGGATGATTGATATCATCATCAGCTTCACACTGAGTACATTTTATGTAAAGAATTAATTTTATTTCTAATTTTTGTGTGGGTTTTTAAAACATTTTCCCCCTGATACCCTGTTCATTTCAGTTGCTGCCGTGTACGATTTAATTGTAACCAGCGAACCCTGGGCGGACATATCTCAAGATACAACTATGACCTGCTCATCGTCTTCGGAACAATTTCTGGTAGTATCATGGAGAAGAAGCCCCCTGAACGATACTTATCAAACTTCGGTTAGCTTTCTCCGGTACCAGTCTGCAAGTCCTTCTTCAATCTCATGGAATGTCACTATAGATCAAACCCACTTCATATTCGATGCAACTATGGATACTTTCCCATTTACTGTGAAATCGGTCACCCTTGACGACGAAGGCACGTATTGGTGTCTAGCACTGGGCGGTACTTCGTTTTGGTACAGTTATCAAGGAACAGACATGCGTGTAAGAGGTACGATTGAAGTTCGTTATACTGTAGACCCAAACTTATCACGGTGCATGCAGCCAGTTTTGCCTTTCGTCCATAGACCTCGTAACAGATACCTCGGTGTACATACGCAAGCCGAATTGTGTAATGTATGCTGGTGTAGCTTACGGCAAAAAAACTGCAAAATGTACCTTACATCCCCATATTTTGTCCATCAATATGTTGTACAACATTGAATAACAAAACCACACTGAATAACAGTATTCCATGCTTTTCCTTCCATTTTTGTGTTCAGTCTAATAACCATCTACGTAGATGGTTCGATTAAAAACTACGGAGAAATTTGAACGATGATCACCAGCTAGACCGAGGTGCAACGCGCGCATATATTTGCAAAGTACTAAAGTAGTCTATACAAATCCACGTGACTAAACCGACGCTGGAACGGAAAATAGTCTGGTACCTTGTATTGCATTGATGATTTAACTTTATAATCTATCTTCAAAAGCTCAAGACGCATTGTTGATTTGTTACCGTTGATAAAAACTTGGTAATAAACAAATTGTTTCCTAAATAGAATGTACGCCCACAACATTTTGTTGTTGTGGGATTGTTTGTTTGCTTGTTTATTTGCTTGTTCGTTTGTTTGTTTGTTTGTTTGTTTGTTTGTTTATTTGTGTTTCGTCTGAATCTTTAAGTGAATTTTCGTAATTTTTACCAACAGTCTATTGGCTCATTGAGCTGGAATACACACTTTTGATATATATGCAGTGGCGGATCTTGAAACGGGATTTGGGAGCTGAAGCCCCCTCCTCCCTACCTTAGACCCTTAAGCCCTTCCACTTAGCGCCGCCCCACCCACCCCACTCCTGTGCCCAGAAGACCCCATTGAAGCCCCACCTCAATTAATTCTGGCTTGGAATTGGGATGTAGCGTGTAGCGTCTCTGAAAGAAGAGACCGAAATAATATGTTCTACATCGTCGTTAAGTGTACATACACAAGATGATCTTCTATTAAAAGTGTTTGGTATCAAAATCTGAAACTGTTCCCAGCCATAATCATCATAGCACGCATCCCGAAAGAATACTATCCCAGGTACTTGGTTCACCCTTGTTCCCGGAAATGCTGTTATTATTCACCATGGCTCATCAAGGCACTGTGTGTATGGTTCTATTATGCTACGTTTTTAGAGGTGAGTGTAAGAATTAAGGAAATTAATTTGTTTATGAAGGGAAAACAAAAATTACTGCCCTTGGAGCCCCCATAGGGCTATTTATAAGGCATTCAATGATGATATTTAAGTTTTAGATTCAAAAAAGTTTGTACTATTAAATTTGATAACCTTGCTCTATGCTTGAATCAGATAAAAGATGTTTACATTAAGTACGTTCAGTTTATAGTGTACCTTCCAAAAAGTGAATTAAATTGTTAATTATTTCCCCTGATACCATGTACATTTCAGTTGCTGCCGTGGACGATTTATCTGTAACCAGTGAACCCTGGGCTGACATTTATCAAGATACAACTCTGTCCTGCTCATCTTTGGAACATCTTCTGGGGGTCGCCTGGCGAATGAGCTCCTTAAACAGTTCGTTCAGCACTTCAGTGAGCTTGGCTCTCTACGAGTTTTATCCCAATGATTCACCGCGATTCACATGGAATGCTACCGTAGATCAAACACACTTCGTGTTCGAGGCAGTCATGACCAATTATTTCTCCTTTACTGTGAAATCGGTCACACTAGACGATGAAGGCACGTATTGGTGTCAAGCTTTCGGTGGTATTTCTTTTTCTGACATTTGTTATACTGTAGACAACAAGCTAATGCCTGTGCAGCATTTACAAACAATTCTCCCATAGTCCTATTCGCAAATACCACAATGTGCATGCGCAAGCCGGTTTTCGTAATGCATGCTGGTCATGCTAACGACAAAATACTGAAAAACTTACCTCATCTCCACAGATATTGTCTATACAGTTGGCCATGCTTTTCTTCGATTGTCTTTGTTTTAGTTTAATAATGTAACTATGAAGATCATTCAATTATTAACTACAGCATAACGTATAGGAAAATTTAAACGGTGATGACCGGCTAGACCGAGATGCAACGCGCGTGTATATTTGGGAAGTAGTTTATGCATAAAAAGTCCACGTGACCAAATACGATGAGTTTTGTTTGTGTGTGAAATGCTATTTTAACGAACGCATTGTTTTATCGGTATAGGCTTATATTGCTAATCTATACATAGAAATAAAGAACATTATTTAAACTGATGATAGCAAGGCGAAACAAACTTAATATTCTGAACTTTTTAATTTCAACATGTAAACCGTTGGATCACTTTTGTTACTTTTATGTCAAATATGTATAGTCGAATAGGTATAATTCATCTAGTATTTTCTTGACATTTAAACTTCAGTTTAAGGCTGTAGGAACCCAAACAGATTGATGTTAAGATTTGAAGAAACGAAGTAGACTATTCATTCACCAAATAAGTAAGGCCTATTCCCGCGTTATGTTGTCTCAACAGGAATAAGTTATGTATTTTGTTTGAATTTGAACTCGCTCGGCTTCAACACAGCAAACAAAAATGGTGTAAAAGCTCACGTTGCTTAAATCAACCAAAGATATGTCTAAATATAATGAAATAACTGTCCCGGAAATCAGTTGTCATGCTCTCTGAATCAAGGACGTGCACGTTATCATTGCAGTATGGCGGTGGTATGGTATATATGGTATATTTTATTAACATCATCACATTGTGACCCAAAGGTCAAATTACATGATAATTTACAATATTAAAAACATCAAAACTGTAGTAAACATTAAACAAATAATATATAAAAAGAACATTTAAATTGATTGGTTAAGACACAAGAAATATGGAATTATTATATTGCACATAGATTTGTCTGGCTCTCATCTTTTTAAAAAGCTGCACACAAAGACTACCTATTAAAACAAAAAATGATAAAAAGGTGAAATGGGCTGTTTTGAAAAATAAATTGTCATAGTGTGTGAACTGATGCGCATTACTACACAAGATGCGGGTATGAGACTCCGTCTGGCAGGAGGAGAGAATCATTTGTGCATTCTGAAATAGCAAGCCCTTCGGACAATGGCTCTCCTCCTATCAGCACATAGTTTTGGCTGGCTTAAAACGTAATTAATAAAGAGTTGATCACAGAGATTCTACTTGTTCAACAAGCTGATAAAATAGGGTATTGGGCTGTTTTGAACCGAGTTGTCCTGGTGCGTAAGTGGGAATAATGGTGTGCAGGCAGGTTGCGGGCATGAGACTCCTGTCTGGTAGTGAGGAGGAGATCATTTGGTACGTTCTGAATTGGCAAGCCCTTCGGCGAATCCCTGGAGACAATGACTCTCCCTCCTATCAGCAAGAGACTCAAGCCCGCAAAGCTGCATAGCATCCGCATATGAAGTATAGCGCTGTCCCAAAATAGTTCTGCATGCGCGTTTTTGCAGATGCTCCAGTTTTTGCAGATGCTCCAGTTTTTGCAGATGCACGGTGCCGCGTGTGTGGCGGTAGTCTGCTGGCTTTATACTGACGGTACGTTCAAATATATTCCTTTCTTAGTTTTTAACGTATAGGTTTTAGAGGTAGCTTAGCTGATGTCTGTATATAACTGTACATCGGATATTACATCATAATAATAATAAT
>CM055816.1:64234912-64257956 GCA_029582265.1 Zoroaster sp. YZ-2022
ATGAAAAAGGGTTTTCGAACCTGGCCACGACCATGGTGCTTTGTTGTCCCTGAGCAAAGACACTTAACTATAATTGCTTCTCTTCACCGTAGGAGTATAAATGGGGACCTTGAGGTGTAGAGATGGTAAGTGTGTTTTGATTAAGTGTTCGTTGCGCTGAGCGTCATAACATTTGGCAGCATGGCACGCATACCCAGGAGTTGAATGGCTCAGGAATCTATATATAACTGGCCCGTTTATCGCGGGCATTAATGTTCATTGAGGCAGCCATGGTAGTGTTTGATTACGGATTTGTGCTATAATACAAGTCACCATTATTATTATTATTGATTATTATTATTATTGTTATGTATTATTATTATTATTATTACGCTATTATTATATATTATTATTATTAATTATTATTATTATTATTAGTTGTTATTATTATTATTATACATGTTATGCTATTATTATTATTATTATTATTATTATTACACATATTATTATTATTGTTATTATTGTTATTGTTATTGCCGTTGTTGTTGGTTGTTACAGCGTTGTTGTTGTTGTTGTTGTTGTCGCTGTTGCCGTTGTTGTTGTTGCTGTTGTTGTTGTTGTTGGTTGCTGTTGCTGTTGTTGCTGCTGTTGTTGCTGTTGTTGTTGTTGTTGCTGTTGCTGCTGTTGTTGTTGTTGCTGTTGCTGTTGTTGTTGTTGTTGCTTGTTGCTGTTGTTGTTGCTTGTTGTTATTACTGTTGCTGTTGTTGCCGTTGCTGTTGTTGCTGTTGTTGTTGTTGTTGTTGTTGTTGTTGTTGCTGCTGCTGCTGTTGTTGTTGTTGTTGCTGCCACTGTTGTTGCTTGTTGTGTTGTTGCTGGTGCTGTTGTTATTGCTGTTGTTGCTGTTGGCTGTTGCTGTTGTTGTTGTTGCTGTTCTTGCCGCTGCTGCTGTTGCCGTTGTTTGTCTGTCGCTTGTTGTTGCCTGCTTGCTGTTGTGCTGCCAGCTGTTGTTGTTGCTGTTCGTCCTGCTGTTGCCGTTGCTGCTTGTTGCTGTTGCTGTTTGCTTGCTGTTGTTGTTGCTGCTGTCTTAGCCGTTGTTGTTGCTGCTGCCGCTTGCTGGGTTGTTGTCGTCGTTGCTGCTGTTGCTGTTGCTGTTGTTGTCGCCGCTGCTGTCAGTTGCTGCTGTTGCTGTTCGCTGCTGGCTCTCGTTGTTGCCGTTGCCTGTTGCCGGTCAGCTGCTGCTGCTTGCCGCTGCTGCTCGCCGCTGCTTGCTGCTTGCTGCTGCTGCTGCTGTTGCTGCTCGCCCGCCGCCGCTTGTCAGTGCCGCTGCCGTTCGCCGTCATTGCCGCTCGTTCGTTGCCGTCAGCCGCCGTTGCTGTTGCCAGCCGTTGTTGCCGGTTGCTGCTCGCTTGCCTGCCGTTGTCACTGCCGCTGCCGTGTTCGCTGTTGTTGCCGCCGCTGCCGCTCGCTTGTTGTTGTTGCTGCTGTTGTTGTTGTTGTTGTTGTTGTTGTTGTTGTTGTTCGTTGTTGTTGTTGTTGTTGTTGTTGTTGTTGTTGTTGTTGTTGTTGTTGTTGTTGTTGTTGTTGTTGTTGTTGTTGTTGTTGTTGTTGTTGTTGTTGTTGTTGTTGTTGTTGTTGTTGTTGTTGTTGTTGTTGTTGTTGTTGTTGTTGTTATATGTTGGAAGAATTAGTTGAGGGCGGTGGCATTAATTCCTGATGGTTATCACTGTTATAATAATTATGATTACCTTAATATTCCACCTGCAAAATGTATCGCCAGTGTTTTTCGTTATTGAGCCGGCAATTTATGTTATAATCAGATCATTGCTAAGTTCGTTTTAGAAATTATTACAGTTGATTAGAAATAAGATATAACATTAATTATCAAAAGCTGTTAAAAGTAATTATGTGCTGAAATGAATAAATGATGACAGGACCCACCATGAGTTAATTTCGAGACACTATGAAACCAAGCTTCTCACGATTTTTAAGCGCATTTTTAAGTATCTGTACATTCTTTTACTCATTTAAAATAGCAATATTTGCATTTCCCCACAGAATCTGGTGGGAATATTACTGCGAAAAACAGATAGACTATACATCTTTAAACACTCAGTTCAATTATCAAGTTTTATAACGTCACAATCTCTCCTAATTTTCTACTCATAGAACTTTTTCGATAAACAACTCCTGTATCGAGCCATTGGTGCGACATGGTGAGTTCGTATTAACATTAACATTAAACAATTGATTTTTTTTTCGTCATAATTAACATTATTATAAATCTATATAATTATGTAATAATAATAATAAAGACTTATTAAGCGCTGGTATCTACAAAACTATTCACCGCCGTGATGGGACCAGAGAAAAATTAATGATAAACTTAAATAAAGAGGTTCGTTTTGAGATGTGTTCTGAAAGAACCAATGTCAGGTTGTGTTTTTTAGGGTTATTGGCATACTGTTTCATAGGCGGGAATAACAAGACTGGTCCCTTTTATGAATTGAGAATCAGCGTTATAATCGTACTTGCGATACAGGGAATCCAACAAAGACGGCCTCCGCGTGATTATGTGTACAGTGGTGCACTCACCTCTTATTTGTATATCGATGGTTTCATCTTCGTTATATGTCGGTACCACTAATGCATAACACCAATACCTTCCAGACTCAATCATATCCTAACGGTCAACCACCCTCCTTCCCTGTGCTTAACAACTGATTTATTCAGTGTCATCCTCTCCCCAATAAACATGCCATCCTAGTCCATATTCTCACAGTTAACTGCGCGCCTCAACGAACTAATCCGTGCGCATACGCCATTCATGGATGTCCGTCCAGCGCCATTGAAGGAGTACATTTTCTAGGTCGCATTGTTGCGCATTGTTGCCAATTAAACCATGTGTCACTGGTCGAAACGCCGTCTTCCCCCGTTCTTTTCAGAACCAATGAAATCAATTGAAAATTTACAAATTGAAAACGAAGAGGTTACACCTGATTGCGCTTTGCTTTTCTAATCTAAGTTATACCAAACATATTTTGATGGTAGTGAAGTGCTTCTAAAACTTGTTTTAAACAGTGTTCGATGTATACGCCTATTAGAAATGCACAGTTTGTAAGAACTTTAATTTAGCTTTCGTTTATAAATACACGATAGGCCTAAATATAAACCAATCAGTAACTTTAACAAATATGCCTATTAACCTTTAAACTGATATCTTCTGAAAAGACAATATGGTAGTCACTTTACACACCGTGAGTGGTTTATTAACGACAACTTATTTAATTTGAAAATCATTTCACATTTACACAAAGGCAGGACGGGAAAGCTGTTTTCCAAGACACGTGATTTTGGAAATGTTTTAAACTGAATTATGCAATTCCCAATTTGTTTTAGGTTGTTCACTCACACAACCACTTCCGTTACCGAAAACCGACCCTCATATACTTTGTATGTAATGTCTGTGCAGCGCTGTACAATTCCTATGCACAAAGCAACTTCCGGTCGCACGCATGCTCAACAGGCATACACTTTGGCACTGAAATGATTCCGGCCAAAAATACTCGGAACATTTCAACTAAAAATCGGCGCGAACTGTCTGGGCGAATCGGTGCGTGATTGGGCTCATCGGAAAGAGTATATATTCAGCTATCTTTGGTTGATTCTACATACCACGTCTGCATCAAACTAAAATGATCAAAAACATTTTTCAAATTGCCCAAGGTGCTACTAAATCACTTTATTAGATAATTCAGATTTCTGATAGAATCAAATCCTCCGATCGGCATGATTAAGATGGAAATATACATCGGACGTTTGCTTTTTGCGTTGGAGTCGTGTCAACATTTTGGGTGATAGCATTTTTGGAAATAGGGGTGGTTTATTATGAAATAGGGGTGGTTTATTATGAAATCGTTATAAAATGGGTCTTTTGAAATGGTTTTAAAAAAGTATTTTCGACCTCTGGTTTCTGAAATTAATTACAGTAGCATTTGTGCTTTCTAGCACTAATATTTGTTCACATTTGTTCGTTTTCCTTGGTTTACATCAAAGAAAAGTGTTTTGTACATCCCTCTGTTTATTGGAAAATGATTGTACTAGTTGCAAACATCGTTCAGACTTATCCAAAGAGAGTTAATTTTTGGAGATCTTTTATCATTTGTTTACAATTTTAAAAAGACATTCGTGATTTTAGTTCCTCTTTTGAAGAAAATATGGACATATCATACACATTTTCCTGGAAAAAAATATTTGTTTGCATAAACGATTAATTAATTATGAAAATTATCTCATTAATTATGCAAATTAAACAAATAATTAATTACAAAATAATCACCATTGAAACATTAACAAACAACAATTGGTTATACCAAGTTTTATCAATATAGGATGAAGTTAAACTAATTTGAAGTCCCAAAGATGGTGCTGTTACTGTCCTTGCTGGTGCCAAATGAAGAATAAAGAAAAACATGGGATAACCTTTGACCTTCCGGATAATTTTAACCTTGTTTTTAATATACATTATTGACTGTATCTTCTCAACGCAATGTCCAATTGAAACATTTTTAATGATTTGTCTTAATTAAAGGATACTCTATCATATGAGACTAGTTTGAAACCCATCCTAGCTTTAAAAAATATGGTGTAAACAGCCTACTTATTTTCTAACCTTGCAAAGACATGGAAATGATAAAAGGCATGTTACAACTATAAAACCAGTTGAAGTTAGAGAATCTGACAAAATATAATGTTTGATAACGTGTATCACCATCATGTTTCACATCGAGTAATTACCAATGTAGGCTGACCTTTGTTTTGACCTTTGAACTATAGTTATACTTACCAGTAATCAACAAAGCAGCGACAAGTGTGGTAGCGAAAATCACATGATAAAGAAAGTCTTTCCGTGCCATTTTGAAGAAAAAGGTATGTTATGTTCACCGGAACGATACTCCTACATATAAATATTTTTGCAAAGCGAACAAACACAATGGCACCGGCCAATTGTCACGCAATACGCTCCAAGGTAACTTCAACTTATTGAACTTAGTTTCTATTCCGGTTGCTTGGAGCTCCTGGTCCTGATGGGATAACAAGCGGGCATCCTCTAAGTTCAAGGGCTCATGGCGACATTAACACATGTAAGTTCCGCAGTTTGTCATGTGAACAGGAAATACACATGGGTGCAATCATTTATCAAGGCACCTGTACCTCCATCTCCTGCACTTTGTTATTTAGCTTTTAGCATTTGTTACGATCATTATTAATAGCCCAATGAACGCAATTAATCATATCGAAGTCTCCTGACGATGAATATAGAGCACGCTAATCGAAACGTATAGAGTAGACCAATGCGGTTCTTATAAGAACCACAATCTCACTTAATCGTTAGTTAAGATAACTCACACGGTATTTATAGCGCAAATAGAACCGAAAACGATACTCCTTCATTGCAAAGCCGCAAATCTTACGTATCTCATTCAGAACCGAAATCACTAACACTTACTGGCCAAGTGAAATACATGCTTAAAAATAAAAGTATATTATTCGTTTGCTTTCTAGCTACATGTATGCAACTTGTTATTATTATCTAGACTGAACCTCTGGGGTGTTTAAATAACACCAGTGTTGTCATTTTTATTCTACCATGGTGTTCATATTGGGCAATCTGGCCAATATATTACCACCACTGGACACTAGTGTAGATTTTAAAATCTCAGTTTTTGCAGTGCATGATGTGCTATTTTGTATCGGTACGCAAACTGGAATAGGACATATGCTATGTAAGGAACCGTATGACCACAAGTCTGCCCAAAACTGCCTCTTAAAAACATGTTTCAGTGGCGTAAATCCGTCTCAAAAAAGTGAGGGGATGATATTGCAGTTGCTTGCATAATGTTAACCAAGTACTGGACCTCGAATGTCGTTCAACGGGGGATACCCTCCTCCTCCCCTAAACAAAATATTTAAAAAAACATAAAAAAAAAAAAAAAAAACAAACAAACAAACAAACAAACAAACAAACAAACAAAACACCGCTTGAAACATCATTTTATGTATCAATACTGTTCTCCTTGTTTGAACGATAACGGCTGATAAGGAGACGTGTAATTATATGCTCACAATGTCTCTGTCAACCATACTATCCCGATTGGTAGATACTCTTATCCTGATTTAAAAAGAACTGTTTTCCTAATGACAATATAAACTACCCGAATTGGGAAACCCTTTCCTGACACCGACACCTTCTGCGTAAAGTAACGCTCACAAGGTCGAGGTCTACTATACTATCCCGATTGGAATATACTTTAATTTTGATTAAAACTGTAATCTCGCAATGAGGATGCAGACTAGCCCAATTGGAAAATCATTATTTTGATGTCAACGATTTGTTGATATTACAATCCGCGGTTCCCTAAATCAGACAAACCCACCTCTTATCCTAATATCAGCCGAGTCAGACTCGGACCCAATACTAGCGGTGTTTATATGACACCAGTATCTTCCCTCATCATCCAGTGTTACCGACATGACTGAGAGCGGTACACCGGGTACGGTCTCGTCGAATGCAAAATGCGACATATCTATTGAAACGTTCCAAAGTATTGGTTGATCAACGAGGAATCGAAGGATCGTCGTGAGACGATCAGATGGACCGGTCAGTGCACTTTTTGACCACCGAACTTCGCGAATCTTCCCCGAC
Organism: Zoroaster sp. YZ-2022; assembly: GCA_029582265.1. Lineage (NCBI taxonomy): Eukaryota > Metazoa > Echinodermata > Asteroidea > Forcipulatida > Zoroasteridae > Zoroaster > Zoroaster sp. YZ-2022. Next base: position 64,241,595 of record CM055816.1, read on the forward strand.
GAAGTTGTCCTGCACGTCACCGCTGTGTCTTGCATAATATCAACCCAAGGCTCAGTGGAAACAGTAAGCTCCGCGGCTATGGCTGAAATAAAATGAAGTTTAAAAATGAGTTATATAAACAAAGGTGCTAATTCACAACTATACCGTCCAGTATACTGGGCGAGTTGAAGAGACAGTATCGTCACGATCAGAGCAGACTTTCAACAGGGCATGAAATTGGTGTCCTAGTTTAAGTTGAACACAGTTTAATACTAAATTAACTCACTGGCTCATTTATGCAGCAGCAACGGTAATGTGACCTTATCATGTGAGGTATTATTTTCAGTCACTGAGTTAATCTTAAACTAGCACTCCGATTCCATGCCCTGTTGATCGTGACGGTACTGTCCCTTTAAGGCAGAATAAAGTTGACACCCCTGGTGTTATTTTAACACCCTAGGTTTGCAGGGGTACGTTGCCTTGGTGTCAGTGGGAACTGGAAGGTGTGTGTTGGTGTGTGTGGGCGCACATGAGGCTACTTGTGGGGTACCGACACAAACATGACAATGGTACTCCACAAGTTTCTCTTTGTTTCCGTCTACCCCACAAGAGAAATTCAGGGGCCTCACCAACTTTTTCCACTTAATACATGTTCTTTTTTATTATTTTCCCCCCTAATTTATGTTTTTTATGTTGGGGGTTTGTGTTCAGTAGTATTTCATTCTCGATAAATGCAATACCTTTTAAACCATATGACAACCATAATTTTTTATTTATTTATTATTTTTTATTATATTTTTTGGTTTGTGTTCATCACTATTTTATTATCAGAAAAAAAATGCAATATATTTAAAATATATAATACAACCATAAAAAAGCTTAATGGTTACCATGAAATACATTACTGGTAGAAACACCAAATATAAATCATATTGTCTCTCTTAAGCAGAGTAAAACATTATATTATTTACTCTGTGTAATGCAATTCCTTAATTGTGTATATATTGTTTCCTGTATTGCTCTATCCGGCCAGCGTTTTTTCTGCAGCATAATTCGTCCACTGTGCACTCACCTATATGCATTTGTATTTTTGGACTCTATTTGGACTCTATTTTGCTTTGAATAATCATCCACTTCCGTGAATTACTATTATACAGAAAGGCTTTGCGTCTGAATTTTTTTTGTAGTTAAAAATAAATTTATGAAAAAAAATGTAAACACAAATTAATAAAAATGTTGACAAAACCTTAGTCCCGGTATCACCTACATGGAAGGCGAGCGTTCTAACTACTAGACTACCATGCCACTCGTCAGTGAGTTAGAAACATGTTTAAATTAAATTTCTAAGCGAATTTCTAAGCCATTGACGATGTGTGCTGCAGAATCAAAATCGCATCCGGCCCTGAACGGTGCGGTTACTATGACCATCCCTGCACCATGATTGTAGTTTATAAATATATTATTTAAAACGAAAAGGTCATAAGACAACTAGAAATCAATTAAACATTAAGCGCTTGGAGACTTATATTCGAAGGTATTATGCGCTATATAAGAACTATTCATTATTATTATTATTATGTAATATCCGCTGTACAGTTATAGAAATCAATTAAACATTAAGCGCTTGGAGACTTTTATTCGAAGGTATTATGCGCTATATAAGAACTATTCATTATTATTATTATTATTATTATTATGTAATATCCGCTGTACAGTTATAGAAATCAATTAAACACTAAGCGCTTGGAGACTTATATTCGAAGGTATTATGCGCTATATAAGAACTATTCATTATTATTATTATTATTATTATTATGTAATATCCGATGTACAGTTATATACAGACATCAGCTAAGCTACCGCTAAAACCTATACGTTAAAAACTAAGAAAGAATATATTTGAACGTACCTTCAGTATAAAGCCAGCAGACTACCGCCACACACGCGGCACCGTGCACCGCCATACTGCAATAATAACGTGCACGTCCTTGATTCAGAGAGCATGACAACTGATTTCCGGGACAGTTATTTCATTATATTTAGACATATCTTTGGTTGATTTAAGCAACGTGAGCTTTTACACCATTTTTGTTTGCTGTGTTGAAGCCGAGCGAGTTCAAATTCAAACAAAATACATAACTTATTCCTGTTGAGACAACATAACGCGGGAATAGGCCTTACTTATTTGGTGAATGAATAGCCTACTTCGTTTCTTCAAATCTTAACATCAATCTGTTTGGGTTCCTACAGCCTTAAACTGAAGTTTAAATGTCAAGAAAATACTACATGAATTATACCTATTCGACTATACATAAAAGTTACAAAAGTGATCCAACGGTTTACATGTTGAAATTAAAAAGTTCTGAATATTAAGTTTGTTTCGCCATGCTATCATCAGTTTAAATAATGTTCTTTATTTCTATGTATAGATTAGCAATATAAGCCTATACCGATAAAACAATGCGTTCGTTAAAATAGCATTTCACACACAAACAAAACTCATCGTATTTGGTCACGTGGACTTTTTATGCATAAACTACTTCCCAAATATACACGCGCGTTGCATCTCGGTCTAGCCGGTCATCACCGTTTAAATTTTCCTATACGTTATGCTGTAGTTAATAATTGAATAATCTTCATAGTTACATTATTAAACTAAAACAAAGAAAATCGAAGAAAAGCATGGCCAACTGTATAGACAATATCTGTGGAGGTGAGGTAAGTTTTTCAGTATTTTGTCGTTAGCAAGACCAGCATGCATTACGAAAACCGGCTTGCGCATGCACATTGTGGTATTTGCGAATAGGACTATGGGATAATTTTTTGTAAATGCTGCACAGGCATTAGCTTGTTGTCTACATTATAACAAATGTCAATATTACCTCTTATTCGCAAATCTGTCCCTCGATGACTATATGAAAAAGAAATACCACCGAAAGCTTGACACCAATACGTGCCTTCATCGTCTAGTGTGACCGATTTCACAGTAAAGGAGAAATAATTGGTCATGACTGCCTCGAACACGAAGTGTGTTTGATCTACGGTAGCATTCCATGTGAATCGCGGTGAATCATTGGGATAAAACTCGTAGAGAGCCAAGCTCACTGAAGTGCTGAAGGAACTGTTTAAGGAGCTCATTCGCCAGGCGACCTCCAGAAGATGTTCCAAAGATGAGCAGGACAGAGTTGTATCTTGATAAATGTCAGCCCAGGGTTCACTGGTTACAGCTAAATCGTCCACGGCAGCAACTGAAATGTACATGGTATCAGGGGAAATAATTAACAATTTAATTCACTTTTTGGAAGGTACACTATAAACTGAACGTACTTAATGTAAACATATTTTATCTGATTCAAACATAGAGCAAGGTTATCAAATTTAATAGTACAAACTTTTGTGATTCTAAAACTTAAATATCATCATCGAATGCCTTATAAATAGCCCTATGGGGGCTCCAAGGCAGTAATTTTTGTTTTCCCTTCATAAACAAATTAATTTCCTTAATTCTTACACTCACCTCTAAAAACGTAACATAATAGAACCATACACACAGTGCCTTGATGAGCCATGGTGAATAATAACAGCATTTCCGGGAACAAGGGTGAACCGAGTACCTGGGACAATATTCTTTCGGGATGCGTGCTATGATGATTATGGCTGGCAACAGTTTCAGATTTTGATACCAAACACTTTTAATAGAAGGTCATCTTGTGTATGTACACTTAACGACGATGTAGAACATATTATTTCGGTCTCTTCTTTCAGAGACGCTACACGCTACATCCCAATTCCAAGCCAGAATTAATTGAGGTGGGGCTTCAATGGGGTCTTCTGGGCACAGGAGTGGGGTGGGTGGGGTGGGTGGGGTGGCGCTAAGTGGAAGGGCTTAATGGTCTCAGGCAGGGAGGAGGGGGCTTCAGCTCCCAAATCCCGTTTCAAGATCCGCCACTGCATATATATCAAAAGTGTGTATTCCAGCTCAATGAGCCAATAGACTTTTGGTAAAAATCACGAAAATTCACTTAAAGATTCAGACAAAACACAAATAAACAAACAAACAAACAAACGAACAAGCAAATAAACAAGCAAACAAACAATCCCACAACAACAAAACGTTGTGGGCGTACATTCTATTTAGGAAACAATTTGTTTATTACCAAGTTTTTATCAACGGTAACAAATCAACAATGCGTCTTGAGCTTTTGAAGATAGATTATAAAGTTAAATCATCAATGCAATACAAGGTACCAGACTATTTTCCGTTCCAGCGTCGGTTTAGTCACGTGGATTTGTATAGACTACTTTAGTACTTTGCAAATATACGCACGCGTTGCATCTCGGTCTAGCTGGTGATCATCGTTCAAATTTCTCCGTAGTTTTTAATCGAACCATCTACGTAGATGGTTATTAAACTGAACACAAAAATGGAAGGAAAAGCATGGAATACTGTTATTCAGTGTGGTTTTGTTATTCAATGTTGTACAAAATATTGATGGACAAAATATGGGGATGTAAGGTACATTTTGCAGTTTTTTTGCCGTAAGCTACACCAGCATACATTACACAATTCGGCTTGCGTATGTACACCGAGGTATCTGTTACGAGGTCTATGGACGAAAGGCAAAACTGGCTGCATGCACCGTGATAAGTTTGGGTCTACAGTATAACGAACTTCAATCGTACCTCTTACACGCACGTCTGTTCCTTGATAACTGTACCAAAACGAAGTACCGCCCAGTGCTAGACACCAATACGTGCCTTCGTCGTCAAGGGTGACCGATTTCACAGTAAATGGGAAAGTATCCATAGTTGCATCGAATATGAAGTGGGTTTGATCTATAGTGACATTCCATGAGATTGAAGAAGGACTTGCAGACTGGTACCGGAGAAAGCTAACCGAAGTTTGATAAGTATCGTTCAGGGGGCTTCTTCTCCATGATACTACCAGAAATTGTTCCGAAGACGATGAGCAGGTCATAGTTGTATCTTGAGATATGTCCGCCCAGGGTTCGCTGGTTACAATTAAATCGTACACGGCAGCAACTGAAATGAATAGGGTATCAGGGGAAAAATGTTTAAAAAACCCACACAAAAATTAGAAATAAAATTAATTCTTTACATAAAATGTACTCAGTGTGAAGCTGATGATGATATCAATCATCCCTTTAAATATTTCTATCTGAGGTGACATCATTAGATTGCAATTAGTATACAAAATATCAGCTCAAATGTCTGAATAAGTAATTCCCCCTTTAAGATGTCAGCTATGTTAAATACACTATACATAACCACGCACACCCATATACGTCATTCCAAGTAGTGGGGGCTTGAGCCAGATTTGTAAATAATCATGTGAGCCCATGGATGTCAAGGTGAGTTTTGCAATGTTCTAACAGCCCTATTTTATTGTACTCCAATACCTATTGTAGTCTGTTCTGCATTTGCAGATTAATATCCTATTCCAGAAGATCATGTATATTATCACCAGAGAAAAAGGGAAACACAATTGACAAATGTACAATAATTAAAACGTCACAACAATTCTTATTATAGAAAACAATAAACCTGCTCTGTAGAATTCTACAGATTCTTATTCTATAGAAAACCTGGTTTGCGTATAGACTTCTATAGAAAGTAATATATTCTACAGAAGTCTTCCACATTTGCTACATAATTGTTTTTTCAATAGAACTCTATGGTACTCTGTAAAGCTTTCTATAGAATGTGTTGTATTAGATGAAAAATAACAATTCAGAAAATAATATTCGAGTCAGGCTTACACATCCAGACCCATAACAAAACCGCTAGGCCTACACACACTAACATACCCCATTCAAATTCCCACTGACACCAAGGGTAGCATACCATGCAAACACCAATAGTGTTAAAATAACACCAGTGATGTCTACTTTATTCTATACTATGACGTTTATATTGGGCAAGTTGAAAAGAAAACAAACAAACAAACAAACAAAACAAACAAACAAACAAACACCCCCCAACAAACAAACAAACAAACAAACAAACAAACATTGGTATGGTTTAAACAACCTAAAGCTTTTAAAGTGTAGGTTATATGCACTGTGTGCCGTTATCGACGGGGTAACCATACACTTGCAGCCAACAATCCAAACAAATTTTAAACAAATCTGTTGTGGTAAATTGGCTTTCAAATCTATAGGGATACAGGCAGATGAAGCAGTCCCATACTAAAAGCAATTTGTGATAAAAGCCCGTTTATTTCAATAGCATATTGCGTTCAACACCATCATCAGCGTTATTGTATTTATTAGCCATAGCCAATTAAATCTATCTACATAGCCTTATGCTGTCTTTAAAAGGTAGTAGTTTCCATAAACACTTCACTTTGATTGTAATACACTCACCTCTACAAACGTAGCATAATATAACTGCACACACAGTGCCGTGAACAGCCATGGTGAAAAATAACAACTGTATTTCCGGGACTCAAGGTGCAGCAGTGTCTGGGGCAATATACTTTCAGTATCCGTGCATTCGTAATTATACGCGCGCGTTGCATCTCGGTATAGCTAGCGATCACCGTGCGTTCACGTTTCCCCTTTATCCTACTGGTAAGTGTGACGTCATTCCAACTTAAACCACGCCCACTTCGCACGTGCTGGCTTCATCCAACGATCATCAGAAGCCCATTGGAAATGCACTGACCATCCTTTTCTTACACAAGAAATGAGAAAGATCGGGACTTGCCTTTAACGTATGTGTTGTAAAGACTCACAATATTATTAACAATGTAAAATTCTGCCTCAAGAATCGCGTTTGAAGGCTAAAATCAAGGAATTTGGGTTAAATTGCACACAACGGTATGTCAGCTTTGAAACCGGAAGTAACGAAAAGAGTGCGTGCTACCAATGAGCGCGTGTATTATGAACAGGATATGTTACTGTGTAGTTGGTAATTGAACGATCAACGTAATTACGTTAAGAAAACATGACTAGCTAGTGTGGTTGTAAATTGGTAGACAAATATCTGGGGGTTAAGGTTATTTTTTATTTATTTTTTAAAATTTATTTTTTATTTTATTTATTGTTTATTCTTTCTATTACGAATATTGGCTTGCGGGTACACACTGTGGTATTCGTGAAGAGGTTTATGGCGGCACTTTCGGGTTTTAATCGCCGAATGAAAACAATGTCGTCATGTGCTTTTATAATTCATTCCAAGAGGATTATGATATGTATACATTTATTCCTTGTCTTGCACAGTCTTTCGTCAGTTGTGCGCTCCTAACACTTCCTCTTACAAAACAAAATAAAATAAAATAAAAAAATATAAATCATTACAAAAACTTGATGCCTATAGTTACACACAACTCACTGTCTACAGAGATAACAAGGGTACGTAATTTCAATTTCGATTAAAGTAAATTTATTTTGCCTCTGCTGTTTATCGAAAGTATGGCACAAGATTTAAAATTTGCAATGTTCAAAATGTCTTGATAGCTCTTAAATGTAATAAAGCATTTACATTTATGTCAAAGCTGCCCTTGCGTTACATTTGGTAGTGTAGTTACATTTGGTAGTGTTAGTTTATTTGTTTCTCCTGATGACGATCAGAGCATACTGATCGAAACGTCCAGTTGTAACCTCCAGTTCTTTTCAGAACTAATTACCACTCAATAGAGAATTTAACATGGTGTCACCGCAATTAGTCTTAATTGTCCTCTTCACCATGCAAAGCTACAAGTTTTACATCATTTGTATCAAATTAAACAAGTTAGTCCAATAAATAAACATTCTAACATTGAACGCAACGACAGATCGAATACATTATTATATAGGCCTACCTGACAACACCGGTGAGAAGGGAACGGGCGAATCCAAAGCTTTTGTGCACTAACATTTTGACAGACAAACATCGATACTAGACGATTACGAGACAAATGACTACAATGATGGACAAACAGGGGTATACAGTCGATATATAATAGCAATATTTAATATAGACGTATTCACTCAGTGCACACCGTAGCCCTCTAGCGGTGAAATTGCACCCAATGTCTTCATGATAGCCACTTTGGCTTCAAGTGAGCGTTGTGCGTACGATTGATGCGCGTATGTTATGGTCACAGAGCATAATGTTCTATATCTATGGTTATAGTATTACGCGCGCGTGTTCTTCTGCAAACCAATGATCGTTGGAGATATTCCACACATACGCACATCAACTGCAAAATACGCCAAACGCAACGCACTATCGCTGCCATGTATGGATGAACAGTAATTTAAAACACGTGGCCCCTATAGCACAGCGTGGCGTGATATATGTTATTTAAGGTTGCGAATATCATCATGTACCTCTTATACGGACAATCACGGAATCACTCTCATACCGACCGTTATAAAGCATCACACATCAGTACCGCGCCTAATCCTCCAGTGTAAGTGTATCAATTATCCTCGATATCAAACAAGTAATAAAATTCGTCTCTGTTAAGAATAACTGGCGGTACGACATTCAGTGCACAAGGTGAACTGAATGAGGAAGTCGGTCAAATCGCGATCTGTCACGTGGAAGGTACCGGTACTGTTTCACCACCGCAGTCTCGGCAGTGGGCCTATGGCAGTCGCTATATGAGGCAAAGGCAAACAAATGTGAGGTCATCTTTTGCATGACGGGCTTCTCTCTGTGTGTCAAGTACACAAACCCTAACACTATTACAACCCAAACTCCAACCTGAACCCTAACCTTAACCCCAACCTCAACCCAAACTTCAACCCAAACCTCAACCCAAACCTTAACCCCAACCTTAACCCCAACTTTTAACTCCAACCTTAACCCCAACCTCAACCCCAACTCAAACATTAACCCCAACCTAACCTTAAGGTATAGGATTGGTAGTTCACAAAATAAAAACATTTTTGAATTATCATGTAAAACTTACTTGGTGTATAAAGGTTGATTATGGCACCGGCTTCCCTAGAATTAAATTTTGTCCGAGGTTACCTTCCCTTTAATGTATATCTTGATTCAAAGAGAGTAAGCATACTCATAGAAGCAGTGTTGCCAACATTACCAATGTTGTACCTTCCCTTTAATGTATATCTTGATTCAAAGAGAGTAAGCATACTCACAGAAACAGTGTTGCCAACATTACCAATGTTGTACCTTCCCTTTAATGTATATCTTGATTCAAAGAGAGTAAGCATACTCATAGAAGCAGTTTTGCCAACATTACCTATGCTGAACGGTCTTAAATACGGCGGAAGTTCCAAGTCCTTTGTTGTGGACAGTTAAGTTCACTTTCATTCATAATAAATAGACATTCCGTTTCAGAAGGTCGATGGATGTTTGTTCAGTAGCAACGGGAAGCTCCGCACGTGTTAACGCTTATGCTCAGGGAAGATCCAGTGTTGTTACGATTAGGACTACCCTGGAAATTCTTTCAAAGGATATATCTTTCAAAGGATATATCATTCCAAGTTCAAGGTTATATCATGTCCTTTCTCTGTGATTCTATTTCAAACCGTAAACGGCACTGACACATTTTCGCAAAAGGTCGTTTATACACGTACATTCACCTCACTCTATTATGAACCATCATGTGATGATGTTATGCCTAATAAACACAAACATAACCTTACATAATTTTCAAGATTGATTGACAGTTTCAAATCTCAAATACCACAAATCATATTAATTTCAATATTGAACCTCACCCCCAAGGAAATAATGTGAGGAGACTATATATTGTGGCTATGTTTTTGTTATAAGAGATTCACTATACAATTCCAAAATAGCGAATAAGTTAGATGCTTTCTTATCGTGTAGCATAATCTCCTATTAAAAATAATGATAGCTCATCAGACATAAATAATTATTTCAAGGGATGTTTGATATCATCATGATATTTAGTAAATTTCATGTAAATCTGTGGACATTTATATTTTTGAGAAGATCAATAGTATTTAGGGACTGGTGTTCATTGTACGCTAGTGACGTCACACATCCTCAATAAATATTTTTGAGCCACGTGCCCGTGAAACAAACATGGCGAGATCATCATCTGTGTTATAAAACCTCTTAGAATACTGCATCTGCATTGGCCATCATTTCACAAATCGCGCGCAGAGTTTGCCCGATTTCGACTCATTGTCAATAATTAATGGAAAGTGTAGCCTCAGCACATTCTGCATACACCGATCAATATAATAGTGACAGGCAAGGAGACCTTCCTTCTGAGTCGGAGGCTAAGCTTGAACGAGGGTCAAAGATCAAAGACTTGAGTTTGCACCATAACAAACAAGATGTGTTTGAACCCGATACCGGAAATCCCTAAAACTGCGATTGGTTTAAATGTTAACAATCGTGGTGATTTCATTGCTACATTAGGGTATATTTACGAGGTGAGGGAAACTTAACACGAATACCGAACCAAAATTACCATGGAAATACAGTGTGAAAAAATGAATTGTTTTAAATACACAGCTTTGGTAATGGTTATGATTAAACTTACACGGTAAAATTATGCAGCACTTTTTAAACATTTGTATATTTCTTTTACAGTTAAATACGGTATTGATTGATCCTCTTATCCTGTTTATATCTGAGTCGAAACTACAAATGTAACTGGTCGTACCTCTTATCCTTATTATGTCTGAGTCACTTCTGTAACCTGTGCTACTAGCGTATACGTAACACCAGTACTTCGCCTCATCCTCCAAAGTGAGTGTCTTGATTGTTACTGGATACGTAGGATCATCCTTATCAAACACGTAATGAGTTTCGTCTCTATTAAGCACTTCGCTTGGTACAGTAAACAACACGAGTATGGTAGCTGCGCTAACGTCAGTCTCAGCAAAACTGCTGTTTCTCCAAAGGAGTTCCATGATGCTCTCTGGCGTTGTGCATCTTAGAGTTGTGTCCGTGCCAATGTCTCCCCACGCGTCAGCCGTAACGGTTACTTGCGCACCAACAACTGAAATCAAACAAATTGATACAGTCATGGCGAATGTCTTCGAGGTGTTTTACAAGATTTTTGCCAAAGCCCGACTGGGACAGCCCCTAGTCCAGTTAATGGGTCGAGTTACAAATACATGTATACTGGAACGAAAACTGCAAATATTTCAAGTGGCAATTGTCCGACAGCCCTTTGTTAGGACAGCCCGTTGGTCGAAAAATTAGACTTATGGGCTGTCAGACCAATGAATCTTACAAATACATTGGAATCGTTATTTTGGAATGGTTTGTTTCAATTACTTCTGACTCGCGTCCCCCAAACAAAGATAGGGAGACCGCCAAAAATAGACCTCTGGAACTTTAACTGGGATGTGGCAGGTTCAAATCTCACTCTAGTCTAGCTGTCTTTGTCTTACTCCAAACAATATTGGAATCTTCTTTGTGGGTTCATTATTCCGAAGGCCCATCGGTCACACTTCACATTGTCCCAATATACCACGCTCGATATGCGGGAGAGTGCCATCCCCCGCCCCGCCCCCAAATGTCCCTGTACACTAACACACTGTTGTTCTATTGTTAACGGACCTCTCCCCCAAAAAATTCCTCTAAAGAATTCCTAAGATTCCTGGAACACAATGAAGACACAATGGGAGGGGGTGCACTCTGCCGCATATCGAGCATCATATATCGTCCCTAATTTGCCATAGTGACCAATCCCGAATTAAGTTGGCATAGTGACCAATGCGGTATTGGTCACTTTGCCAAATTACAAAAATAGCCAGTTAGAGCATTCGTCATTTAAATACATGCTCTATCTCCAAAACCATAAGGAATACATGCACGTGAATTAGATACAATGGTAGGTCTCTTCCTGAACGTACTAATGGGCGGGAAAACTTAAAATTGAAAAAGTCGGATTGGTCACTATAGCAAATTAGGGACGATATGTCCAGATGTAGGAATAACGGCTGACTGCACAACAGAAGAGTTGAGATAATAAGACTCAGAACAATAGACCGTCGGACATATTGGCCATCGGAATATTGAGCTGCCAGACTGTTGCCCCTTTAAATTCTGGTTGGATAAACTGACTGTTGGGTAACTGGACTTTCTACAGATATCGACTTTGTCCTGCATAAAGGGTCAGAGATGACGGACTCATTACACGTGTAGGTCTACATTGTGAGTTTAACATAAAATCATTTCATTAGGGACCATGGGCCACTTTCATGCAGCTGCTAAGCAGAAAGTTTTGCTAAGCAAATATTTTTGCTAAGCAGTATAAAACAGACTACCAGCTAAAATGCATACAGTTTGTATGAAAGTTTGGCTGGTAAGCAAAGCAATGTACTGAGCATTTTTTTGCTAAGCAAATATTTTTGCTAAGCAGTATAAAACAGACTACCGGCTAATATGCATACAGTTTATATGAAAGTTTGGCTGGTAACCAAAGCAATGTACTAAGCAATTTTTTGCTAAGCAAATATTTTTGCTAAGCAGTATAAAACAGACTAGCAGCTAAAATGCATACAGTTTATATGAAAGTTTGGCTGGTAACCAAAGCAATGTACTAAGCATTTTTTTGCTAAGCAAATATTTTTGCTAAGCAGTATAAAACAGACTAGCAGCTAAAATGCATACAGTTTATATGAAAGTTTGGCTGGTAACCAAAGCAATGTACTGAGCATTTTTTTGCTAAGCAAATATTTTTGCTAAGCAGTATAAAACAGACTAGCAGCTAAAATGCATACAGTTTATATGAAAGTTTGGCTGGTAACCAAATCAATGTACTAAGCATTTTTTTTTGCTAAGCAGATATTTTTGCTATGCAGTATAAAACAGACTAGCAGCTAAAATGCATACAGTTTGTATGCAAGTTTGGCTGGTAACCAAAGCAATGTACTAAGCAATTTTTTCTGGTAAGCAATTTTTTCTACTTAGCAGTTCTATGAAATCGGCCCCAGCACAATTCTGATCCATTTAATAAAGTATAAATATCCATATGAAATTAATGCAGATAGGGCCTAACTTGTTTAAATAAAGTATGTTTGGAAAAGAATAGTTAAATGGTACAGCGGAGTTTGAAAACACAGTATGTTAATGCTTACCTTTGCTTTATACTCCAGTGATTCGGGTTCCCTGTTTAATTCGGGCTGACAAAGCAGCTCAGTACGTGTTTAAGAAACATTTTAAGTTGTCAATGAAGTCATGATCAAAAACATGGCGTGCCAACCGCCGAAATTTCACATAAAATAATTTCCAAGAGCTTTCTTGTTTGTACAATCTGCTTACCGATATTGTGAAGTTTCACATAAAGGCTTACTGGATTCATTACGGCACTCCGAACAACACTACCAACTGCTTTTACCCTGAAAAACTCATTCTGCCATAGTATTTACTTGTGTAATTTGCAGTGTAAAGTTAACACTTTTAACAGCCCTCTCTTTACAGAGTATCTCATGAGAAGATGTCAAAATTCAACATGGTTATTTTAAAACAATGCCATATTGTCGTCTTATTCACGATAAATATGAAAGTGAGGCTGTAATTCTCATAACCACACTCGGTAGCTTACATACTGCATGCACCAGCGAGAAGGCCCAATAATCTGATAGTTCCAAAGAGAAGTTCATTGCTGACATAAGGAATAAATAAATGGATAGAGCTATTTCCATTAATTTACTTAACACCCAATGATATTTGAAAGTGAGGATGTCCCTGCAAACATAACATTAGATAGATTACTTTAATGAAGGTACACAAACTGATGTACGCAAACTCTTATATTCAGGGAATAAGACCTAAGATGGATAACTCATGAATAATGTATAGCATTCAGACAATGTAGTTCAGACCAATCATGACGTTAAACAAATCAATCCAATCAGAAGCATCACTGACACAGGGGGCGGAGCCTGGTACTCGAACATGGGTGTCACGTGGCAAAAAGGGGGAGGGCACACTGCCACAAAACGGGGCACACACCAAAAAAAAAACGTATGGTACATTGTCATGCAAAGCAATAAGAAGGGACAACACCGTCACGATCAACAGGGCATGGAATTGGAGTGCTAGTTTTAAATTAACCCCCATGATAAAGTCATGTTACCGTTGCTGCTGCATAAACGAGCCAGTAATTTTCAGTCACGGTCTTCATCTTAAACTAGGACACCGATTCTATGCCCTGTTGAAAGTCTGCCCTGATCGTAATAAATATCATGAATAAATAAAATAAAATAAAATAAATATAACAAGATTCTGCTGACATCTACTCAAAATAGGAGATAGTATTGTAATGTTTGTCTTAACCTATTCCTTAAGCGCACGGGTAGCGTGATAGGCTTCTATGCAATAGGTTCCTGCGGTGGTGGATCGCAGCTTCCAAGTCAATGAATGCAGCTCTGAGTTGTTCACAGTGAGGATCCCATGCAGACCACAGTGAGGATCGCATGCAGATCTTACACAGTGAGGATCCTATACCAATAACAGTGAGGATCGCGTGAGGATCGCATACAGATAACAGTGAGGATCCCATGCAGATCACAGTGAGGATCGCATGAGGATCCCATACAGATAACAGTGAGGATCCCATGCAGATCTCAGTGAGGATCGCGTGAGGATCACGCGAGGATCGCGTGAGGATCCCATACAGATAACGGTGAGGATCCCAGTTACACTAATACTAAAGTAAATGGACACCAGAAACGGTTTTCTATGGTGATTACATAGCAGCAAGAACAACACTTTATGCCCCAGTCACACTGGAGGATACGACAACTTACAACAGGTTACGATCGTCTGCGACTGGAAATTACAAGGAATCGTAGAAAAGTCCTGCGACAAGTCCCGGGTGGTTGCGGGTGGTCTTGGGTAGTCGCAAGACCGAATTCGGTCTTGGGGAGGTTTTCGATCATGTTCAAAAACCTGGCTGCGACCAAACTGGTCGTAGCTGGTCGTAGCTGGTCGTAGGTAGGTCTTCAATAGTCGTGCGATGGTCGTGCTACAAGTACGGGGTGGTCTTACGTAGTCGTGGTTCATCGTGGGACTATCCAGTCGTCCAACAGTCGCACGACTATGCACGACTATTCGCACGACTTGTCGTGCGAATGCACGACTAGTCACACGACTATGCGTGACTAGTCTTGCGACTGCACGACAAGTCGCACGACCAGTCACGACCAGTCGCACGACCAGTCGTGACTAGTCGTGCGACTGATCCTTGACAATCGTAGGTAGTCTTGGGTGATCGTACGACAAGTCCCTCAAGGTCTTGCGACCAGTCGTGCTATCAGTTGGCTACAAGTCGCAGACCAGTCGGGGACAGGTCTTATTGTGTGACTGCTAGGCCGACATCGCAGAAAAAACCTACGACCGGGCCAAGACCGCCCTAGGTCGCACGACTGACATGGTCGTAGGCAATCGCAGCTCCAATGTGACTGGGGCATTATTCAGAATAACTTCTCCTTATATAGGATCTCAACCCCTATACAACGCATGTAAAATCAAGTCATGTACAAAACATATGACCTATACATTAGTACAGTAAGTAACTGACCAATCAGTGTTGTGAGTGACCCCTAATGCATGATGTAAACATAGGTGACTAGAGCGGAATGTTCCATTGTGTAAAAGGTGATAAATATTGCAGGGTGAACTCAGATAGGACTAAAATCATGGGTCATTACAGTATGGTGTCTGCCTTAACCACTACACAGCTCTACCTACGCTATCACTGTATGACCTTAGAAGATCTTTTGTAAACACATGATGTCATGTGTCACATATGTTTATATGCATATGGGTCACTAATGTATGCGAAAACAGGTCTATAGGTCCACCTATGCACGATGAATCTTTTCTAAAGGCCTTTTATCATGAAGACTACATGCATGAATATGTTTTAGACATTCAAAACGTCCACTGCACTGTGTTCACTTGAAAACATACCAACAAGCCTCAATAAATGTATTCCTTTCAATATTATATTAAATGAAATCTATGAAGGTTGGTTATGGTCGAGCGGTTTGGTGCATCGGATTTGTGTTCTGATGGCTGAGTCGTCAGAATGTGGGTTCGAATCCCAACCGCGACCATGGTGCTTGTGTCCTTGAGCAAGACACTTTACCATAATTGCTTCTCTCCACACAGGGGTAAATGGGTACCTGTGAGGGCAGAGTTGGTTGTTGTGTTTGATTAGCCCTATATGCGCTGTAATGGCAGCAATTGAGCTGTATACTCCCAGGGAGCTGAGATGGTTTCAGGAATGATTTATGAGCCTAATGAGTAGGGGGTAATAATATAATGCGCCTTGAGCACCAGTTTGGTGGATACGTGCGCTATATAAGTCCACATTGTTGTTCTTGTTGTTGTTGTTGTTGCTGCTGCTGCTGCTGCTGCTGTTGCTGCCGGTGGCGGTGGCGGTGGCGGTGGTGGTGGTTGGTGGTT
>CM055816.1:64258456-64276343 GCA_029582265.1 Zoroaster sp. YZ-2022
TTGTGCTAGGCTCGAGACTAAGTTCCCAAATCCAATGAATGGGAGGTTTCTGAATTATTTACCCAATATGTGTCCGGTGTAGGGGTTGAAATTAACACTGGCTGTACTGCTTGTAACTGGCTGTAACTGTCACTCCTGGGAGGCTGTGTCTACGCCGGGTGGAGCTGTCCTCACTGGCTGAGCCTTCCACACTGGCGAGAAGTCGTCCGCACTGGCAGGAGGCCGTCCCGATCGCACCGGCGGGTTACCAGCACCGGAGGAAACATCCACCTAGTGGAGTTGACGCTGCACCGGAAAGGGACCTGGCTGTTGCAAGATTGCCTGGACAAACCTTTTGTTGCCTTTTTCAACGACGTTTTCGCTTTATCAAGTTCAGTACCCCTCTAGAGATGTAATCCTCTTCGACAATGTGATCACACTGGGAAACACTTTCTGGACAGACGCGTCAACATTGCCATGTCTGCTGCCTGGACAATGTTGAATGGTGAAGTGTATATGCCACGTTCTGAATCCATCTGGTGATTTGTCCCTGGGGTTTCCTCACACCAGACAGCCACCTCAACAGTCGATATGCATGCGCCACATGACCAGTGAGTGAACTCCATGAAGATAATGATGGTACTTCCTCACAAAGAAAGTCAGCGCCACTCCCGTCTCGTTACAGAATAGTTCCTCTCACTTTTAGCGTCCTGCTTCCCATATGCCAGCCCGCTCATCTCCATTCTGCTTATGTGAGAGCACAGCTCCAATCGCGAATTCAGCCCCTTCAACAGGATAGGCTAGGATAGGTGTAGAAGTAAGATGCTGTTTCAGGAATTCAGATGCTTCCTGACATTCCCCAGTCCATCTCAGTCCATCTCAGTTAAACCTTTAAAAAACGCACTTCTGAGGTTTCAACTTGAGGTTCGCTTCTTGAAGTGTTAGCAGAACTAAGCATAATCTCTGCATGTGGTGTTGGAATGATGTACCAAAAACAATGACATCGTCGAGGTATAGTACTGCAAGTTGCTAATACAATTCTGCTAGCGCTCGCTCCATCAAAAGGTCATCGTCACAAATATATTATTATTAAATCGATAGAGTCCCCAATGCCGTTTTTGGTCTGTCTTCCTCCGCCACTTCCACCCATCAGTAGCCGGAGGCCAAGTTTACGTTTGACAAAGCCGATAACGTCAGATGCCTTACTGCTGTGCCAGTACAGAACGAATTGCAAAGCCCACATCTGACTGAGGAGGCTGTTCCTTGGACTTGCCAATGCAGTAGAAAGTGTAGCCTGCGCCAACTTCCTCCAAATGCGACTCCTCCGCAAACCTTGTTTCGCTTAGAGCTGCAATATCAATATTATACATCTTTAGCATTCTAGCTATGAGGGCAGTTCTGCGCTCTGGTCTAGTGTTATTATCTAAAAGTGTTCTGACATTCCATGAGCCAAGTGTCATACGAGAGTTGGTTGTACCGGGTAATACTTTGTGGTTCGACCGCAATAATTGGATGACCAGCCAGGGGCGGTACCCGGCAGGTTCAAAGTAGGACAGGCTGTTTTGGGTTCCTTTTCTTCCTTTCCTGGATTGGGGAGAGCAGCGCTATACCTAAAAAGGTCTGCTCTGTCTGTAGGGGAACTTCACATCTGCCCTGATCTATGAGCGACCATCACCCTAAGGGCCCGCCTATGTACAGGGTTGTGACTAAAGACTGCCAGTAACATTCTTTACCTGTCCCCGTCGCCCGCCCTGTCGCCACAGGACTTGGAAGACGTTAATTGCTGAACAACCTGCACAATGAATATATTTAAATGGTGGGTGAGGTTTGCTGACCCCTCCTCTCTCGTCCAAAACAATGATGCTGTGCTGGTGCAACAAGTGCCACGAGCACAACAGCTGGAGGATGCCGGGTTTAATTTTGGGTATTCCTCTCCTGGGTGAGGTTACTTAACCGGCTGGGCCACCTGCCCTGACGACATCACCGTCGATGAATCTACTTAACAGTTGGGGTTTGAAATCAAGTTTTCCTTCTCCTAGGTAGGCTGCCATCCAAGGCACAGCCCCACCAAAACCGAGTTTAAAAACAAGGTTTCTGTCTCCTGGGTGGACTACCTCCATGGTTAACAAGCTCCACCTGCCTGGAGCAATCTGATGATAAGGGCGCCAGAAAACCGCCTTTCACACTTCTGCCCTCAGTTCTAAAAGTGGGGATCGGCACGTGAGGCCGGGCAGTAGGAGTTTGAATTAGGAAAGGCTATTTGAGACGCTGATCATATGGGACATTTCAAGGATGAGGAGTGGCTCAATCCTCCTCACCACCCCGATCATCCTAAGACCTTTAGATCCCCCGTGTAACACCTATGAAACCCACTCCCGTAACATATCCCCGTGTAAAGTGAGTAATCATGTGGAAATAATGTCGTATCTGACCGCCACTTTTTAAGGGTTTTGGGGGAATTTTGTTGCTACCACTAAACAGTTAAAAAATGATTCTATCGATTTTTGGGGGTACAGCAAGCAAAAAGTATCTTTAAAATCCACTTTGATAGTGATTTTCGGACTTTATTTCCCTTCTAAAAAAATCTTCCCCTGAGAAGGACCCTATTATAATTTCCACTGCGCATGTACAATGACCGTTTTGGTCACTAACGGGGGAGTTGACAAGATCATCAGACTGACATGACTGAGGAAGTCATCGTACCAAAAATGCCTGATTTTTCATGAAATAAATATCCTGGAATAATTTGAAGTATATGTCCATCATCATCCATATGTTCTCAAGATTACATTATTGGTTATATTGAATGAGAAAAAATGGCGGTCGGATACAACGTTCTACCCAATCAGGTGAGTAAATCTATCCATTAATTGAAAGGGTTGAATGAGAACCAGAATCGGAAGATCAGGAATTGAATCCTGTTATCCTTGTCATATTTATTTTATTGTAGTCTTTCTGTACCCCCGCCCCACATTAGACTGAATCTTGTACTTGAAGTCCTTAGACCGCATTCATGCGTTACAGTATATTTGTGCCTTTTTTTTTCTTTGTTCACGCACAGCATGGTGTTTAGGTGATCCACACTGCACAACCTTTGATAAAGTGCAGTACACCTTTAATGGGCGTGGGGAGTTTCTTCTCACGTTTATTATTGGCAATTTGTTGACTCTGCAAGCTCGTACAGTTTATTCATCAAGTATAGTGGCCAATCTAAATGCAAACGCCACATTTTTCACCGTGATCGCATTCACACATCACCAGTCATCAACCAGCGTGCCGGTAAGTCTCTCACTGATATAATGACTGCTGATGAATCTCTAAATGTAACTGCCTGTACTTTGGAGGATGCATATTTGTTTTCTCTTTCTGTGGGTGGGTTCCACTAGTTTGATTTATTGTAAATTTCACGAGGAAGTGGCCATTATTAATTTACATGAAAAAAAGTTAATTTTTGTCTTCGCTTATTGTGTATAATTATGGAAAATTGAGTGAGGAAGTAGACACGACCTTAACAAATGTAATAATTTCAGTCAACCAGTAGCAGAAGAAGTATACTACATACACGAAGTGTAGAAATTGCGTAGTACGTCATCAGTAAGACTAATTGCGGTGACACCA
Source organism: Zoroaster sp. YZ-2022 (assembly GCA_029582265.1). Classification (NCBI taxonomy): domain Eukaryota; kingdom Metazoa; phylum Echinodermata; class Asteroidea; order Forcipulatida; family Zoroasteridae; genus Zoroaster; species Zoroaster sp. YZ-2022. The sequence goes on from CM055816.1 coordinate 64,262,054, forward strand.
TGTGGAATCTCAATTGAGTAGTAATTAGTTCTGAAAAGAACTGGTGGTACAACTCGACGTTTCGATCAGTATGCTCTGATTAGTACGTCATCATTCCTGCACTCTTTCAACACGTTCATAACGTATTAATTATTTGCTTATACTAAAAGATGTATCGCCCGTGTTTTCCCAGAAATTGTTGTTTTTATTGGATCATTGATGATTTCCTTATAAAACAATTTCTTTAATTAAAATTTCCTTAATAAAATACTTTGAAATGCTATATTTAAAAAAATAGTTGTCAGACATTCTGTTTAATAGTGAAAAAAAGTGTCAACAATAATTTATGACGGGACCCACCGTCAATTCATTTCGGTACATATTATTTTTTCTAAATGTGTCATTTTACAAAAATTTTATTTACTTTCTCAAGAAAACTGAAATAGCGAAAGGTGACCTTAAAATATCGAAAAACACGGGCGTTACATCTGTAAATATTATTAACGTGTATTATCTTGAATACACAAATACAAAATTTTTATTCTTTAATTTAGGTGCGTATTCAAGTGGATGATAGTGGAACAGATTTAAGCGTAATGGTAAACAACGCCATACTTCCCGATGAAACAGTGACAGAAGGTAGGCCTCTTCTTGATTTTGCTACAATAAATAGTCTGGGATTATATTTCATATGTGTGGCGGTCCAGGAAAACCCAACACATATGGTCAAATTTTTACAATTCTTGTTGAGCATTTTATTTTAATCAAGTAATACACCTTTTACTGATCTCATAACAGTTTTAATGAGTTCGATATTCAAACCACAACTAAAGTTATGACCTTGCAAAGACGGTTTTAACCCACAAACGGAGAAATTAGGCTTCAAAGATGGCTATGCAGTAAACGTAAATCCCTTGAATTGAGGTGAAATTGACATTATAGTAAAAATGGTGTAAAAGTGTTTTTCATTTCTTGCAAACTATGATTTTTCACATAAAGGAGTTATGGTAATTTTTTTCGTAAATCCGTCCATAATTACAAAATGTGCGTGGCGACTTCCGACGGGTTTTCCCCGACTGCCACACATATGGTAACGGATTCATGACCCTAATGGATCAACCGACATTGGAAACACTCTCCCAAATATCTCTTTTCTTCCATTTAGTTCACATTATCCTCATATCTAAATTTTGTTGGTCTGTTGTTTTTGCTTAATAGCCTTTTGATACGTTTTCATTATTTTAATTGCCTCTGTCATCAGTATATTTACTCTGTATCGTGTCAACTACCTATTGTCTTGTCTCTTGTCTGTCTGTCCTTTGTTCGTGTTTTTTGTCTGTCTGGCTGTTTTTAATAAGCTTCTGCTTATAAAAACAGCCCACATGCTCTATTTAACTAATTTATTTTGCTATGAATTTAACATTTACTGCTTTCATCGTTTAATGCACTTTTAATATAAAGTTTGTTAATTCTTTTAAGGAAGTATGGCAATACATGTGATGTGATTGATTGATTGATTGATTGAGGTCACACCATATCTGCCAAGTAGCCAAAGATCAAGCCCCGGTCAGATGCAAACAACCTGGGTAACGGCAGCAGCGGGGATCACACAACTTGGGACACAAGCCTTTTACGTGGTTGTACACAAAGTAGATTTATAGGAAGAAACTGACCTGAATATTATATAAACTGGTAGCGAGCAAAGAAAAATTGGCTGATGCCGGACTCGAACCCGCGACCTCTCGAATGCCGTACGAGCGCTCTACCAACTGAGCTAACCAGCCCCTATGTTGGTGGGCGGTCCACTTATGCCAATTATCTATTGCACTATGGGGCTAGGTCAGAGGCCAAACCATATGTGCCGAGTAGCCAGGGATCAAGCCCCGGTCAGATGCAAAAAACAACAACAACAACAACAACAACAACAGTGTACACTGGGAAATAAATTTTCATGTGATTTTTTGCATGACAATAAATAAAATCTTGAATCTTGAATCTTGAACAACAACAATAACAACAATAATAATAACAACAATAATAATAACAACAATAATAATAACAACAATAATAATAACAACTATAACAATAACAACAATAACAATAACAACAATAACAATAACGATTTGTAGCGCGCACATATCCACCCTGCTGGGCGCTCAAGGCGCGGAAACAAAGAGTACAAAAAGAAACATGAATATAAACAATATACAATGATAGCATAGGAGAAAAAAATTATGTACTGAGATACATGTATCTACAATGCAATTAGAAATATACATCATCTTTAAAGAATTGTGACATAAGATAAGTTTTAAGCATCGACTTACATCTAGTTATACTATGACAAGATTTCAGTTTAGTTGGAAGATGATTCCAGAGTCTCGGAGCCGCGACAGAAAAAGACCTATCACCCCAGTTCCGTTTTGAAGTTGGTTCCTTTAGGAGTGACATGTTGCTGGAGCGCATGTTGCGTGATGGAGTGTAGACTTTAAGCAGTTCAGAAATATAAATTGGAGCAATACTATTTAATAATACTATAAAGATTTGTGAACAATTAGCATAAGTTTAAAAACAATTCTCTGTGAAACAGGAAGCCAGTGCAGTTCTTTCAAGATTGAAAACAACCTGGGTAACGGCAGTAGCGGGGATCACACAACTTGGGACACAAGCCTTTTACGTGGTTGTACACAAAGTAGATTTATAGGGAGAAACTGACCTGAATATTATATAAACGGGTATAATATATAATAAGAAAATAATTAATTAATAAAATAGTATAAATGAAAAATAGTAGTTATTGGCCTCAGTTATGTTTTGAATCTAGCAAGTTCTTTCTCAGAGAAAGAACCTGTTAGGTTCGAGACCTAAGGCCAGTAGCTACTATTTTGCTTTTACAACGGGTCCTTTAGGTTGGTAAGCAGTTTACAACAGCCAATTCTCTATTTATAAAATAGTACAACAATATATTTATACATCTAACTAACATTAACAACATAGTTCATGGCTTAGCAGGGATTTTGGATTGTATAATGCCAAAATGATTTTTTGTAAATGATACTGTAGATCTAATGCTCTTGAACAAGTTCCGCTAGTAGATGTGAAGCATCATCTTTAGATATAGTCAGATTTGCGATGACACCATGTATTGAAATAATCTCTTTTGAGTAGTAAGGGTTCTAAGAAGAACCTTTGGTTAATTCAACATTTCGATGTGGATGCTTTGATCATCTTCTGGGAGAATGCCGGAATGCTGGTGCAGGAGGGCCTAAGTACCTCGGTGGAGGAGTCCTGATCACTAGATCTTTGAGCTTGCTTGTGTCGTTCTTGTATATGTAGCTATTACCTAAAACAAATTTGAAATACATTTATAATTAATTATGTGTGAAATAACAAATGTACTATTTCACAATTTATCTATAGAAATTGGAAAAAAGGATGATATTGTAACAAATTATTCAAAAATTTGTTTAAATATCAGCTGTTTTAACCAACCATACACCATCCCTTAAAAACATTCAAATAATAAATCCCATTTCCCACTATTTTATTTTAAGCTAGGTTTCAACTTCATAGGTTCGGGATTACACAGTTGTAAACCTCAAAGTTATTTGGGAATTGCCAACTTTGTATTCTCTTTTTCTTACTCTTACTATTATATCATCGTGATTGTACAAACTACAGTTCTATGACAGTAACCAGTGGGTTAACAATTCATGATGTTTCAGATGATAACAAGTCCCAGACATGTCAAATCCAATGTTCCCAACTCTCATGGAAATTTCATAATATACAGTAATACTATTGTAAGGTGAACAATATTAAAACGAACTTTCCCAACTATGAGGTCATAGATAATAACTTCTCTCAGTGTCACTGCCCAACTTCGCCAGCAAACAATCCTTTTAGATGACATGATGTATGTATTTACAAACCTGAATATATAATTGTCTTAATTGACTTAAAATCCATCAACCATGTCAACAAACCATGAACACGGAACAGCTGATGAGTAACTATTCTAGATTACATGTGTGGTATATGTCACATGCACATAGACTGGTAACCACCATTATGTATGTCTCTTCAGTGCATATGGAGTCGGGGAACCTTTACATTAAACTGACAACAGAGGGCGTCCTTCAACCAAAACTTTCAGGGGGCATGTACAGGGGGTTAGAAATATCATTTTTTTATTTTAATTATTTAGTCTTGTTTCTAATAGGCCTATATATGTTTTGAGGGGGGCAGAATATATAAAAATCAAAAAAGTGAAATAATACTGATCGAAACGTTGAGTTGTAATCTCCAGTTCTCTTCAGAACTAATTACTGCTCAATTGAGAATTTCAGATTGTGTCACCGCAAATAGTCTTTATTTAGGGATATAATGGTGTTTTAGTTTGTTTTAGACCTACATACATTGCACTTTGGACTGTTTCTGTGTATTGATACTGCATTCAGACATAACCTAGCGTCTGGACAGTGGCTATGTGCTTATTTCAATTCATACATTATTATTGAAAAAGCATGAGATCATTCGAATTCTGCATTTGTTGTGGAAAACCTTCAATATTCACTTTAACAAGAAAATTATTATCTTTTACTTGACTAGGATACTTTTATGGTTCGTGTTTAATAAAAAGAAAAGATAGTCAACACATTGAATTCAGCTGTGAGGATGGAATATCTATAACGACTGGTTTTCAGCTAGGCACAGCAAACATCTTAGCGTCATTGCCCAATATTTATAAATCAAGAGTATTTGGAGGACTGATGGGTAAGTATTTGAAGTCAGTTTATACATGTACATCTGCTGAAGTTAAACACTAAACAGATATCTGTCTAAAACATCGGGTTAAACAATCCTATAGGACAAAACTCATAATAGTGAAATATTTGCACTACTGGTATTGTTCCATTTGGGGCTCTGAATACTACGAGGTTAATATTGAGAACTGGGTTGAATTTCCTTGCTCTCCTCCTGCCTGTCTTGACCACCAATTGTTTTTATTTCTTACCCCAAACTCAAAAGATGTGCTAGCCACCCTGGTTCCGTGCATGCTTTCAACATGACTGTGCACGTACAATGTCTAATTTCTTGTCTATGTCGCTCGTCTTTCAACCAAAACCTCCCAAATAACTACAGCTTGGAAACCTATGCCATATTATTGCTTAATTTAATCATAATTTGCTTGTGAAGCGTGTAAATACAATGTGACTTTACGGTGCTGTCAACGCCATCATCACTGCCCGCCATTTTGACGACTTGATCGATGCTTACAAACCGAATTTTCATCCTTTATCAATGTTGTGCAAGTTATGCTATTATTAGGGCGTATTATTTCTTGTTCTTTTATTTATTGATTTTTAAAAATGTATTTATTACTTTTTTATTGATTTATTATTGTTTTTATTATTCTGCCCACTTCAAAACTGTTACAGGTCTATTAGAAACAAGATTAAGTCACTAAAATAAAAATGATATCTCTAACCCCCACCCCCACCCCCACCCCACCCCCACCCCACCCCACCCCACCCCACCCCCACCCCACCCCCGTACATGCCCCTGGAAGTTTTGGTTGAAGGGCGCCCTCTGTTGTCAGTTTAACGTAAGGTTACCTGACTCTATGTACTGAAGATAACTGAAGTACTATCTATATGACCTTATGGTTGGGTAAGTTTGTTTTTAATACTGTCCATGTATTGTTTATTTACCGACCAATCCATGCAGAAGAAGTAGTACTGTATATCGTGACCTTTACATGAGAGTTTTTATACATTGTATATGACATGTCTGGAACTCGTTATCGTCTATAAAAAATAGTGAATTATTAACCCACTGGTCATAGAACTGTACTTTGTACAATTAAGATGATATAATAGTGTGACGTCACACCCCCTAAGTGGACGTGGATACGCGGTAGCAACCGTTCCACAGGGTATGACGCGAACGTCTCCGAGCGGCTGAGAACCGAACGCGTCCGTTGGGATGGAAATATACCGTCCCAGTATTGGTAGAATGATTGAGGGACAACAGGACACCAGAAATATAATGAAATAACAAAAACTACATGTTAATTCACACTTCTCCTTGTCTTTATTTCCAGCTCTCAACAGAGGGCGTCTACTCTCTTAATGTAAAAGAGTGAAAACCACTCTTTCAAAAACCTATATGGCAGACAAGTCTTTTTGGAGTGGATGAAGAGTAAAATTAGTAGTGTATAAAGAGTGAATTGGTAGCCTTTTACTGTATTTTTCAATCGAATCAGAGTGGGTTTCACTCCAAAAAAGACTAGTCCCCATATAAAGTTCGGAAACACAAGTTTGACTGACGATTTCTCTCTTGTTACCAACTCATTTTCCTTGCATTTGGTATATCATTGGAAAGTCCTGTTATTCCTCTTTACAATGATGTGCTATTTGTTATGATTACGCAATTGGGGATGTGCAGCACAGCTGAATATGGGGGTGGGTGTAAAGTGAAATGTTGCAAAATGTATTGCTATCGTCGTACAGTGCATTCCCTTTTGCTTGGAGGAGGCCCTTGACTTAACATTGTTTGTTCAATGAAGGACGCTGTTCAATGATTAAACCGGAAAAAAAGACTTTCCTTACGTCTTAGGTAAAACTGCCCGCCTCAACGAACTAATCCTCCAGCATCCATTCATGGTATGATCCTCCAGCAGTCTACTTAAGCAGCAACATTTTCCAAAATCCGGCATTCTCCTGATCACGATCAGAGCATACTGATCGAAACGTCGAGTTGTACCTCCAGTTCTTTTCAGAACTAATTAATACTCAATTGAGATTCCACATGGTGTCACCGCAATATGTCTTACTTCCTTACGTCTTGTTTTGTCTTTTGTTAGTGATAGAGAGTTTCATTGTACTGTGAGAGAGATTTGTTGTTACTGATGGAGAATTACTGGGTGTTTGAGTGCAGAAAATTACAAATTATTTTACTCTGTTTGAAACTCAACCATATTAACAACAGAGTTGCTATCCCAGAGGCAATTTATTGTGACAGGCCATGTGGATTTCTGAACTTTTCCCGCACATTTATGGCCTAAAACCTTTAAATATTGGTTATTAAGCAGACAATTATTCAAGACACACCCATCTTCCAAACAACTCCTAACAGCAACAGTCAATACACTTTTGACAATAGCAATGCATTTTGCAACATTTCACTTTACACGCACCCCCATATTCAGCTGTGATGCACATCCTCCAATTGCGTAATCGTAACAAATAGCACATCATTGTAAAGAGGAATAACAGGGCTTTCCAATGATACCAAATGCAAGGAAAATGAGTGGGTAACAAGAGAGAAATCGTCAGTCAAACTTCAGTTTCCGACCTTTTTTTGATGAGTTTAGCTCTTTAAAAGAGTGGTTTTCACTCTTTTACATTAAGAGACTAATGATTTCGATTTACAGGAGGATAGTTAATTGTATTAACAGTGTCTAGCAGTGTACTACACTTTAGTTGTCGTGGCTAGTTTTTAGGGGACATCGCCCCTCACAGTACCGTTGCGAGTATTACAGCAACAAACGTTATCATAAGCTTTTAAAACTAGGAACTCATACCACACTACCGTTATCAGCCCCTCGACTTACCAAGTTTGCCCGCCAGCGCCGACAAGGTTTGGAGCTCTCACAAAAGCTCTGCTCTCGCCACACTACAATCGTGCTCCTTATAATTATACCCTTCTGGCGCTGCAACCCTAATGCACGTGATTCACACCGTCCAATCGCTGTGCGATGGGCGGAGACTCGCGGCTGCTAAGGCCTACATACGGGATGGGTAAGCTTCCTGTCGCGTCACATAGCCTCCTGACAGGCCTGAAATGTCTTCATTTAGAAATACCGAAATGAATTAATAAACGCGACAGGGTGTACATCATAATTATATAATCTGACACGACCTCTAGCCAACGGGCGAGTTGTCCTTCTGGGTTCTTCAAGTTCATTAACCATCGAAGAGACGAATAATCCGTCCATACTTCTGGCCATAATGCCGGAAATACGTGAGATAGGCGACCACAGCGAGCAGCTTTCGCCGAGTAACACAATAATTCTTTTCGACTTTGTTCAGCTTCCTCCTTTAATCTCGAAATGCCTCCTGACAATTGTCATTCTAAACAAGCTCTTTTACTTAGACGTCAAATCATGAAGCGGGCTGGCAATGCTTGCCAATCCCAGAATGAATCTGCGGTAATAGGAAGCCAGAACAAGAAAACTTCTCACTTTCATACACGTTGGACTCGGCTACTCCGAAACGGCATTGACTTTAGCGGGGTCCGTTGCAACTCCATTATTCGATATGATGGATACCAGTCGACTCACCCCTGGCAAACTTATCCATTACGATTGCAAGGGGCGAAATTTCGCCCCTTACAAACTCGCCCCTGACAAACTCGCCCCCGTTGATACAAACTCACCCCATGACAATCTCGCCCCTCACAAATTCGCCCCACGACAATGTCGTTGATGCATTTTACGCTATTGAGACTGGTTTAATATAAGACAGTAATTACAACACTGTTATAATAAAGGCAGGATGTACGGGGACATAACTATTTTAATGAACTAAATTATTATTTTAAGTCTTAAAATAATAACTGTGGAAAATTATTTGGCGCTATTGAGACCGATTTAACCCTTTCATTACCAGCCACTTATGTAAGAGAGTACCCTTCTTTACCACAGCAATTAGGAGCCCAATGTCACTTCAGCACCAGTGGGTTTTTCACAATTTCATTGAAGTGCGCCCTCACGCTGCAGTGATAGTCACTTTTTTTTACATGTGTACTGTACATACCAAATAGCTCAGATATATTTGTATGTAAAACTGATGGTCAAAATGAGTATTATAAAGGGAGGAAAATATTCTGCATCTATTTTGTAAGTGTAAAAGCAAAACAATGAAATAATTAGATCAGTATTTACACTGAAGAAAAGTAATACAAGTAGGTGATATTTCAGAGAATTTGTACATGTATCAGATTTCTTTTCCATGTGAAAAATAATAACTTGGATGAGATTTTTGGTGATTTTTGTTTTGTTTTCTTCTTGGAAATTCAGTGTACATACATCACAATTCATGCTATAACCCCCCCCCCCAACCCCCAATTCAATGTTGGACTGTAATCTGCGGCGCGTCCGACCTTTCCCAACATTGAAATGAGAAAGGTTGAGCTAAATAGTACAGATTTACAATCCAAGTGGTGTGGTATTTCTCAAAGCAAGGAACTATGCACATAGGTTGTGTACATTGTTTACAGATCATCTTTGTTTGTTTTCGCCTGCCTAATTTGCGGTTACTGCAAACAATGCAGTCGCGTTTCTTTCCATTAGGGTTTTGCCAGGATAGTGCTGTTGCCCTGTCAACTCAATAGGAATATAGTATCTCAACTGACTTGTTGCGTTACGTTCCCCAACCCAACAACAAGCCCAGTACAATCCCTATACGAAAATCAAAGGTTACTGACATTTTGTTCCCTGCTATGCTGGTGAATATTACTCTGATATTGACAATACAGATATTCAGCATATGGGGAAAAAAACTCTTTTCCACCATTTCAAGCTTTTGTGTGTATGATTGTAGTACTGAAAACATTGGTCGGCAAGATCAGTTCCACCCATGTTTTTGTTGTAATCTTCAATACAATTGGGCTTCATAACATCACGAAATCCACCTGTGCTCTTATTACACCGAATTTGCTTTTTGGACAAATCACTGTTGCCTACATTAGTTAGAAGTGTTACAGATGTTTTGTCTTGCCAAACGATACACAATTGCCCACCTTTCACCCCCCAAAAATGGGTCATCTCCTTTCTTCATTTTATGGTTTTTGGGTTTGCGGCCTGGGGTATTCCCTGTGTAGTGTAACGAACAGTTCCACAACATCCAAATCCTAGTTTAGCAAGTTTAGCTAAAAGAGCTGGGCTAGTATAGTAATTATCACAATAATATTGCGTGTCCCTTATTCTCAAGTCCATGAACCAGATCAATGACGACTTTTCCTGCAACTATCGGGTTTAGTGGATGCAGTCTAATGACATGGAATCTGCACGTACGTCTGCATCATAAACAGTTTGGGTGTTACACGTTGAGAAACTTCGGGACGAGGACTTCTATCAAGGGCCGAACTTTGGAAAGTTTGTCCCGTTTAGCCGATGCCCTACCAGGAATTTGGTTATTGGAGACGTGGAAGAACCGAAGAATTGAACTGAACCGATTACGGGACATGATCGACGGATAGAATGGGATGTGAAGAATTTCAGACGTCGACCAGTACATCCTGTATTGAGAGGATTTGTTTATGCCCACAAATGCCATCATTTCGGGAATGTTGGTTGGGTGCCAGGACAACTGTTGATCAGGATTTGAGTCTAAAGTTTGCTGCGCATAGCGATTAGTCTCGTCGACAAGCATATCCCACACGAGTTGACAAAAATACAGCTTGAAGATCTCCACTGCCGACAGTGTGGCAAAGTCGACGGTGGGTCCAGGATTTCCAGTGAACTGCACTGTCCCACACTCGTAATGGTCTCGTCGTTCCCAATCGGATCGGAAATCTAACTTTCCTGTCGTCCTCCTTGATCTCGGCCGGCTGTCACCTTGGTAGGTAGGCTGCAACAGAAAAACAAGGCAAAGGAGGATTAATCTCGGTCGGAAATGTGAATTCGAGTCAACTCGTACCCCAACCAACCCGTACCCGAGTTGGTTGAAGTACGAGTTGGTTGGAGTACGAGTTGGCACTAGTATGAGTTGACCAAAATGAGCACGAGTTGGAGTACGAGTTGACCTGTTTCCTATCTATACATCAACTAGCTGTTTCAATGAATACAAATAACCCAAACAAACTACTACAAATTGTACATTTTCACTCGCGCACTTTGGTGATTGCATCATGCCTGACTTTTTGCCCAAGTCTAGGGAGTGGGGATTTGGTCACTCCTATTCAAGGGATCCATTTTCTAAATTTACATTCCTCAGCTCCAACAGTTGTAATTCCCTTGAGCATATAAAACAAATGCATCCAATATTTACGCTACAGGAAATATCGTTGAATTACATTTAGTTTGCATTGGGCCGGGAACAGTACTGTTATTCAATTTTTACTGCACTTTACCTCAAGAAATCCCGCTGGAATATCTTCTGTGCTGTCGTCGGAAGAAATGCCTTTATCGTCATCCGATTCTGAGCCACTGTCTGCCAAAATGCCATAATTTATGTCCGTTTCCGTCATGATTGCAACTAAAAAACAGACCATTGTGGCAAGGCGAGTGGACGCTAGCAAAGTGGGGAAACCGCAAAGTGACGCGCTAAGTTTTAAAAACTGAATTCCTGTCAATAGAGGGCGCCAAACAAAAGAACGCTCTAAAGCTTTTTCAGCTGCTGACTTAATTCGCCTTGGGAGTGAAGCGCATAACGATTCCTGGAACCTTTCGAAGCCCACGGGATTGAAGCGTATCGCAACAAAGACTCTTTGGAGCCCGTGGGATCGAAAGGGTTAATATAAGAGCTAGAGTAAATGAAACATAAAAATCATTTTAAATAACATTTTATTTAACGAAATTAAATATTACAAGAAATAATTCATTTACAGTTTTAAATTAAATATAATAAAATAGAAAAATGGCTAAACACAAGGAAACAAAATACTGACTAAAATATATAAGTAAAATAAAAAATAAGTAATTACATACAAAATACAGATAATTAAAATGTAATTAAATAAACATAATAAAACTTTGTATATACATAATACAAAGTATACATAGTAAAATAAACTGTTTAGTTTAGCTAATGTTTCTTTTTTCAGTTGTAACTGTTGAATTATTTCATGCAATATTAATTTGTGTAAAATAAAACACCATTTAAAATTATTGCAACTATTCATACGCATGAAAAACAGTTTCCTTCTAATAGACGACTTAAGAACGACATCAACACAGTTGTTTGTTTCTGATATTTTATTATAGCATAGGATTGTGGCCGCCAGTGGCTGATGAGTTACCTTTTAAACATTCTCATCGTATTAACTTTGTAGTTAGTATATAACAATTATAATGTTAGTATATTAGTATCCAACTCCGATCTTTTACAGGTTCCTATGTGGATCCATTGCCCTCTCGGCATTCAGGACATCTGTCCATTTCTTTACATGTACCACTTAAATATATTCAAAACTCAAATAATATTACCATTCTCTAACAGTTATGTTTATCAATATGTACTGTGACTAATAATTGAAAACAACATGTTTTGATTATCTAAATTGAACATTCAATGTTCGATCTATTTATTTATGTTGTTAATTATATATTTAAGTATGTTCTACACTCCTAAAATCGTTCAAATTATTTTCCTCTATTATTGTTATTCTCGAGTTCTGGTTACAACGTATGAAAAAATACCTGAAACGTTTGTCTCAAATTGACCAGTTAAATGATACTAATACGTAAACAGTTTTTTAGGTGTTCGGGTTTGTGCCCGAAACACCACCACCTCTTCTTCTTCTTCTTCTTCTTCTTCTTCTTCTTCTTCTTCTTCTTCTTCTTCTTCTTCTTCTTCTTCTTCTTCTTCTTCTTCTTCTTCTTCTTCTTCTTCTTCTTCTTCTTCTTCTTCTTCTTCTTCTTCTTCTTCCCCCCCGACGTCTGTCCACACAAAAACACATACTTGCAAACTTCACATGAACTTGAAACTTGGCATGTACTTAGAACTTAACAAGTAGATGAAACACGAGTTGTGAGTGATCCCAATTTGACCTTACTTCCTGTCCAAAGCGGAAGTCAAAGTTTAATATTTAAAAAAATCATATCTCAACAACCACAAGAGGTAAATTCACAATTGTTGTACCATTGTACAGATCGTTAATTGTCAAAAAATATTTACAAAAAGATGACCAAAATTTGACCTTACTTCCTGTCCAAACCGGAAGTCAAAGTTTAATATTAAAAAATAAATCATATCTCAACAACCACAAGAGGTAAATTGACATTTTTTGCACCATTGTATAGATTGTTAATTGTCAAAAAATATTTACACAAAGGTGACCCCAATTTGACCTTACTTCCTGTCTAAATCGGAAGTCAAAGTTTAATATTTAAACATTATATCTCAACAACCACAAGAGGTAAATTCACAATTTTTGTACCATTGTACAGACCGTTAATTGTCAAAAAATATTTTCAAAAAGGTGACCCCAATTTGACCTTACTTTCTGTCCAAACCGGAAGTCAAAATTTAATATTTAACAAAATCGTATCTCAACAACTACAAGAGGTAAATTAAAAAAGTTTGTACCATTGGGCCGGATAAATAAAAAGTAGCAATTGCTTTTACTAGTCATTTTCTTAAATCTTCATTAATAAAAGTGAGCAATTACTTGCAAGTAATTGCTTCCAGTAGTTAGCAAAAGCAATTGCTATGATTTTTAAGCAATTACTAGAGAGATTAGCACTTGCTTGGAAGCATATAAATAAACCATACCTTTTACTAATGACTTGTAGCACTTGCTAATATTTTTACAAGATACTAAATGAGGAGCTTACGCATTTGCTAACACTTGCATGTTGCATTACTCCTGCCATCATGGCCGAGTTTATGCATGTAAGGGAACATGAAAAGGTGTACAATGAAAGAATAAATCGTGATGAAGTCAATCCTACCAGATACCGGAAATTATTTCGGTTCAATTTTGAAAATTTGGAGTGGCTAGCAGCAGTCGAAGTACTTGGTTTGAAACCAGCAGAAATGGCGCATGGCATCTTCGTAATAGTCGAGGTTTTCATCCCTTTGAAGATGTTGTACAGATCTTGTTCCCATGCAACCAAAACAATCTTCCTATTTCCTGTTTGCATTCCATCTGTTTTTCTTCTTCACTTGACTTTTCATGTTTGCTATCTTTTCAAAATTTGCTTCTCATCCATGGCTTTACCTGTGTTGGTATGCAATTGACATTTGTGCTTTTTAAGTGCATTTGCCTTCATGTCTTTTACCCTAGCAACTGACTTTTCTCGATTAGAACAGGGTACTCTTTGATTATACTAACGAACAGTTCGTTCAAAGATTGCTCACTATTTGTACCACTCCCCAATTCTTCGGTAGCATCCATGTTGCTAACACATGCCTCATATACAACCACTAGGCTAATCGGAACTGACCTCCATCATTGTTATACCCGCAAGCAATTGCTAACCCACCCAAGCAAGCAGGTGCTAGTCAAAGAAGAAGGTTATTTATACATTTGTAAGCAATTGCTTAACCTTGAGCTTTTACTTGTTAAGCAATTGCTATTG
>CM055816.1:64276843-64299114 GCA_029582265.1 Zoroaster sp. YZ-2022
CAAAAAATGACGGGGCTTCTGGAGGGCCCTAAGCCCAGGCAAGCAGAGCTCATTATATAGGCCAGTAGGCAGGGGCAATGCGTGGGCCTGGCCGGGCTTCTGAAAGGCTTGGCTGTACCCTGACTTTGGCCCTTGTCCCTAAGCTTTAACAAAATAATCCCCAGCTTGCTTCATATAAAATCAAATAACTATGTGTCAAGTTTGGCCATTGCATCCTGATAACCTGAATACTTTGTTGCACAACGTGTTTATTTTTTTATTTGGAGATAATTCCCAATGGTTGTTCAGAATTTCATTTGCGTCGGGAATCAGGAACAAATTTGTATCAACCATTATCAGATATGTATATCCACATCCATACATGCATATTCGCCCTGACATAGGCTAAAAGCCACTCAAGATACAGGGCTACAACAGAAGAAAAAACATAAGTAAATAGACTCAGAGGAGCTGAATGTGGGAATTGAGATTCCTCCTGACACAGGATAGATCGTAGGATGAAAGGAAACAATGTTTGTTCCTCTTCAATCCATTGTAAATTGTTTACAGGAATAACACTTCTATTAAATTGCTGTATGAAGTCAAATAACAGTATGGTGTTACAAATTGCATTTGCGTCGAGAATCATGAACAACTTTATATCAACCATAGACAAATTATATGTCTATCAACATTCCTCTTTAAGGTTTGCTCCTCTTAAATCAATTGTAAATTGTTTACAGGAATAAGACTTCTATGAAATTGCTCTGTAAAGGCTCCCCCCCCCCCTCCATTCAAATAACAATATTATGTTATGTTTGGTCAAAATATTAATTAATTGCGCACTTGCACGTCAACAGTATTGTAACCAAACAAATGCCGTCGTTTTTTTTTTCACATGAAAGTAATTATTTTCCTCTTTCTTCCTTCGAACAGTAATGGCAGTAATTCATCATTAAAGGTTGTATGGCTTGTTTCATTAAATAATGCAGGCTGCTGGTGACTCAACCTTCTGCCGCCAACATAGTTTGAAAAAAAAATACAAAGCTTTCGTTTCATCATAAAGTCTCCCATATTGGCGCGGATCATTTGAAGCGACTAATTGGTTTTCAAACGGATTAGTTGCTGTCATTAGTCATATGATGTTTACTATGGGCTACGCGTAATTATCTGTTAAGAGGGAAAATGTGAAGGAGAGAATATTTATTGTTGTTGAACATGCCTTGACCACGGGAACTTGTCCCCCTCCTCCTGCCCCTGTAGTTATGCCCCCTGTCTAGAGGGAATTCCTAGTGTCTCACTCCTCCTGCCCCATGTAGTTACGCCTCTGTTTAGATGGAATTCCTAGTGTCTCCCTCCTCCTGCCCCCTGTAGTTACGCCCCTGTTTAGAGGGAATTACTAGTGTCTCCGTCATCCTCCTGCCCCTTGTAGTTACGCCCATGTTTAGAGGGAATTCCTAGTGTCTCCATCCTCCTGACCCCTGTAGTTACGCCCCTGTTTAGAGGGATTTCCTAGTGTCCCCTTCCTCATGCCCTCTGTAGTTACGCCCCTGTTTAGAGGGAACTCCTAGTGTCCCCCTCCTCATGCCCCTGTAGTTACGCCCTTGTTTAGAGGGAATTCCTAATGAGTGTCGATAGTCAGAAACAAGCTTAAACTAGACTTAAGTTTTTTGTCATAACAAAAAATAGGTGTTCGAGTTAACTTTCGGTTTAATCAAGTGAGCAGGTGATGACGTCAAAATCATAATTGTGAAAATGTATTATGTCTTTTATCACGACAATATCAATTTCATCTTCAAAATACCTATATATTTTGTGTTAGAATGTGTTGAAAATGAAATTCCTGTTTGTACCAGAAGTAAAGGTCAAATTGGGGTCACCTTTGTGTAAATACTTTTCGACAATTAACAATCTATACAATGGTGGAAAGATTGTGAATTTACCCCTTGTGGTTGTTGAGATATGATTTTTGTTAATATTAAATTTTGACTTCCAGTTTGGACAGGAAGTAAAGGTCAAATTGTGGTCATGTTTTTGTAAATATTGTTGACAATTAACAATCTGTACAATGGTGCAAAAACTGTGAATTTACCTTTTGTGGTTGTTGAGATATGTTTTTTAATATTAAACTTTGACTTCCGGTTTGGACAGGAAGTAAAGGTCAAATTTGGGTCATATTTTTGTAAATATTTTTGACAATTAACAATCTGTACAATGGTGCAAAAATTGTGAATTTACATGTTGTGGTTGTTGAGATATGATTTTGTTAAATATTAAACTTTGACTTCCGGTTTGGACAGGAAGTAAGGTCAAATTGGGGTCACCTTTGTGTAAATATTTTTTGACAATTAACAATCTATATAATGGTGCAAAAATTTCAATTTACCTGTTGTGGTTGTTGAGATATGATTTTTTTAAATATTAAAATTTGACTTCCGGTTTGGACAGGAAGTAAGGTCAAAATGGGGTCATCTTTTTGTAAATATTTTCGACAATTAACGATCTGTACAATGGTACAAACATTTTGAATTTACCTCTTGTGGTTGTTGAGATATGATTTATTTAAATATTAAACTTTGATTTGTCGTAATTCGATATCTGATGACCTCATCATGACGTCACAAATTTTGTTTCATCTACGTGTTAAGTTCTAAGTATATGCCAAGTTTCAAGTTCATGTGAAGTTTGCAAGTGTTTTTTTTGTAGACAATCGATCCGGAAAAGAAGAAGAAGAAGAAGAAGAAGAAGGAGAAGAAAACAAAAACGAACAAAAACAATAGGTTTTTCGGGCACGTACCCGAACACCTAAATAGAGCTCAAATGTTTGTTGGAACAAAAATATGGTGTTTGGTTAACTTCCGTTTCAATGAAAAGATCATTGATGTCGTCACAATAATATTTTTTTTTTGAAAATGTCAGAATTTTGTTATTATAAAATTATATAAATTCTATCTTCAAAAGATACATAAATTTGGCGTTAGAATATTTACAGTTTGAACTTTCTAATTTGGACCGATGGCTATAGCCATATAATAAGTGGGGTGTCCAACATAATGGATGTTCATTTGACACACAGCACAATGATATATACATGAAATTAGCAATATAAAACATCGCAATGCAATGTATAGCGGTAAATTAGATTGAACGTAGGCATCCGAATTATGATTTAATAACATTAAAGATTATTTTGAGAGCTATAAATATGTGGAGATGTTAGAATGTAGGCATATATCTGACATAGGTCCAAGGGCACCGGGGTGATTATTGTGTGTTTTTCAGTTGCATGGTAATGGAAGATTATAAATTATTCATAATTATTGTTCAATACCCCCAGGAACACCGATAATTGAAAATGTAATCCTCTTTAACCATGTTACGGGGAAAATAATTGTTAGTGTTACCGCAATTTGACATAAATTATGTACAAAAAATCTGCAAGGGCAGCATTGAAATAAACATCAATTAACCCCCCCCCCCCAAAAAAAATGAAGGGAAACTCGCAAAAGGCTTAAAACCAAACCGTTGTTTATATATAAAAGTATTTATGTTCTTCTTTCGAACAGTGAAAGTGTAATATATTTGGTATTACCAATTATGTCATTGTAACAAGGCTTACTGGCTTTTCAATCTAGGGCTACCTGTCAGCATAATTTGATACATGAGGTTATCAAATGGGTGTGACTATTGTGTGTTTTTCAGTTGGATGGTAATGGAAAATTATAAATTATTCATTGTTCAATACCCCCAGGAACACCGATAATTGAAAATGTAATCTTCTTTAACCATGTTACGGGGAAAAATAATTGCAATTCCTGCATGCGGGAGAGGGAAATATGCCATCTCACAATCATTATCCTTGGCATTTTCAACTGAGTTTAGCCTATATCCAAACACAGTTTGTCGCATAGCTGACAAAGTGACGAATCGGCTAAAATGCTGTTTCAGTGTTAATTATTCTCATCTGTTTACGCTCAGAAAATCATGTGTTTCATTAAATAGATGAACTTTAGTTTTCATTTTGTTTCAAAGCTGTAAAATTGTGTATTTTCTTTGTACAAGCTTTCAAACTAATTTGTCACGTCGTCGGATAGTAATATATACGGTGCGTGCTTCATCTCCACACAAAGTGATCCTATTTGACACCCGATTAGTCATTTTCTGAGATACCATTGAATTTTGTGTGCCGCTTCGCGCCAAGAATGATCTTCACACACACGTTTATATTTTTACCATGCATACACAATTATACATTGTATCCAAAATCGTACCCGCAGTGTGCTACTTTACACGTTGAAAATGTGTTTTCAGCGTTGCGTTTTCACGAAGGGACAATCGTCAAAGCGTTTTCACGAAGGGACAATTGGGAAAGTTGCTTTCATTTGAGCGTTTTCTCGAAGGGATCATTGTCTTAAATTATTAATTACACTGTGACTAATCGTCCTGTACTTGAAAAGTTGAAACATTTTGGAAAGTTTGAAATCTGTTATTTCACTTAGGGCACACGATTTATTAGTATGTTTCATCTCGAATGTGACATGATACGTTTAACATATAGGTGATACTTAAAGCTCGAAGCTGTGTGTCCAAATTGTCCCTTGGTGAAAACGCAAATTTCTCGTTAGTACCCATTTTACCCTTGGTCAATTAGTGTTATTTAGACACTGTAATTTTGTGGGATTGTAGATTTCAATGAAGTAATTCCAAACGTCTAAATAAATCACTCGAAAAAAATAATGTTTTTTTTCCCAATTGGCCCTTCGTGAAAACAGTGACGAAATGTACTAGTATGTGCATATCATGTGTATCATATGAATCCCTAAATTGCGTGATGTGTATGTGCGCTGCAACCAAAGATCGGATAGCTAAGCAGGGCGATAATTACATCTATTATGGGTCTACTTATACACAACACAACGCCAGAATAAAATACTACGCAAGCCCATGGTGAACTCCATTCTGAGGACGCTACTAATGAATAATTCATAAACTTCCAGCAAACTGATAAATCTGTGTATGCAGATTGTAAGCAGGGCTCGTGTATATTTTTTTTAAAGGTGATACCATAATGCATCACTTACCTATTGTGTTAAATAATAACATTTCTCTACCAAATCGGTAAAAAAATAAAAACATCAGACCACATAACGGACTGGTAAATGCCACCTTGGTGTCGCCAGTCACGTGCACGGTCTTTTTTCCCTGTGCGTTGTATTCCAAGTTGCATCTTGGGAGACGAGTAAAGAATAACCATTGCAAAATTATACGATAAAGCCGTTTCGACGCGCATTGGTCAATGCTATGTTTTAGATATATTTCATTGGATTCAGTGTTACCGCAATTTGACATAAATTATGTACACAAAATATGCAAGGACAGCATTGAAATAAACATCAATTAACAAAAAAAAATTAAGGCAACCTCTCAAAAGGCTTAAAACCAAACCGTTGTTAGTATATGAAAGTATTTAGTTTCTTCTTTCGAATAGTGAGAGTGTAATATATTTTGATATAACCAATTATGTCATTGTAACAAGGCTTACTGGCGTATCAAGCTTGCGCTACCTGTCAGCATAATTTGATACATGAGTTTATCAAATGTTTCTTTCCACCGTCAAGTCTCATTGTTGGCGCGGTAATGTTCGTTATCATATGAAACAGGCTAATGGATTCTGCTACAAAGACTACTTACTGATTAATTGCTGCCATGAGGAATTTGACGAGGATAACAGTGCATCGGGGTTACGGCGTATTTAAACAACACGAGCAAAGTGCTGAATAAATATTGTTGTGGCAGCCGTTTTATAATTTATTTCTTTATTTTTATTTTTATTTTATGGGCCTTTTAATGTTTTCGTGATGAATTGGTCTTGCGTCAATTTAATGTTATGATGGCAATCACATTGCGCCATGTGTTACAACATAAGTACCTTTCAAAAGAAAATGCCTAAAGTAGGCCCTATATTAATTATATATTTGTTTCTCTTTAGGAATTAGTTGTTTTAAGGAATATTATCGTCGCATTTTTCTCATAGTGACGAATCGGAAAAAGGTGCGTTACGAGTAAATCATGCTTTAACTCGGCGCTATTACACTCACTGGCCAACAGTATTGCAACATGCTCAAAATAGCATTTTACAAGTAACAGGTGAGATGATCATTTAATCTGATTTCATCGATCGTGTATTACATAATTTCCGAGCAAAAATAGTAAAAAAGAACATTGACTTCAAAACACAGGCACTTTCAAGAAGTCTTAAGTAGTGTAAATAAAATAAAATAAATTATTGTAACACAGTTCTCCAAACTGAACTTTGGGGATGTTGCAATACTTATGGCCAATGAGTATACAAGTGTTGTCTTAGACATAAGTGAACTAAATCAAATGAACATTGATACAAAGAACAACAACTACAACACCGAAATGAAATAATAATTGGGAATTGTATTTTTGTTCTTCGGAAGCTGACTTATCACTTGTGAATGCACTGTGTACGCGCACTGTTTCTTCAGAGATCATCAGCTTGCAGAGGTACATGCTTGCGAGTACTGTTACATAAGCATACGCCAACACACGATACTCACTTAAAACCCTTTTACTACTTCAAGGGTTCATATCAGTCAAAATGTTGATATACTCGCCAGAGTATATTTATTGCACTCAAAGGTCGAACACTCTCAAGCCT
This sequence comes from Zoroaster sp. YZ-2022, assembly GCA_029582265.1. Taxonomy (NCBI): domain Eukaryota; kingdom Metazoa; phylum Echinodermata; class Asteroidea; order Forcipulatida; family Zoroasteridae; genus Zoroaster; species Zoroaster sp. YZ-2022. Next base: position 64,283,508 of record CM055816.1, read on the forward strand.
TACGTGTAGTAAGTACATTTACAGGTCAAAATGAGTTGACTGTTTTTGACTGGTAAAGGCATTGTCTGATATTGTTGAGGGTCGTCAAAATGACAGTAAAAACAGTCCAAAATGCCCCTGTGTACACATTTGGGTCAACAGTCAAAACAGGCAGTTGAGTGATCGAAATAGCTGCTTCCCACTAAAGTTCAGCTAACTTAGGAGGGTTAAAGCAAAGTTGCCCTTCGTTAAGTCACATGTTGTATTTTTACCGCTAGAGGGCCACTGTGTGTACAGAGCGGATAATACGATATGTTCAATTGTGCAGATGGAATGAAAAACAAATATACACTGTAGGGGAACCCACATAGCTATGAAAAGCTAATGTTCATATCGGCTGGGATTGGTTCCGGATGAAATTTTAACCTAGAATCACTGAAATGGATGTTTACCCAGGTACCACTACGCTACCCTGACTACTCACAACTTGCATGAGCTGTTGAAGGCATATGTTTTAAATCTCTGTTCATCTATAGGCCTATGGCAGCGACTTTGTCTTGGGTGCTGGCGTGTTTTGCAGTTGACGTGCGTGTGTTTGCAATATCTCCAGCGATCATTGGTTCGCAGAAGAACACACACGCGTTGTATCATAACTCATTGGACACCAAATTGCCTATTATGAAGACACTGGGTGCAATTTCAGAACTAGATGCTTACAAATTACAAACAAAGAATTACTTACCAAACTAACTACTCAAACGTTCTGAGAATGTTTAATCTAAATGTTGGTACATTTTCAATTTGATCAAAAAAGATCATCATAATGATAATTGTAATCCACTATCAATGCTATTTATTTTGTCTGTCTCATTTCTTTAGGTCAGAAACTCCAAGGGTTGATTCTTCATCGAACCCTAGGACCAATGGATCGTGACGTCACAGAATGCGATACTGCTAATGTCATTAGCGAGGAGTATGAAATTGGTGGTGACCAGAGCTTGGTGAAGATGGTTCCCGCTCCAGACGTATTTGGCCACGCATGTGCAGTGTATGCACCTGTTGAGTCCTATCTGGTTATTGGGAATTTCAGTGGGAATTGTATCTCTGACCCGGGAACATGTGAGTCTCAGAGTGTGACATGGTCTCTTTGGCTGAAGATCAACACGTCATCAGTCATCACTGGTACACAAGTGTGGGTATTTCCTAAGCTCTGGAGGACAGACAATGAACGCAAGGGGTGTTGCCTTTTTGTATAAACAAAACATGTTCTGGTATGTGGTACGCACCGAAAATAAACATACAACTCATAAATATAACACCTTTATGATACCGACAAACGAATGGTTTCATTTGACCTTAACGGTGAATGCCACCAGTGACACCACACAGTTATTTGTCAATGGTACAATTGTGGCAAGTGATGAGACCATTAATGAGTGTGGAACTGGTTCAGATGGTTGCACTAAGCTGTACATAGGCATGACCAACCCATGCGAGGATTTTGCTACGTTTCCACCTAGTGAGTATGGTGGGGCTGCTGCGTATAGCGATCTGATGGTGTTTGACGGTCTCCTGAATCAACAACAAATACACAGTATTTATCAGGGGAATTTCTGGATACAAAATTGAATTTGGATACTTTGGGGATTATTCTCATAATAACAAAGTGCTTACTATTCATCATAATACCATCAACCATAACGGTCAGGTAGAACCAATCGTTTGTACAGGAAAACAACAATAATAATTATTGTTATTTTACTTTAAAATAAGATAAGTTATGTGTGTAGAGTTAATCAGTAATATTTAATTAATGTATTTGTATTTGTATTTATTTTTATCAATTTGTTTACGGAGTCCTTTGGTTGTTCCATCTTCTGTTTTCACCACTCTGTGCGCACAAGACCTCTATCTGTGAAAACAAATCCAATTTCCGAGTCTATGGAAATCCGTGTACATAAATAATACATGCCCAGCGTCAGTAAAAAACCTTTCCCTGGAGGTAATAGTGTACGCTAACCAGCGATATGACGATTCCACTTGAGTGAGACTGACTGACTGACCTGTTATACTGACTGGATAGAGGGTTGGCCCATTGGTATCTAATACATTAGGTAAACCACCGTGGCACCATTTTACCACTATGCATACATAAAGACTACAAAAGGAATGCCCATGCAATAGGATGGCTGATTCTGGTGCAGCATTGCAATGTGTGGTTTATGAGAGTGGTAACATGACATCCAGTGGTTGCAGTGTGACCTCTATCCAGTCAGTATACTAGAGATCACTGATTGCAATGTGTGGTTTATGAGAGTGGTAACATGGCATACAGTGGGTGCAATGTGAGCGCATGACCCTCTATCCAGTCAGTGTAATCGAGATCAGTGATTGCAATGTGTGGTTTATGAGAGTGGTAACATGGCATACAGTGGATGCAATGTGAGCGCATGACCCTCTACCAGTCAGTATAATAGAGATCAGTGTTTAGGGACTATATCTGATTACTATAGAGCGCCCTAAATACTAACTGCTTATAATAATAATAACAATAATAATGTGGACTAGCGCACGTATCCACCAAACTGGTGCTCAAGGCGCATTATATTATTACCCCTGCTCATCAAGCTCATAAATCATTCCTGAAACCATCTCAGCTCCCTGGGGAGTATACAGCTGAATTGCTGCTATTTCGGCGCATATAGGGCTAATCAAACACAACAACCAACTCTGCCCTCACAGGTACCCATTTACCCCTGGGTGGAGAGAAGCAATTATGGTAAAGTGTCTTGCTCAAGGACACAAGCATCATGGTCGCAGTTGGGATTCGAACCCACATTCTGACGACTCAGCCATCAGAACACAAATCAGATGCACTAAACTGCTCGATCATGGCACTCCATGTAGATTACCGCCTACGATCGTGGAATCTTGGTGTATGTGTCAAGGACAGTTGCTCCATGACAATACCACAAATTTACCTTACTTTTGTTCACAAACGTCACCAATAGTGCGTATAATATTACTACATTCTCTCTATGACAGTCAGATAATTATTACGGTAAGCCGGGCGCGTCTGTAAATATTGTATGCGCGTACGTCAGCATTAATGTTGATCAAATATCAGTTATAATCAAATACATTATACATTACTATATTACGTTATTCAAAAAGTGCATGAGCTGTTCATCACTGTTCAATCACTATTGATCAATATGGCAACAATAGTGCATTGCGTTTGGCGTATTTTTGCAGCTTATGTAGGTATCCGCGGAATGTCTCCAACAATCCATTGGTAAAGAACATAATAATTTTATTTAATTTAAGTTATATGTGCATCGCTCATGTCAGATGTACACGTGCACGCAGTAGCATGATATACACGCATTATATATATACACACAACACTCACTTGGCGCCAAAATGGCTATCATCAAGACACTGGTTGCAATTTCACCGCTAGAGAGCTCCAATATAATATAGATAGCACAATGTTAACTTTGTTGTGTAAATAATACATTTGTAAATTGTAATGTGTTGCGACATTAAATATGTATATTATATATGTCATGCGACATTCAATTAAATGTGTATAGTGTTCTAATTATATGTTCTTAAGTTCTTTCCGGTACACAATGTAATGATATCTTTTTTGGGAAAAGTGATGGCTCTGATCAGAAGAGCCGGTTGGTTTGTTCTCAACATTTCGATTAGTCCGCTCTAGTCATCGTCATCGTCATCTAGAGCAGACTAGTCGAAATGTTGAGAACAAACCAACCGGCTCCTCTCAGAGCCATCACTTTTTCCCAAAAGAGATCATTAACATGGTGTACCTAAAAGAACTCAAGAACATCTATCTCCACCATGCAAAGCTTCAAATCCTACGTTATAATTATAACAAGCAGCTTCATATCGTCAAAATCAGAGCAGACTTTCGTCAGAGTATGACTCGGTTTCCTAGTATTAGATCTAAAACTAGGACACCAATTCCATGCCTTCTCGAATGTGTGCTCTGATCATGACGATATTGTCCCTTTAGGGAGGACATCTTCCCGCAACCTCCATTTATACACTGTTTTTGGACAGTTCCTGCCAGGTTTACACTCTCTGAACACTACAATAGAAGAGTCCAGCTGTCCAGTGATAGCTATTGTCAAGGGATTATAGTATTAGTTAAGTTGTGGTTGCTGTTTATTTGTGTATCTACCAGGCCCACATGGGTTAACGGGGGATTAACTCTTGAGTTAAGTGATCTCTTTGTTTGGCTACTAGGATCTGGCAGATAATGAGCTCATTATAATATCTGGATGGAACCGGTTAAAATTTGGAGGTTTTGGGGGGTTGGGGGAAGATGTATACTATTTTGGCAAATGACATGTTGATAGCCTTGTATCTAGCGCTTAAAAGGGAAGGTTAAACCATTGGATTTGTCGACCAGACTGCTTCTATGAGTATGCCTTCTTTCTTTGAATTAAGATATACATTCAACAACCAATAATTGCAAGCTAGCATTTTTTGCACTTTTTTGAATATTATTTGTTCGTGATTTTTCTAAATTGAGAGCACTTTCTTATGATGATTTGTGCCATTGTCAAGTTATCAAGTTATATTTTAAATAATTCTATAATAATCAGTGTTTGACTTTTCCTAAAAGGGCTGGCAGGTGTACCGTTTTTATCATAGCTATCCCCAATGATATTGAGTATAATATTTACAGAACGCTGTGTGCGATCACGCGGAAATTTTGATGACTCTTCCTAACTATTCTTTGGTACCCCTGATGTAAAAAAAACTTAGATAGTGGTTACCATGGCTTGATTTTATTTTGAACAGGTACAATAGAATTAACACTTTGTTAAAAATACTAGATTTTTGATATTGTATGATATTTAATATTTTTTATGGGTTTGTTCAACTTTGAACTGGACACCATTGGACACCATTGAGTCGTGGAAATCCAATATGGCCGCCATTACGTTTAAATGCAATATTTTATATTTTTAAAGGTTTTCAGAATTTATTTGCTCGATATATAAATTTATTACTTGCCTTTATTGTACTTTATTGGGTCAAAGTCTAAACAAATATCATAATTTTCGAGAAAAAAATACAACATTTTGCTTATAGCGCCCTCAAACGGTGATCAAAGTGACGTCATATTGTTGATTGTATTAAAGACAATATTTCTACCAAATGCCATGGCCAACGAATTTAACTTAAGAAAGTTGAGGAAAATGTACACACAAATTGGTATAGCGCCCACTAACGGTGACCTCTATGAAGTTTTCATGGCCTCATTTGATCGATCTTGTGAAAGTAAACATTTACGAAAATACATATCAATGTCTTTTACTCTAAACAAATCTGGTAGTATCACTAAAAAGTGACAACTCAGGTGGACGAATAGTTAAGAAAAGTGTAATCGGTTAATGCGTTCTGAAGATATAACACAAATTAAAACAATAATAATACCATATAACACCCCAAGGTCTGATATGGTTAGGTACAATCGTGTGAAAGTTTCAGATTATTGCACTCTGTCGTTAGTGAGAAAGTACTAAATTGCTTTTAAAACAATTTATTATCATGTATAATGTTCTCGAACGTTCAGTCAATAAAATATTATACTTGTGTAAGCAATAAACTATTTAATCTAAGCAATACACTTTTAACCGATTGTTTAATGAATTAGTATCTAGATAATGAATTATTTGTATTTTGTTGACTGTGGAATATTAGTTTATTGTTTATTGTAGAGAATACAAATTAAAAGTTGACAAAAATAAACAAACATTAACTGTCAACTCATTTAATGTAAACAATTCCCAAAATTGTTAAACTGACTTAGAATGTTTGGAGTACATCCCAAGCACCTTGAAACTCTTAGTTTATTGTCATTTGATTATATTTTTATCAAATGTTTACTCTATTTGCAAAGCGCTTAGAGATCACGTTGAAATTTTCTTTCACTTTTACTAACTATTCTTTGGCACCATCTTACGCATAAATCAACCGTTTATTTCGAACATGTCCAATTGAATTACCACTGTTTTGCAAAACATACTAGATTTGTTGATACTATAAGACATTTAATAAGTATTTTTCGGTTTGTTGTCAACTTTCAAACTCTGAACTAGACAACATTGAGTCATGTGACCACTTCCAATGCATTATGGGAATAAAAGATGGCCGCAATTACATTCAAATTGTATATAAATCAATTCGTTTTGATACAACATTCAGTAATAATGTGACCCCAAATGTTGATGGTTATAGCGCCCTCTACCGGTAATCTATGTGACGTCACAGTGTTGCATGTTCTGAAAACAACCGTTATGGCCAATGGATACAAATTAAGGAAGTTATGGGAAAAATACTATTTTTTTTGCAAAAATGAGGTGAAAATATGTAGCGCGCCCTTACGGTGACCTGTGGAATTTGTTATGGTCTTTCGTTAGATTATGCCAAACTGAGCAAACCTTCAAAGTGTCATGAACATCTGCTGAAGAATACAGAAAATACGGAGAGGGACACAATAAGCACTCGCCCCCTCACTGTCAGGTCTGAGAACGACAAAAATTACCGCACGACAAAACTGATTAGTGTATCAAGACCTAAAGATTGGAACTTTCCTGCCGTTCACATGGAGTATGGGTATGGAGAGCTCTTCAGATCTTAGTTGGGGGAAACATATATCTGGTATTGCTAAGTCTGCCGCTATTTGTGTTGGTTGCCTGTCTCATGCTAGGAAATTCATCCCTCCCAGTGCTCTCTTGTATTTATAGAAGACTTCAATTCGACAACTTATTGAGTACTGTTCACACATTTGGCACGTGCCCCAGCTTGTTACCTTCGGATGTTAGACAAGGTTCAGAGGAGATTATGTTATCTGGTTGGAGAGGACTTGGCTGTGTCTCTTGACTCTCTTGGTCACCGGAGAGCAGTTGGTACTGCTTGTCTGTTTTACAGATATATCTTTGGACGCTGCTCCTCGGGTATTTCCAAGCGCGTTCCGCCTTTTAAGATCTCAATGCGTGAAACACGTCAATTGGCATCAGCCCATCGTTACACCCCTACAAAGTACACTCTGGCGTACTACCTCCCACGAGAGCAGTGTGGAACTCTCTCCCGGATACTTGTTTCCTCCAGTGTATAGCCTCCAGACATTCAAGTGCAATGTGAAAGTACATCTTAGAGCAGAGTAATCAGCGTCAGGTGATGGAAAAGCGTCAGGTGACAGCAAATTTCAACTTTTGAGAGTATTTTTATTTGTATTCTCCCCACCCCCTCCTTTAGTTGTAGCCGGCACTTTGAGGGGCATTTAAGAGCCTTGTATTTTGGGAACCTTTAATACAAATTAAAACAATATATAAAAAAGTATAGTGTTCATTTGTATAAAATCCACTGACTATAGAAAGTTTGGGAGAAAATATGAAGTTGCTCATATTGTTTTATTTAAATGAATTATTTAGTTGTTGAACTAAACCATTAGTGTCACTGTTAATAGAGCAATAAATGAGGGTTAATAAATTTCATCAAGAAACACACTACGTACAATCAATATATAATTAAATATGTTTTATGTGAAAAAACACGTGTCATTTCCTCAGTGACAGATAATCAATAATGATCAGCGATAACACAACAGTACATTACACGCAGACTTCCACGCCACGTTTTTGTAAACTGCAAAAATTGATTTGTTGAGCCAAGGCAGCGCCGTGGAGTTTTCTCATAATCCACATTGGTGACGTGACTTGAACAGCTTTCGGAATGGCTTTTTTTGTGGGAATGCTCATAGTGGTGTCACTTTTCCTACATGCAAATAATATTGAAGGTAAGTAAGACTTTCAGCTTAGCATGGTGAAAAGGGTAAGTTAAGACTGTTTGCGGTGACACCATGTACAAATTACAATTTGAGTAGTAATTGGTTCTCAACAGAACCAGTTGGTTACAACTCGAGGTTTCGAGTCAAGCAATCTCCTGAAAACGATCAAACCATACTGATCGAAACGTCGAGTTATAACAAAGTGGTTGTTTTTAGAACCACGTACTACTCATAAAGGAATTTTACATGGTGTGACCGCAAACAGTGTTAAGTAATTCAAACATTTACATATATTTGTATTGATGAATTTTGATGTATAAGTCAAGTTTTGTGAATAAGTAGTGAAACACACTTTCCTACATTCTAAAAACGAAGTGCTGAATATAGCACCTCGAGTGCAGTCACTATACAAGCTCCTAAAAAGTGCTAAAATTAGCACTTGAGGTGCTATATTCAGCACTTCGTTTTATAGTGCATATGCAAAGTACACTTGAAGTGCTGAATATAGCACCTCAAGTGCTAATTTTAGCACTTTTTAGGAGCTTGTATAGTGACTGCACTAGAGGTGCTATATTCAGCACTTCGTTATTTAGAGTGTATTGCCCATAGTCAGTATTGCATATACGACCAGATTCATTACACTCTGGCAAATATGCACCAAGTTGGGCAACAGTTGTTGTAAAAAGAGTTCGTCAGTGTTCTTTACACAAAAAGAAAAGAAAAATATTCCCTTACTCCCATTGAACAAAACACTGTCTGTACTGAACGATATAATTTGAATTATTGATATTAATTACAATTTGTAACTGATACTTTATTTTATTGAATTTATTTTATTTATTTTGGTAGTTAATTAGTTAACGTTTTGTTTTGTTCTGTTTTTATTTTTGGGGTTTAGGTATGATCTGTTCCATAGGAAGAGAACCAGATCCCAACTCGAACAATAAATACCGCTGGTTAATTCCAGTTGAGGATCCATGTCAGTGTACCGAGATTCAACCAGGTGGTATGAATACCCACACACCATGTAGACACTTCAATGTGACCTACTATGACTCCTTTCTGATCAGCAGCGACCCCAAAGAGATTCGAAAATGGCTTAAATGTGGTAAGTGAATTATGATTTTTATAAACACAATATTATTTTGTATTTTTACGCTTTACTTATCCTAATGTATTTAAAGGGGGACTGACATCAGAGCATACTGATCGAAACGTCGTGTTGTACCTCCAGTTCTTTTCAGAATTAATTACTACTCAATTGAGCATTTCACATGGTGTCACCGCAATTACTCTTACTTATCCTCCTCACCATGCAAAGCTACAAGTTCTATCCTTTACTTAAGGCGTTTTGTAATAAAATATTGTTTTTGAGACACACCTGTGTCTATTTAATCATTTATTTCTGAGTACAAGTATTTTAAAACAATGTTTGAAGTGTTTGGGGGAGGCAACCCCGCCCCATGGTGGAAGCTTCATTTGCATAAGATATGTGACGTTAGATCGGGAAGATCCGATGTGTACATGATGTACATGTACATACATACACATTCACACACGTAGCGTCGCTTTCGGAATTAATAAAATGCCGGGAAGATGTGTTGCTGCAAGATGCAGCAACACCACCAAAGACGGTGTTAGCCTTCATCTGTTCCCAAGTGACGCAACGTATCGCCGTATTTGGACGAGCAAAGTTCGACTGACACGAGTAAAGTGGTCAGGTCCATCGACTCTCACAATTTTGTGCAGCGATCATTTTGAGCCGAGTTTTGAGCTGAATTTCTCTTCCCGACATGACGTCACGAACAGCTCCTCCGTGCAGGGCGGGAACAACTAGTAACAGTGGGGGAATTTTTACAATGGTAAAATAACACTCTCAAAAACAATAAAAACACAAAACAAAAATTGTATTGATCTTTTACTGATATAAAATAATAAAACGATCACATATTTAACTGTTTGATTTAAATCCACGACAGTCCCCCTTTAATAATTTCAGGTCTTCTTGGTAACAATTTGAAACATCACACCTCACACCATGCAGTGCATGTTGAATTGTAGCTTGATAATGGAACAATATTGTTGTTTGCCCTCAAACACCCCCCCCCCCCCCCCACGCCATGACAAGGGTGTGACATTATTAGGTGTTCGGCTGTACATCGAACATCCTTTTTTTCTGTTTTTATTCCTTCTCCTTCTTCTTCTTCTTCCTTGTGAAACCAATACAAAAACATAGTTGCCAAGCTCAGAATGACTTCATATTTTGCACTTACAATCCTTGGAAGTTTTAAGGGATTTGTCTCTTTTGAGGAGAGAAACAAACATTTATTCCAGCCAGATGGTCGTGTTGTTATTCCAAAGAAAAAAAATATCATCAAAATCATCAAAATCTGAGTCGGTCACTGACAAATTTTCCCAAAAAATAGGTGATTTGGCGTAGAATAACCCACATATACACTGGAATCTATATTCATGTCCATGTGTTACATTCAACTATTATTACTGTGCAAAATCTTGCCCCAAATTAAACAGTGTGTCTAGCCTGGGCAACACGAATTTACATTTTCAGTATATCAAATGCTTATTTTGAAACCATCAAGCCTCGTCAGTCAAATTCAATTAAAAACTGTATTGTCATTCGTCGTGTTATGATCACAACTAATTGGTTTCGCATCACAGAATACACATTGATTGTTGCCATACATATCAACGGACGAGGATGACGGTGCACCATCCATTACATCCTTATAACCTGAATACTTTGTTGCACAACGTGTTTATTTGTTATTTGGAGATAATTCCCAATGGTTGTTCACAATTGCATTTGCGTCGAGAATCAGGAACAAATTTGAATCAACCATTATCAGATATGTCTTTCCATATTCATACATGCATATTCGCCCTGAACTAGGCTAATATAAAAGCCACTCAAGGTACAGGGCTACAATAGAATAAAAATATAAGTAAATAGACTCAGAGGAGCTGAATGTGGGAATTGAGATTCCTCTTGACACAGGATAGATCGTAGGATGAAAGGAAACAATGTTTGTTCCTCTTCAATCCATTGTAAATTGTTTACAGGAATAACACTTCTATGAAATTGCTGTATGAAGTCAAATAACAGTATGGTGTTAAAAATTGCATTTGCGTCGAGAATCATGAACAACTTTATATCAACCATAGACAAATTATATGTCTATCAACATTCCTCTTTAAGGTTTGCTCCTCTTAAATCAATTGTAAATTGTTTACAGGAATAAGACTTCTATGAAATTGCTCTGTAAAGGCTGCCCCCCCCATTCAAATAACAATATTATGTTATGTTTGGTCAAAATATTAATTAATTGCGCACTTGCACGTCAACAGTATTGTAACCAAACAAATGCCGTCGTTTTTTTTTTCACATGAAAGTAATTATTTTCCTCTTTCTTCATTCGAACAGTAATGGCAGTAATTTATCATTAAAGGTTGTATGGCTTGTATCACTAAATAATGCAGGCTGCTGTTGACTCAACCTTGTGCTGCCAACATAATTTGAAGAAAAAAAATACAAAGCTTTCGTTTCATCATAAAGTCTCTCATAATTATTGGCGCGGTTCATTTGAAGCGACTAATTGGTTTTCAAACGGATTAGTTGATGTCATTAGTCATATGATGTTTACTATGGGCTACGCGTAATTATATGTTAAGAGGGAAAATGTGAAGGAGAGAATATTTATTGTTGTTGAACATGCCTTGACCACGGGAACTTGTCCCCCTCCTCCTGCCGCTGTAGTTACGCCCCTGTTTAGATGGAATTCCTAGTGCCTCCTTCCTCCTGCCCCCTGTAGTTACGCCCCTGTTTAGAGGGAATTCCTAGTGTCTCCCTCAAACTTCCCCCTGTAGTTACGCCCCTGTTTAGAGGGAATTCCTAGTGTCTCCCTCCTCCTGCCCCCGTAGTTACGCCCCTGATTAGAGGGAATTCCTAGTGTCTCCCTCCTCCTGCCCCCTGTAGTTACGCCCCTGTTTAGAGGGAATTCCTAGTGTCTCCTTCCTCCTACCCCCTGTAGTTACGCCCCTGTTTAGATGGAATTCCTAGTGTCTCCCTCCTCCTGCCCCTGTAGTTACGCCCCTGTTTAGAGGGAATTCCTAGTGTCTCCCTACTCTTGCCCCCTGTAGTTACGCCCCTGTTTAGAGGGAATTCCTAGTGTCTCCCTCCTCCTGCCCCTGTAGTTACGCCCCTTTTAGAGGGAATTCCTGGTGTATCCGTCCTCCTCCTGCCCCTTGTAGTTACGCCCATGTTTAGAGGGAATTCCTAGTGTCTCCTTCCTCCTGCACTCTGTAGTTACGCCCCTGTTTAGAGGGAATTCCTAGTGTCCCCTTCCTCATGCCCTCTGTAGTTACGCCCCTGTTTAGAGGGAACTCCCAGTGTCCCCCTCCTCATGCCCCTGTAGTTACGCCCTTGTTTAGAGGGAATTCCTAATGAGTGTCGATAGTCAGAAACAAGCTTAAAATAGAGCTCAAATGTTTGTTGGAACAAAAATATGGTGTTTGGTTAACTTCCGTTTCAATGAAAAGATCATTGATGTCGTCACAATAATATTTTTTGGAAAATGTCAGAATTTTGTTATTATAAAATTATATAAATTCCATCTTCGAAAGACATACACATTTGGCGTTAGAATACTTACAGTTTGAACTTTCTAATTTGGACCGATGGCTACAGCCATTTAATAAGTGGGGTGTCCAATATACTGGATGTTCATTTGACACACAGCACAATGATATATACATGAAATTAGCAATATAAAACATCGTAATGCAATGTATAGCGGTAAATTAGATTGAACGTAGACATCCAAATTATGATTTAATAACAGGGATTATTTTGAGAGCCATAAATATGTGAAGATGTTAGAATGTAGGCATATATCTGACATAGGTCCAAGGGCACCGGGGGTGACTATTGTGTGTTTTTCAGTTGTATGGTAATGGAAGATTATAAATTATTCATAATTATTGTTCAATACCCCCAGGAACAACGATAATTGAAAATGTAATCCTCTTTAACCATGTTACGGGGAAAATAATTGTCAGTGTTACCGCAATTTGACATAAATTATGTACACAAAATCTGCAAGGACAGTATTGAAATAAACATCAATTAATGCCCCTCCCCCCAAAAAAAAAGAAAACAAGAAATGAAGGGAAACTCGCAAAAGGCTTAAAACCAAACCGTTGTTTATATATAAACGTATTTATGTTCTTATTTCGAACAGTGAAAGTGTAATATATTTGGTATTACCAATTATGTCATTGTAACAAGGCTTGCTGGCTTTTCAAACTAGGGCTACCTGTCAGCATAATTTGATACATGAGTTTATCAAATGGGTATGACTATTGTGTGTTTTTCAGTTGGATGGTAATGGAAGATTATAAATTATTCATTGTTCAATACCCCCAGGAACACCGATAATTGAAAATGTAATCTTCTTTAACCATGTTACGGGGGAAAATAATTGCAATTCCTGCATGCGGGAGAGGGAAATATGCCATCTCACAATCATTAACCTTGGCATTGTCAACTGAGTATAGCCTATATCCAAACACAGTTTGTCGCATAGCTGACAAAGTGACGAATCGGCTAAAATGCTGTTTCAGTGTTAATTATTCTCATATGTTTACGCTCAGAAAAGCATGTGTTTCATTAAATAGATGACCTTTAGTTTTCATTTTGTTTCAAAGCTGTAAAATTGTGTATTTTCTTTGTACAAGCTTTCAAACTTATTTGTCACGTCGTCGGATAGTAAAATATACGGTGCATGCTTCATCTCCACACAAAGTGATCCTATTTGACACCCGATTAGTCATTTTCTGAGATACCATTGAATTTTGTTTGCCGCTTCGCGCCAAGAATGATCTTCACGCACACGTTTATATTTTTACCATGCATACACAATTATACATTGTATCCAAAATCTTACCCGCAGTGGCTTCTTTACACGTTGAAAACGTGTTTTCAGCGTTGCGTTTTCACGAAGGGACAATCGTCAAAGCGTTTTCACGAAGGGACAATTGGGAAAGTTACTTTGATTTGAGCGTTTTCTCGAAGGGATCATTGTCTTAAATTATTAATTACATTGTGACTAATCTAATCGTCCTTTACTAGAAAAGTTGAAACATTTTGGAAAGTTTGAAATCTGTTATTTCACTTAGGGCACACGATTTATTAGTATGTTTCAACTTGAATGTGACATGATACGTTTAAAATATAGGTGATACTTAAAGCTCGATGTTGTGTGTCCAAATTGTCCTTTCGTGAAATCGCAAATTGTTCGTTAGCACCCATTTAACCCTTGGCCAGTTTATAGTGTAATTTTAGACCCTGTAATTTTGTGGGATTGTAGATTTCACAGAAGTAATTCAGAATATCGAAAAAAAATCACTCGAAAAAATAGTGTTTTTTCCCAATTGGCCCTTCGTGAAAATGCATATGAATTTGTTACCCCCGATTTTGTTCACTTAATTTGACTGTTAAAATCATATCACATGTACAATGCACTCAGTGACTGAGTACAGTAAGAGGATTAGCGTTATCTCTGTTGGGCTGTGCGTTCGTCCGTGAAACCTGAATGCGGGATCTTCCATTCACAAAATGGGTGGAACAAAGTGGTTTAGAGAACAATAATCTTTACACTGATGTGAAACCAAGACAAAATATTTCACAAAAGAAAATCACTATTTATTTACCATTACAAACCAAATCACAATGTCTATTCAATATACAATTAATATCCAAATCAGTCTCATCATTTTTGATAGATTATGTAGTAGCTGAAGAATGCATAACTCACGTGTAAAGCAATGGAGAATGACTTGTCGAATGCAGAATCAGACGCTGGCTGTCATTGGTCACTATGTCTTTGTAAAAAATACGGTGTTTTTTTCCAACCAATCAGAATAAGCTTTACATCAATGGAAACAGTAAGATCTGATCTGTTTGGTGGTCGTTTACCCTGTTGAAATTGATACTCCAGTAAGGAAATACGTCAAGAGAACGCCGCGCGGAGCGGTTAAAAATGAACCCTTCCACAGGAAAACAGGCCAAACTCGGAGTTTTGAAAGCAAAATATACGGTGGTTTTTTTCTTCCCCAAAAATATTTATGATATATATTAGGACTGCAATGAAACACAATTTATAAAACCGTTTTACCCGGTGAAATAGCCTGCACGGTTAAGAAGTAATTACTTAAAATGTGTGGAAAAGGGGCGTTTTAAGACCGTTTTTCTACTAATAAATGTGTGTTCAGACAGAAAATCGCTTATGTGAACATGACAAATTCATATGGTGACGAAATGTACTAGTATGTGCATATAATGTGTATCATATGAATCCCTAAATTGCGTGGTTCGTATGTGCGCTGCAACCAAAGATCGGATAGCTAAGCAGGGCGATAATTACATCTAATTATTATAGGACTTCGTATAATACTGAGTGAAGGTGCACGCAGCAACCTCGAACACAATCCCAGAATAAAAGACCGCTCAAGCTCATGGTGAACTCCATTCCGAGGATGCTACTAATGAATAATTCATAAACCTCCAGCAAAAATATGATAAATATATGTATGCAGATTGTAAGCAGGGCTCGTGTATATTAAAAAAAAAGTTATACCATAATACATAACTTACATATTGTGTTAAATATTAACATTTCTCTACCAAATCGGTTAATAAAATAAAAAGACCACATAACAGACTGGTAAATGCCACCGTGGTGTCGCCAGTCACGTGCACGGTCTCTTTTTCCCTGTGCGTTG
>CM055816.1:64299614-64353107 GCA_029582265.1 Zoroaster sp. YZ-2022
CGGTGCGCTTGCCAGACTTAAAAACTGGGGTGATATTTGAAACTTTCCAGTCCATTGGAAGAGATCCATTTGCCAGAGAAGAATTCATTACTCGCAGTAGTGGAGGAGCAAGGGAAGTAATGTCAGTGAAATACCATCCGGTCCTGGTGCCTTGTGAGGAGCGAAGGATAGCAAGTTTTTTTTAAAGCCAACCTAGTCTTATTGTTATTGGAGGAAGCTCAGGGATTGGGCGGGAGCAGGTGGGAGGAGTAGCTGAAGATGGTTCTGGGGGCGAATGAACTGATGTGAAGAAACCATTGAAGGCTCGACAGATGTCAGCGGGCTTGTGGATGAGTTTCTCTGGTGTATTGAAAGGCAGGTGGGCATTGAGATTTCCTCTGGTCATTGAAGTAGACCCTAAATCTATAGTGGTTGATAGTAAGCACAGTAACCATACTGGTTTAAATACATTAAGTCAACTTATTGAATGTATGATTCTTACCCAAGACTATACGCCTTTCGTAATATTTATACATGACGTCATCACGGAGAGCGAAACTAGGGTATCTTGGTTAGCGAATGGAACAACTATGGATAACAAATTATGCATAACTTAACCCTTCTTTGTAAACACATCGTGAAGTAGCTCCCACAATTAACGGTTTGATAGCATGAAATGCCTTTCTCCAAATCTTTACAACTTATAACATGTCATTGTTACCATTATGTGTCTCAAACAGACAGTGATTATCGCCTGAACTAAACGTTTCACGCTTTTGAAAGATAAACATTTGCGCGAAATCCTTCTTTGCCCAAAGAATGTGAAACGTTTATTTCAGGCGATGATCATTGTCTGTTTGATACATAATGGTAAGCAACAGCGTTTAGGTAAAACTTGTAGCTTTGCATGGTGAGGATGATAAGTAAGACTAATTGCAGTGACACCATGTGGAATCTCAATTGAGTAGTAATTAGTTCTGAAAAGAACTGGGGGTACAACTCGACGTTTCGATCAGTATGCTCTGATCGTCCTCAGGAGAATGCCGGACTCTGGAAAATGCTGCTGCTTAAGTAGACTGCTGGAGGATCATCCCATGAATGGATGCTGGAGGATTAGTTCGTTGAGGCGCGCAGGCGGGAAACTGTGAGACTATGAGACTAGGATCCTAGGATCCTGAGGACGATCAGAGCATACTGATCGAAACGTCGAGTTGTACCCCCAGTTCTTTTCAGAACTAATTACTACTCAATTGAGATTCCACATGGTGTCACTGCAATTAGTCTTACTTAACAGCGTTTAGTTTACACGATAGCTGCAGTCCCACCGGTAGTATCGTTTTCGCTCTCTGCATACTTATTAAGGGTGCGTTCGAGTAGCTTTCCCCGGGTCGACTCGGGTCTGACTCTAGCGCGTTCAAGTAGGTCTGACGTCATTGCCGGGTTTTACCTCAAGTAACCTGCTCGCGAGGCAGGTAACTTTAGGAAGATCCAGGTAAGTAACGTGACGTCACTTTGAGAAAGCTTGACACACATTTACTTAAATAACGAATTTGTGACTGGAGACTGTTCATGTACAAGAACACGTGAAATATAAAACGATCATTAGTTCCTTTTAACGCAGGCAATAATTGCTTTGCGATCGTGTCGTTGTACGATATTTTGACATTCGTCACATCGCTTAACTAGCACAAGGGGCGATTAGCTCGTGCTCGGGGATCACCCGTGTGAATTACTCGGGTTACCTCGGGGATGCTACTCGAACGCACCCAAATGAAAGGCGTGTAGATATATGTACCCATAGGTGAATAATGTCAAGATGTCAATTAACCTGTCTTTTATTAACAAAAAAATATGGTGGTGGTTTAAGTTATTGTGATGTTAGGTTTGATGTTGATGAAGCTTTGAATCTGTAGTGGAGATGCAAACACTCTAGAATTAAAGATAAAGACGATTCAGTCGATAAATTAATTTATGGCGCGGAGTAAAAACAGTGGAACCTAACAATGGTTTAACAATGCTTCCGTCTATTATTTTGTGAAAATATCTCATTGGAGTGGTAACTATTTTTAGGAGCCAAGTTTTTAAAAATGCCGTTGAAATAGCCAAACAAACTGACTTCCATTAGATTTATGTTTTTCTAGAGGTCTCATGACTGAAACTCAAAATATATTCGGACTATTTCTGATATCCAAATTAAAGGGAAATATTGTCAAGATCAGCGTAGACTTTAAACAGTGCATGGAATCGCATGTCCTAGTTTAAGATAAACACAGTGACTGGAAATTACTGGCTCATTTATGCAGCAGCAACGGTACTATGATCTTATCATGAGTGGTATTATTATTACTGATTCAATGCCCTGCTGATCGTGACGATACTGTCCCTTTAAGGGGGAGATATTGTGAAATCTTGAGTTTGTACTATCATATGCAAGTTTTGATCACTATCTCAATATAATGAAGCTAAATTTGTGCGAGTGGGTACAATGGCTCTAAAATGTAAAGATCCAACTCACCCCCTTTTCGAATGTTTCCTTTTAAACCGTTCTGAAATTCTGTGTACATCAAACCTGTCTCGATTTAGGCAATCATTCGTTCACATGTCCATTCAAAACCTCAGCAAAGCGTTAATTCCGGTAGCCTTCCTAGGTACTTTTTGTTTGTTCTTTCTTTTTAACTCCTGTTTAGTTTTAACTTGATTATATTTTAACTCCTGTTTCGTTTTAACTTGATTATACACTCACTGGCCATAAGTATTGCAACATTGAAATTCACACCAAAGTTCAGTTTGGACAACTGTGTTACAATAAGGGAAGCCGTCTTTAACTAACCCCCATATCCGCCGAAACCCGCCGGATCCCAGCGGATAGTCTCCCACTTTTTAATGAGCTCATTATTTTCGGGTCAATGAACATAAGTGCAATACGTCAGACGAATATGCATGAGTTCTACTCAGACAGACTTCACAAAGGCACCAATTATCGACAGTGTAATCTGGGGATACTTTACAACGGTGGTTGCCAACAGATTTTATTTTATTTTATTTACACTACTTAAGACTTTTTGAAAGTGCCTGTGTTTTGAAGTCAATGTTCTTTTTTACTGTTCTTGCTCGGAAACAAAGTCCTTCAATACTTTGTCGGGTAACCACGTGACCTGATAATTGCGGCCATCCGTCTAGGCAATGTCTCGTGCAAATTCATGTTGCAATACTTTTGGCCAGTGAGTGTATTTTAACTCCTGTTTAGTTTCAACTTTATTATATTTTAACTCCTGTTTAGTTTTAACTTGATTAAATTTTAACTCTCGTTTCGTTTCGTTTGTTTTTAGTAATTTGCACTTTGTATGAATATTTATAATGTCTTATAAGCCAATAGAAGCCAAATTTCTGTATTTTTCTGGTGTAGGCAATAACAAAGTAATAATGCAAATACAACTTTAACTGAAATTACTGTGAATGGTGCTACACATCTGATGTGAATGGTGCTACACATCTGATGTGAATGGCGCTACACATCTGATGTGATTGGTGCTACACATCTGATGTGAATGGCGCTACACATCTGATGTGAATGGTGCTACACATCTGATGTGAATGGCGCTACACATCTGATGTGAATGGTGCTACACATCTGATGTGAATGGCGCTACACAACTGATGTGAATGGCGCTACACATCTGATGTGAATGGCGCTACACATCTGATGTTTTATGATAAGTAGATGAATAAAATCATTACTTAATAAAAACAAATCATATATGTCTTTTATTGAAATCATGAATTAAATCAGCAGACTGTTGTCAAGTCTATGTCTATAGATAGAGGAAATAGAAACAAGCTCCTCAAGCAAAATTATTTATTGGAAAAATTGATAGCATTATCAGCTTTATAATTACCTATCCTATACCTTATCTTTAAGCATCCTGGTTGAACATAACAAGTTACAATCTTTTTTCCCCACATCGGACACAGATTCTTCTGATATCTGTCCTGTAAAATACTGCTTCAATGGAGGTACATGCAATAGACAAGGACTCTTTCCACCGTATGTATATTCCTGCAGGTAAGACCGTTCTATAAATTCACTCCCTCCTTCAACCCTACCACCCATCTACTACCCTTCAATACCATAGTTATACACCCCACCCCATTTTTCATCGTCGTTTACCCGCACCCTCTATTTCCCTTGCCCGTTGTCCATCGTTCCCTTTATTTAATTGCTTTACCTGTACCCTCCACGTGGCCTTGTGCCTACCAACCTGACTTTATTTTGAAATTGAATTTCGACTTTTTGTTAAAAATACTACATTTTTTATACTGCGGGACGTCAGTGTGTTTCAGACGCTGAACTGAACACAGTTGATTAATGTGACCAAATTCCATGGCCAACGGGTGAAAAAAGTATAAGAAAATATGGAGAAAATACTGTTTGTTGCCGAAAATTATGAACAATTTCCATGGGTATAGCACTCTGTAATGGTGACCTATGGAAGTTTTATGATCTCATTTGATAGAATCCACTAAGTTTCATGAATATCAGCTCAAGAATACGGATAATACAGAGGTCTGAGAATGAAACAAATGCCCAGGCCTGATATAGTTAACCCCCAGGCCTGATAGAGTTAACCCCTAGGCCTGATAGAGTTAACCCCCAGGCCTGATAGAGTTAACCCCCTCCACTTTACTTTATCCGTCAATATATCCATCATTAACAGGGGAGGGGCCGTTAATCTGTGACATTAATTTTTTTTCTGGGGCTACTTTATTTTTTTTTAAGTTTAAAGTCCTCCCTTATACAATTCTGGATACGCACCTGATGAAATATCACTTTGCAATTGTTTCCTTCACCTTTCTTTAATAAAACAATTCCAAAAATTAACGAGTTTTGTGTTTGTCATTTTCGTGATGGAAACCTGCATTGCATATACCATCACTGCTACCTGTCCTCTTTTTATTCTCCTTTATTCCTGCCATCCCTCAAATTGCATGCTCCACTCCACTCCACTTAATATTGACTCTAACTGTCTCTAATAATATGACTCTGCTTTGGGTTTTGACTTAAATCAAACTTCATATCATTAAAATGATTTTGATGCGTTTATAAAGCATTTCTAAACATAATACCACTTTGTTTCTTTTTTTCTTATGAAGCTGTCCAGCTGATTATACAGGCCAGTATTGCGAGAACAAAATACCAGGTAATGAAAATGAACATCAGTGATAATAATTGTTGATGCCCCCTATGAACACATCAAATTTAAAGAACAAAATATTAAAGAAGTCCAATTCCTGCTGAGTTGAAGATTCATTTCGAAATATGCAAAAAAAATTAGGTGTTCGGATCCGCTATACACTTAATTCGTCCCTAATTTGCCATAGTGACCAATCCCAAATTAAGTTGGCATAGTGACCAATGCGGTAGTGGTTACTTTGCCAAATTACAAAAATAGCCAGTTAGAGCATTCGTAATTTGAATGCATGCTCTATCTCCAAAACTATAAGGATTACATGCATGTGGATTAGATACAATGGTAGGTCTCTTCGTCTTGTCCGCTGCAAATTGAAATTGAACCTTCACTTCAAGCCAAAAACAAGGAAGGGAGGTGCCCCTAGGAGAAAGATCTAAATTGGCAGCTTACAGTCAGATGAAGTGAAAGCTAACTTCCAGGCGAGTCTTCGGTCTCGCCTTGAAGAATCAAGCTGCTCCTCAGACAGCTCGCCAGAAGTGTTTTGGGAACAGTTGAAAACCTCCATCCAGCAGTCATCTGTAGAAGTTCTTGGTTACACATCCAAGAAAAATCGAGACTGGTTCGACGAAAACAACCTTGAGATCCAAAACCTGCTGGCGAAGAAGAGATCAGCGCATCAGGGCCACCTGGCCCAGCCACTTTGTCCAAATAAGAAGTCAGCCTTCCGTGCCGCGTGCAGCAATCTCCAGCGCAAGCTTCGAGTGATCCAGAACGAGTGGTGGACGGACCTCGCAGTGAAGATTCAACTTTGCGCGGACACAGGTGACTACAGAGGCTTCTACGAAACTCTGAAGTCAGTTTATGGCCCAACCTTTCACATCCAGAGCCCGCTGCGTAGCACGGATGGAAAAACGCTCCTCACAGACAAGGCCTCCATCTTGAACCGTTGGCTAGAACACTTTCAGACCCTCTTCAGCGCCAACCGCATAGTTCAAGACACTGCACTTAACCGCATACCTCAGCAGCCAGTGAAAACAGCGCTGGACGATGCCCCCACACTGCAAGAGACCCTCAAAGCAATCGAGCAGCTGAAGACTGGAAAGGCAGCAGGAGCTGACGGCATTCCCGCAGAGATATGGAAGCATGGAGGCCCGGCACTGCACACTAAATTACACGAACTCTTCACCTGTTGTTGGGAGCAGGGCAAGCTTCCCCAATATCTAAAAGATGCAGTGATCATCACCCTATATAAGAACAAAGGGGAAAAGTCAGACTGCTCTAACTACAAGGGGATAACCCTGCTCTCCATCGCAGGAAAAATTCTTGCGCGGATTCTTCTCTATAGACTGGTATCCACTATTGCAGAGGAACACCTTCCAGAATGCCAATGTGGTTTTAGAGCCAACAGGGGTACTACAGACATGGTGTTTGTCCTCCGCCAGCTCCGGGAGAAGTGTCGTGAGCAAAACAAAGGACTGTACGTGACTTTTGTGGACCTGACCAAAGCGTTCGACACCGTGAGCAGAAAAGGACTTTGGCAAATCCTGGAACGTTTAGGTTGTCCTCCAAAGTTCCTCAACATGATTATCCAGCTCCACGAAAACCAGTTTGGCCAGGTCAGACTTAGTAATGACCTCTCAGAGCCCTTCCCCATCACCAATGGAGTGAAACAGAGCTGTGTTCTCGCGCCGAGTCTCTTCAGTGTCTTCTTTAGTATGATGCTCCAGCAGGCAACTGCCGACCTTGGCGATGATGACGGCATCTATATCCGATACCGAACGGACGGCAGCCTGTTTAACCTGAGGCGCCTGCAGGCCCGCACGAAGACAATGGAGCAGCTGATCCGTGAGATGCTGTTCGCTGACGATGCCGCTCTCGCTGCCCATTCGGAGTTAGCCATACAGCGCATCACATCCTGCTTTGCAGAGGCCGCACAGCTCTTCGGACTAGAAGTCAGCCTGAAGAAAACTGAGGTGCTTCACCAGCCCGCACCCCATGTTGAGTACCGTCCTCCCCACATCTACATTGACGAGACAGAACTGAAAGCAGTCCACCAGTTTACTTACCTGGGGTGTACCATCTCCTCAGATGCCAAACTCGATAAAGAGATCGATAGCAGACTAGCCAAAGCAAATAGTGCCTTCGGCAGACTGTACAAGCGAGTGTGGAACAACAAGCACTTGAATAAAGGCACCAAGATCAGTGTGTACAAAGCTGTCGTGTTGACCACCCTCCTGTACGGTTCCGAATCATGGGTCACTTACCGATACCACCTGCGACTTCTCGAGAATGGAAGATCACCGCCTGCCCAAGATCGCTCTGTACGGTGAGCTGTCCTCTGGACACCGAAACAGAGGGGCGCCTAAGAAGAGGTTCAAAGACTGCCTCAAGGCTTCCCTTAACGCCTGCCAAATCGACTTCCATCACTGGTCTACGTTGGCTGCTGATCGCGCGGAATGGAGACGCACCGTCCACCAGGTTGTCTGGTCCTTTGAAGACAATCGAAGAGCCATACTGCAAGACAAGAGGAACAGGCGGAAACAGCGCAACAGCACGACCCCTGGTACCATCTCCGACCAGACTTTCATCTGCGGCCGCTGTGGCCGGACCTGCCGGTCTCGCATCGGGTTTGTCAGCCACCAGCGAGCCTGCAGCAGACGTGGACAATTGCCATCCTAGATCTTCGTTTGCGAAGTCAGGCCAAAGAAAAAAAAAAAAAAAGGTCTCTTCCTGAATGTACTAATGGGCGGGAAAACTTAAAATTGAAAAAAGTCGGATTTGTCACTTTGGCAAATTAGGGACGTAATTGATGGTGGCATCCCAGAAAATCATTAAAAATTCCTCAAACAAGAATGGAATAATTTAAATTGTTTCACAGTCGTAAAAATTTGAACTATGTGACATTTTTGTCACAGACATGACCTAACGTGACCTTTACAAAACGGGCAGTTGAATGTCAAAAGACGCACTTATGGTAGTCTATTCGAGGAAAAAATCCCAGATTGTAGACTGAGCGAGGTCAGACATTTTTTGAAATGTGATTGGTGACGTCATCGCAGCTCTGAACGCCCTCTACTGGCAGTTAAAAAAAAGAATTTTTACTATCTCAAAAATATCAATAGAGAATAATTGCAAACTGCTGTATAAATATCAACCTAAAAGAGCTGTGGTATCAAAACAAAAATTGGCCATACGTTTCGAATCGAGGAGGTTCTTTCGCAAAGGGTTTTTAGACTAGCCTTAATTTCACTCATGAACTAGTCGTAGCGAGTAATTGGGCAACTGGACTTGAGTTCTGCATCAAGACCAGCTATTATGTCCCTGTTGAAAATGTCAAGGGATGATTCACAATGTTTGGTTAATACATGGATAAGGCTGATTGACTCTATTGTGTAGAACCTGGTTCAAACGGTTCTTCAGAGATGGGCAGAGGAAACCCATGTCGGGATGAAAGTTTACCTGCTGTTTGTACCTTCTTCTGTTGTGTTCATTTCACACCTGACTAACTTCAGCTCAATTGTGTGTGTGTGTGTGTGTGTGTGTGAACGTACACACCATTCGTTGTGGGGTCCAAAACACAATAGAACAATTGGACCCCACAAGGTAACTATAGAAAATCTTGTACCCCACAGGAGAATTATATAGAAAAGGGATAATAGAACGAACAAAGGAATACCCCACAAATCAATGTGCGTGAGGGTGGGTGTGTGTGTGTGTGAACGTACACACCATTCGTTGTGGGGTCCAAAACACAATAGAACAATTGGACCCCACAAGGTAACTATAGAAAATCTTGTACCCCACAGGAGAATTATATAGAAAAGGGATAATAGAACGAACAAAGGAATACCCCACAAATCAATGTGCGTGAGGGTGTGTGTGTGTGTGTGTGTGTGTGTGTGTGTGTGTGTGTGTGTGTGTGTGTGTGTGTGTGTGTAGGGGTGGATAGGCCTTCGCAGGGTTGTGGGGACTTATAACAAAAGGGTAGGCAAGAACACCGTATCTGTGGGGACATTTTCATGTCCCCATACCATTTTTGGTCCTCACAACTGTGTCCAAAAGTGAGTGTATGTCCCCACAATTACGGAAAAAGACTGGGTGTATAGGTGGGGGGTGTATAGGTATGTATGTATATTGTATTTTGAGAAATTTTGAAGAAGAAAAAATTAAAAGATTAATCCGGAAATTACATTTAGGAGAATTTGAAATTCTCACTGGAACCTAGCTCTCTCAGTTACATATGTTAATGTGCCAAGGTCTGCTAACACAGTTATTACTATTGAAGGTTCGTCAATATAAGCACCGTTACCCGAACCTTTCATCTGTAACTGAAATATATTCTTCTTTTTAAATTCCAGGAGTACAAGCATGGGTGATTATTGTGTCACTTGTTGTTGTCACAGTCATTGTGATATTGACCATACTGCTGTGTGTATGTCTAATGATGCGTTATCAATATGAGAAGCAATATGTCAGCAGAAGTCGGTGGCCAATGACTTACGTGGATAGACATCCATCTAAGATTGAAAGAGAACAAATGGAACTTCATGTATTGACACATGGCAGAGCAATGTCCCCTTACCTTGAGGTAATTCAGCATTTGTATTTAGCATTCAATTAGCAGTTAAAATCCTGCAATTATTAAGGTAAAGGCTCCAACTATGTTTTCATTTTAAATACATATAGGCATATTTCTATCATTATTCAAGCACAGGCGTAGCCAAGGGGGGCACAGGGGGCATTCACTATTTTAATTTGAAAAATACAAAACTGACGCGAAGCACAGGGTTCCATTCACGTTTCTGTTTTGTAGCGGTTGCAAGCTAGCGTTGCATGGCCGTAAAAGTCACATAAAATATACACCCATGCAAAACACGCATCCGACGTGTAAACATGTGTATTTTGTAATAGTCATGGTTCAAGACTGTGTTTGTACGTTTTCGATACACGATCCGTCGCCGCACGGTGGCGCTACACGAACCGCTACAATCACAAACCGCTACCACACACGAAGTTGTCTATCAGTGAACAGGGCAGTCCATTGTTGTTTGTGCGCGTTCGCACCAAAAATGTGGGCCTCTGTAGCATTTCAATTTGACGCATGCGTAATGGTTTCCCCTGTTTTCGGGGGGGGGGGGTTAGAGTTTCTACGAAATTCCCAAGACTGCGTTTCATAGCGGTTCGTGTGTGGTAGCGGTTCGTGTGTGGTAGCGGTTCGTGATTGCAGCGTTGTGTAGCGCCGTCGGATTGTGTATCAAAAACATACAGACACATCCCACACTTTATATAAGGTGCTGATTCCCTCTTCCCTCCCCCACTTTTGAACCACTTTTTTGAACCACTTTTTCCAAATCTCGGAAAATGGCCGAAAACTTTCTTAAAATTTCGTAATAATCATTTCCCAAATATTCGTTAGATTGCATCATTAAGCAAAAGAACACTAAAACTTCTGGGGCCCTTGAGCCGGCCGTACTATGATGTTGCCTGATTCCATTCCTAGTACGGAAACAATAAAGTCAAACATTATGAGCTGAAATAGCTCACAAATGCTCAGACGGAGCCTCCTGAATGCAAATCTTTCCCGAGGCCCTTAAGCGGGCGCGAACCCCATGCCATGACTCGCACGTTTGGATTTACCCAAACACCCACACACGTTCAAATTCAGTCCACCGTCTTTGCATGTATGGTTTTCAAGGCCGCCTCTTTGTCAACATTCTTGAGTTAATGATTTGATCCCCTTGTTCGAAATTCCGGGCTATATACGCCTGTGTATCGAACCCATTGTCTCGTGAAGAAATCTAGATAGACCCAAATCGCTGCCTCTTTTATTTTTGTGCGTAAACATACTTTCCCCTGACTTCTTAGGACCCAAATCTAAAACATGATTGCTTGTACATATACATTAGAGTTTATGTTTAATTACACAGCAAAGACGTCGAGACAGATTAGCCATGGATCGAGCTCAACATTTCACAGGAATGGCTAATGGTAAGAATACTTAAAATTTTAAGAATATTATAAATAAAAAATGTTATTGTTCCTTTTTAGTAAAAGTAACCAGTTCTAAATGCTTTGGCGTATAGTATGATCAGTAAAGGAATATCATTGGGAATAACAGATACAACTATTAGTGTTGTAACTACATATTTATACGAATTGCTTATTGGCGATGGAGGTTTTCTGAAATATAGTATAGTTTGACACCGACAGCGGCATATTTAAAGCTATCTCAAGACAGACTTTGTCTCGCAAGATATTCAGAATTGCCAGGGCGTAGGCCAGGACGAATTTGAATGTTGAATGAAACATGACACGAAGGTCAAATTACAAGGTCAGTACAAAAATAAGTTTAAAAATATACATACAATAGCATTAAAAAGATAGTTGCGAAAGGCCAATTGCACATAAAAATAGACACAAAAACAGGCCTATTGCAAAAGAAAACCAATGCCATCAACCCCCCCCCCCCCCCCACACACACACCTGAAAAAATTAAGGGGAAAAGATTACTTGCAACTTATTAAATTGAAAAAATAAGGAACAAGGTTATTTTTAAATCGACTAGTTGTGTTAGGAATAACGGCAATGTTGTGACAGTTACATAGGTTTCTACCATAACACTCACGCCTAGTAGGGAGGTAGGGGTTTTGTACGCGGGTCGTCAGCAAAGTCCGTCTGCGACTATGAGCATCCCTCCTACCAGCTTGGGTGTCAAGCCCGAGTGACATAAGAGATCAGTCATATGACGTGTATTTATTGCCTAAAACAGTTTTACAAGCCCGTTTTTGAATGGATTCAATTGTATGAGACTGTTGATCTGTGATGCAAGAGTGCCAGATAACATCCCCATATTCTAATGCTGACTGACATAGCCTTTAAAAACAATTCTTAGCTCCTCACAACTAAATCCAAACTGTTTAAGTGTACGCAACATAAAACATTTTATGTTGGGTTTATTTTAACCATATTATTTGGGAATTCCAAACTTTGTATTTTCTTCTCGTATCATTGTGATTGTAAAAACTACAGTTATATGACAGTAACCAAGGGGTAAATATATGATTTTTAAGATGATAACGTTGTGTGCCTGAAAGAAAGGCGTAACAAAAGTGACCGGCAAAAGGTCGAAAGCAATTTATGTGCAAAACTGTGTTTCAAGAAAACTGAGTGGAAAAACATGTCTTGGGAGTAATTTTAGGAACAAATGTATAACAGTTATGCCCTACTTTTTTCAAAGGAGCCATTTCATTGCTCACGACCTACTCCTGGGACAGGAGACAAAAGTTGTACATTGTGTGCCCGGAACAAGGCCGTAGAGCCTTACGACCTTCTTCCGGGTACACGACGATAACGAGTCCCAGACATGTCACATACAATGTACCCAACTCAACGACCGTGAATATTCTGTGTTGATTCATCTATGTGTCTCTAATAAATAGGCACATAGTACATAATTACTATAAGCAGAAATATGACACAGAGGGTGGTTACAGATAAATACTTTGCAGGTTTGATCATAAAATATATATTCAAATAATTAAACAAAACTGTTGTATTTATTTTCAGATATTTACACTCCTTGGTATGGAAGACACACCCTTGGTAAGTTCATTCTTTATGTTGTATAATATTACACCTGCAAGTAAATTGTTAAGCGATATTTCAGTTGTTATTGCAAAAAATATTTTG
This sequence comes from Zoroaster sp. YZ-2022, assembly GCA_029582265.1. Classification (NCBI taxonomy): domain Eukaryota; kingdom Metazoa; phylum Echinodermata; class Asteroidea; order Forcipulatida; family Zoroasteridae; genus Zoroaster; species Zoroaster sp. YZ-2022. Next base: position 64,312,472 of record CM055816.1, read on the forward strand.
TATGATTATTATATCTTTTTGGTAATAAAATCAAGGATTGCTCAAAAGGTTACAACTCGACGTTTCGATCAGTATGCGCTGATCGTCCTCAGGAGAATGCCGTACTCTGGGAAATGCTGCTGGAGGATTATGCGAAGGCTGGATGCTGAAAGATTTGTGCGTTGAGGCGTGAACTGTTGGGACTGGAATCCTAGGGGGTGGGGGAGAGGAGTGTGTGCTCACTGAACTGAATCAGTTGTTAACAAGGACAGGGGGATGGAGGGTGGTTGACTTAGGATATAGGAGATCCCTTAGTCTGGGGTGGGTTGTGGACTTTGGATATAGAAGATCCTTCGGTCGGTAGTAGTGGTCGCCAAATATCACTGATGTAGAATCCGATGTCCTGTGGAACAGTATCGTATTTAACGATCTCGATGGCCTCTCTGATGCGTCTGGGGTGCCATGGGTCGATGGGTGTGATTAGTTGAACTGCCTGCCAGTCAATTTGGTGGTCCTTGATGTGGGAGTGCTTGACGATGGCTGACTTCTCAAAATCTCCTCTGCGGCCATGAGATCGATGTTCTTTCAGTCTCGTAGGGAGATTCCGTCCTGTTTCGCCAATGTAGACTTTGCCACACTCACAGCGGATCCGGTATACTCCTGCTCTGTTGCTGGGATCCAGTTTATTATTGTGGGTGTGGAGAGGTCCTTGTAGTTTGCTGGGGGCTGAGCTGAAGTTTATGTGACGTCGAACCTTGGTAGGGGAGACAAGTGGAAAGGGTTAGATTCGGGGAGACCTTGCTATCGGGGTTTGGAACAGGCTTCGAGGTGTTGATCTTGTTGGGTTTGTAGCCGTTGCGCTGGAGGGTAGTCCGGCCTGATGTGTCATAGTTCCTTGGGTAGACTGTCCTGGTCGCATAGGTTGTAGGCGCGTTTGACAAGGGTGCAGTTGACCGATGACTTGATACTAGGGTGATGGAAGCAGCGCTGGTTGAGGTAACGGTCTGTGTGGGTGGGCTTCCTGTTGTAGGGGTTTCTTGGTTAAGAGTATGAATATAATTTAGGATTTCTGCAACAATCTTCAAAAATCAATTCCAATTATTCACAAAATTATCAGAAGGTACCCTACGTTTTAATGTGTGACCCACGAATAAGAAATTGTATGATCAAACACAAAAGGATATACTTGATTTAGGCAATGTATTGTAAATTAAGTCACTTCTAAATCGGTGATTAATAAAACCCTTTAAATTGCAAAAGGACAATCACAATGAACTAAATAAACGTGAACAGTGCTTCACTAGAGATCAAAATATGATTGACAAGAGTAATGAATGACTCGCAATGAATGAGTAAATAAAATGTCAAAGAAATTATCACAATGTTAGAGGGTCAATATTACCGTTACATGCACAAGAGTACACTTTAGTTATAAATTACAAAAGAAAACAGCTATGTTTACTTTGTTATTGTGATTGTCTCAATTGTACCATACAAAAATAATTAACAAAACGGATACAATTTCAACGATACTGCGTTCAGTTCAGTTCAGGTGAAATAAATGTTCCACACATGATAAAGTTCAACAAAAGGTTCCGAAGTACATGAAGTTAGGATAAACGCGATTCGACAAGGTGACAAGATGGCCGCTATCGAAGTTAATTAAACTAGAACGTATGTTGCTGTTCAGTGTCCTGATCTGCTTGCTTCTGTGATCATGCGACAGCGAAATGATGCACCTCGAGGTCCGACATCAGCGAGGGAAAAGGTGCTTCATCGTGGAAACAAACTGTGTCCGCGAAAAGGGGCTGCCACTGTGCTGGAATGGAGTCAGAAATAGTGCAGAAGTCCAGATCATCCATCCAACGCACATGGGACGAAAATAGCGTTTAAAAGTTGTCCCGTGCTATGCGGTGCTGTCCTACGATCGCGATGTATACACACAAAATGGCGGTACTCTGCTCACACGATGTAAACACACAAAATGGCGGTGCTCCGCTCACAACTCGATGGTCAGGAAAACAGTTAGAAAATCTCATGTTCTCGATGCTGTCAACTGCTGTACAATGTCTACACAGAATTACGGTCCATTGAAGGAAACTTATAACAAATTATAGAACTACCGTAAGGTTGGCATGTGTATATAAAACGAACACATGGGCGTAGAAACTACAGCTGAAGTTTTACTTCTAGAAAAATCTAGATACGACAACACAGATGTACATCGTGCATGTTATATGAGATCGAGAGCCAGCAAAGAAAACAACGGAATGACACATGGCCCCAAAAGGAATACTAATTCGGGCTCTGATTGGCTAAGAACTGTGGCATTAATGAATATGTTAATTAAAAGACACTTATTATTAAATATACACTACATATTCATCAAAACAAGGCAATAAACTGGCTCCCTGTCTAGGCAAGTTTCTGGGCTGATTGAAATAAACAATTAGAAGCTTGAATTTAAATATATGAATAAAAACAGAAACAATTTGCTAAGATTACAAAACAACAATGATTAAATATCAAATTTTGCTTAAGAAAAGGCCAAATAAATTTTCTTGATTGCTACACTGTAAACGCTATGGTGCATGGAGCCGTCTAGGTTTCTGGAAATACCCACATCAAGGAACGGGATCTTGCCTTCTTCTACTACTTCCACCATGAACTTGATGCTAGGATGTTGCTCGTTGAGGTGTTGTAGAAAGTCCTGAAGTGCGTCTCTGCAGTGTGGCCATACAACATTGGTGTCATCCATGTAGCGGAGCTACTGGTTCAGGTAGCGGTCGGCAGTGTGGAGGGAAGATCTCTTCAGTTGGGACATTGGTGAAAAGGGAGACAACATCAAAACTAACCAAGATGTCGCTGGGTTGTAGAGTGAGGCCCCGTGTGATCTCAACGAACTGACTGGAATTTGACACATGGTGCTGAGTGTGACCCACCAAGGGTCGGAGGATCTTGGCTAGGTGCTGGGCTGTGTTGTATGTGGGTGAACCTCTGGAGGCGACGATGGGACGAAGAGGAACATGGGGCAGGATGAGCTGGGGGTCTGAGGTGTCGGTAGAGTTGGATGGTAAGGGCATCGGCGCGCTGGCGGGCAAGGAGTTTGCTGGCAACTCTCTTCTTGATGGATGGGATGGGGTTCTTCTTGAGGGGGCGGTATGAACCAGATAATAAAATTTTATGATCATATTACGTAATTTCTATGAACGAGATACCGGTATACGGTGGAAAACCACATTACATATCAGCCTTATGGTGAACACAACTTAAACAACACGATCATTAATAACCGAAACCGACAGAAATCAGCAACATGGAATTATTTTTTTATTAACCAAAAAAACAAAAACAAAAATCACAAAAAAGATACAATGTTCTCGAAGATGACAGCAATTTCGATCAGAAATATTTCTCAGGAGTATTGGTACTAGTATCAACTTTAGGCCTAGTAGGCTTTCAGATTGAAACAGATAACAACCTCGCAAATCGAGGTTTTGTATTGTCATGACACCAAAGTGGAGTGAAATCGAAGGCGTTATTAAGGCCGTGCATGCACGCATACACTTAACAAAAAGTTATTTTTTATTTTTATTTTTTATTTTTTATTTTTTATTTTTTGCAGCTGGATGGTTGTCAGATAAAGAATAGACTGGGAAGGAGACACAGATGTAACGGTATACAAACGCATCAACCAAACAAGAAAAACACGCTTAGAGCGCAAACCTCCACCAAGTAGAGCTGGGCAGAATTTCATATTAAAAAAATCATAGAAGTCGTCAATTACGTCAATTATGCTATACTGAAGATGGCGGACGCTGCCTATTTTTTGGCGTGAACCGCACATGATTATGTGTAATCCTGTTATTTGTATTTTGATACTTTTAGTTATTTTGTTAAACCTCATACTGTTTTATGACGAACACTAACATGGCTCTGTCTTAGTGCATGTCTTAGATATTACAACGAAATAAAACGGCACGAAGAACAGATAATTCGCCACCGTTGTCTCTAGAAACGTAGAGAAGACCTATATATGGTTCTTATAAAAACCACTTACCGATAGTTGAGATTTAACCCACATACATGTAGTGCTATTGCAAATCTAACCGATGGTAGAGCATCATGCAAATTATAAAGCAACACATCTTTCACATGTTTTATAATATATTTTGTGAGTAGTAGATGGTTGTAATGAGTGTTCGTTACCCAATACCAATGTCACACCTTCACTTTATTGTAGAATGTCATCTTCCTGAGGTTGATTTAACTCAGGAAGACGACCTATTGGGAAAAATAATATTTTCCTGGGATTATTTATCTCATGATGGTCATAAACTAAGGATAATCTTTAAAAGATTACATTTCACATTTTTAAGGATGTTTTCATTAAGATGAAATATCACAAATGAAGATGGCATCTTACTTTCTTGATTTTCTCTGGGAGATATCATTCTATCCCTATAAGATGTCTTCTTCCCATGAAAAATTGTATCACATCAACAAGTATAATATACAAGTATATTATTCTAATGAATTATCGATAGTACAAATTTAAAAACCGAGTAAATGTTTTGCTTTGGTCTTAACTATTCATAAAGGTTTTTGAACATATTTCGCGATCCTACAACATATGTATGTACAGTTGTTACAATGGATCTGCAGTCTTATGCAAGTATTTAGCGTTTTTGTGAGAAATTGTAAATAAAAATGTACAACATTTAGAAAACATTAACAAATTATTTCATCAATGACAGGATCGTAAATGTAAATTTGAAGAATTCAAAGCTGGTGGGATTTTTTTAATTTATTATATTCTGATATAATTTTTCATAGTACAGGCAAATATAACTCAAACTTGTTTGATTTTTTACGTGTTTTCGCCAAAACCTTACGTGGGTTTCACATTCCATTTATTGTACAACTGGAAGACAAATCATGGTGCATATTGAAGTTAGGTTGCTTTGATGTAGTTCATTTCCATGTAATCATCTTATTGGATACAAAATAATTCGTCCCTAATTTGCCATAGTGACCAATCTGACTTTTTTCAATTTTAAGTTTTCCCGCCCATTAGTACATTCAGGAAGAGACCTACCATTGTATCTAATCTACATGCATGTATTCCTTATAGTTTTGGAGATAGAGCGTGCATTCAAATGACGAATGCTCTAACTGGCTATTTTTGTAATTTGGCAAAGTGACCAATACCGCATTGGTCACTATGCCAACTTAATTCGGGATTGGTCACTATGGCAAATTAGGGACGAATTTAGGTGACTTTTAAGAAGTGATGTTTAGATAATTGTATATGTAATAGTGTAATAGTTAAACGTTTGCTTCGTGTCGGTTGTGGTATGTCTTGAATTTTGTTTATTAAACTGATATTTCGTCGGCTCAGAGCAGAAAGGACTTATACAACACTTAAGGTTAAAATTTTTTTTTTATTGTAATTGAGTCAGTGTATTACCATCTTCCATCATGGGAGGTTTGTGGTAATTACTATAGTCTAATTAATTAGTAATTAGCATTTTTCAAAAGGACTTATATTCATTTCGACACACCACTCAGAGCAGAAAGGGTTTATAATCATGTCGATTTGATGGGAAAAGGACTTATGAGCCTATAAGACCTTTTAGTATTGCAATATTTTTCCAAGTTCAAGTTAAAAGGACTTATAATCTTAAAAGACCTTACACTCTTCAAAATGTTAAAGTTTACCTTACAGGAAAAAGGCATTATACGCCTTGCCTATTTAATTTGCTCTGAAGTTTGCATAACGTTTAACATTGTAATTATTCATACGCCAACATTATAACAGGCCTAATTCATGACAAATTAATTTATAAGATATAAATCTGTTCAGATGTAGTAATAGAATAGAACAACATTCGGAAATAGTCTGACTAATCAATTCTGGAAACAGCATTTTGGTCATGTCTTGTTAATGCACACGGAACTTCATTTTCACGCGCATGACTATTGGCACTCACGGCGTTATGGGTTTGATTTCAAAATGGCTGCGCCCTGGTGACAAGTCTCCATTCCGAGCGTGAGGCATCATGGAAAATAAGGTAAGTTTAGTTTCGCATTTAACTTCTTACATGTATTATTATCTTGTTGTAAATAGGTAGGCCCTATAGTCCTACTTTTATATAAGTATCGTATTTTATTTTAAAAATAAGGAACTTTTCAAACATGTTCTTTCAAGTTTCAATAATTGGAGGGTAACTAAAATGCCTTGACCGGTTGTGATATGGCTTCATAAATACGTAATTATGGCATATATATGTACGAACACCATCCATGACCATGTTATGTTAGCAGGAAAGAATGCAGGTACAACTATGTCTATGACTTTTCTGTCCGTATTTATTTATATTTTTTTATAAGACCCTAAAATTTACACAATGAATGATTGATGAATTTTGCGATGAAACGGGTGTCAGTAATTCATGTGTTTTTGATTCGGGAAGAAATTGTGCACATTGTTCTCAACTCCAAAATGGTAGTTGGATACTGCATTCTGTCCTGTTGACAAACAGTAACGTTGGTATAATTGATATGCAGTGAGTGGTTTATAATCCCCTCCGATAAAGTTGTGTCTTGTCTTGGGCTCCATATTCAGTAAATTGTGAAATTTCAAGGGAGATATTATGAGCTTTTTAATAATAATAATAGTGCCTTATGTAGACCTCTCAGAGTTTTCAGTGTAATATGGCGCTGGTCATTCCTTGTACTCTAACCTCAGGTTACAGATATGGCAGATAGTGATGAGGATGACGTGCCGCTTGCCACCATCAGGAATAATTTGCACAAAACTAATCAAACTGTAAGTAAATGTTAACGTGAAACCATGTTGCTGACATGCATGTTTGAATTGCTAATAGTAATAATAATAATTTAGGCTTGCACATGTATACTGTCGAAGCTGTCAATAGTTGACAAACAATGCCCAAGCCTGCACTAAACATTGGTGATGAAGCATTGTTGCAGCTGCATTAGCTTATTGTCTTCTGATATTGTATTGATTTTAACTCGCATTTTATTCTTATAGGTCAGTGATGTGGATGATGGTGACATGCCGCTGAATTCTGAGTGCATGCAACTTCTCAATTCATTGATTGGAGATGTTGAAACATTAGAGGTAAATTTTTTTTTTTTTTCCTTTCTGTGACAAAATCTTGCATTTTGAAAATGTAAAATCAACATTGAAATCGAAGAAACTGTCCACTTATGCATACAACATTTACATTCACATCAACCAAATTATAATGTGCAATTTGACGTTTCAGATCTCAAATGATGAGGATGCCATGTCTATTGACAGTGACATGTTCACAGGTAATGACGCTGGAATTGAGAGCGAGAGACCAGCACATGCTTTTCGTGGAACCGACCAGGTAGACCTAACTAATGAAATGTATTCCACAATAACATTATGTGTATGCAAGAGATAGCACGTGTTATACAGCGCATTCTCAAGCTCTCTTTACTGTGTACAGGACAACCAGTGACAACATACATGTTATGTCTAATCAACTCCTAGTCAATATTAAACAACGGATTAAACACGACCACCTGACAGGCTCTTTATCAATCGGAATAATAAAAATGTGCCAGGTATTTGTGAATATGTGCACCAAAATAGTCCTCTGTTGTTTTTTCATGAAAAAGTAGTGGCATATAGGCCCACATAGGACCGGCGATTAAACAGTTCCTCTGTCAACTACTATTCACAAATGGAAGAGGAACTAAGTTGCTTTGTTTCATTCATATTAAAAGCAAAGTGGCACTTTTGATCCTATAATTCTGTGGTTGCTGAGATGCTTGCCGTGACGCGAGAGGCTGTGCCACCGGTAGACACCAGGGCAACATTGGAGGGAAACAAGCTCCCGGAGTCACTCCCGCAAGATGTCCACGGCTTGATTGACATTGGGGAGGCTGCCCACGGTATGACTGACACCGACCAAGCAAAGGTCAGTCTATCTTTGGGATTATTTGACGTAATATTTATGTTCTTTTTACTTTTTTGTCCAATTTGTTTGTGCTACCCAGAATACAAAAACCAGACCATAATTTTTCTGCTTAAAAAATGTTAGTATAAATAAATATAAATAGGAATGTTTTTTTCCAGGTACAATCAGGGACAAGGAAGAGGCAGACCCACTCTCACTTATGGAAGAAGAATGAAAGGAAAGTGAAGAAAAACAAAGGTGAAAGTTATACAACTTCGAAAGGGCAAAATATTCAAAGTAAGAAAATTAAACCTGGGTGTACACGCAGTTGCCCGTTGAAGTGCTGTGAAAACGTCACACTGGAAGAAAGAGAAAACATCTTCAAGAGCTACTGGGGATCGGGGAGCTTTGACACCCAACGCAATTATATTGCACAAAATGTTCTAAGTGTTCCACCAAAAAAAGTTGGTTCCAATAATCGGCGAGAGCACAATCCGAGAGCGTATTTTCTCACTCTCGAGAACAAAAGAGTACAAGTTTGCCGCACATTTTTCTTGAACACGTTGAGTGTCACAGAAAAGACGGTCAATTGTACGATTAAGAAAAAAATAAAGAGTGCAATTCCACTAAGTGATGGCCGTGGTAAGGGGTCTAGTGGTAATGAGGTGGGTACTCCTGAACTAGACAAGGTAAGAAAACACATTGAGAAATTTCCATGTGTGGAGTCACACTACTGTAGACAATCCACTAAGAGAAAATATCTGGCCTCTCATTTGAGTGTCAAGAAAATGTATGAAATGTACAAAAGTGAGTGCAAAGAGAAGGCTAAATCATTGACGATGTATCGCAAAAGTTTTCAATACTGAGTACAATCTTGGTTTTCACAAACCCAAAAAGGACCAATGCAAACAGTGTACTGTGTTCGACAGTCTAACAAAAGAAGAAAAAGTAAAGGAACGAGATGCTCAAGATTTGCACCTCTTCAATAAAGAAAGATGTCGGGCAGAAAAACTAAGTGACAAAAACAGGGCAAAGGAAGATCCTTCATTCAATTCGTTTACATTCGACTTGCAACAGGTGTTACAGACTCCGTGTTCAGAGGTTTCAGTCCTGTATTACAAACGGAAACTGTCATCGTACAATTTAACATTGTACAATCAGTCAAACCATGAAGGAACCTGTTACCTATGGTCCGAAGAGAACGGGGCACGCGGCTCAAGTGAGATAGGCACTTGCCTTATTGAGCATTTAGAAAAGCTTCCAGAAACAGTACAGCATGTCAGCTTGTTTTCTGACTGCTGTGGCGGCCAAAATAGGAATCAGTATGTTGCTGCAGCTCTTAACTATGTAGTTCGAACAAGCACTCACATCAATACAGTTGACCACAAATTTCTTGAGACAGGCCATACACAAATGGAAGTTGATTCCATTCACTCAACCATAGAACGTGCAAAGAAACATGTCCCAGTCTTCCACCCCGACAGTTGGGCAATACTAATTAGGATGGCTAGAAGACAACAACCATACAAGGTAATTCAGTTAACGTACAAAGACATCATTGATCTGCATTACTTGGGTAGTGTGCTCTTCAGCAATGTGAAAAAAGGATATTAATGGAGAGCAAGTCCACTGGCTTAAGATTAAACAGTTGAGATTTGAGAAAGCTAGGCCCACAGAAATACAGTTCAAATACAATCTAGACGAAGAGTTCCGTGTCATTCAAGCCAGTGTAGCAGGTCGGAGGAGATCAAGTGACAAGGTAAGAACAGAAAGAAAACCCCTGTACAATGCACCTCTCACAATCAGTTCTAAAAAGCTTGCAGATCTTATCAACCTGTGTGAGACCAGGATAATTCCATCATGCTACCATGGGTACTACAAACAACTGAAAGGTACAGTCAATGAAGAGTAGTGTACCTTTCCTTTGTAGGAGCTGATACTGCTGCAAAAGTATTGCAAATACGGAAATGCGACTATCTTTAGTTATACAAAATGAACCATTGAAGTTTGTTGAAAATGGTACATTAAACTATTAATATCTGTGAAGAAAGTCGTTGATGTTTGTTGAAATTTAGTGATGATTGCATTTGTTGATGTGTGCAAATGTATTCTTTTAATGTTTGTTGAAATGTATCGATAGTTAAATTTATATTCCCTGAATTAGGTTTGTTGTGTGTCAATCTCATAACTTTATTTAAGTGCATGTACTTACAAACTACCATGCCTTTTGAAAGTGTGACAGTTTGCATGTTTGTGAACAAAAAGACAACTCCTTTTTACTGTGGTTTTGACACACCATCTTCAATTTGATTTGAATATAAACTAATCAACCATAGACATTCCTTAAACCCTGCGGTGAGCCATGGCTCTAAATTATTTAGTACGGTTGTAAACATTTGTTGTTTACTCTGCCATGTTCAGGTAAAAAAAATTCTCAAACATCACAAGTTCCCTATTTTCCCTGCTTTCAGCAGTGCCAAAAATGTGGATTTGGGTAACAATTTATTTTTTTGAAGGTTTTGTGTGTGCTCACCCATATAAAACACTTGGGCATGTATAACATTATTTTTTGGCTTGAAATTGTTCAAGTTTTTTGGGGTCTAGAGGGCCTCTATCCGTCTGTTTAGACCATTTGAGAAGGGTGTGTTCACCAAAACAAACTTATTGCACGCTATTCACACCTAACCAATTTAGTACCATGGTGTTACCGTGCTTGTATATATATTGTCACCGTGCACAGCAGGGTTAATGTGTTAAACATGTCATTGTGACTCAAATTTTACAAACAATTGTTTAACCTTTAATTTGCTTAAAATTATTGTTCTGTAGTTTGTGAGAACTTCAGGAGACAAATTTGTGTTTATTTCTAATGTTGAGGTGCCATGGCCGAGCGGTTTAGTGCATCGGATTTGTGTTCTGATGGCTGAGTCGTCAGAATATGGGTTCGAACCCCGACCGCGACCGTGGTGCTTATGTCCTTGAGCAAGACACGTTACCATAATTGCTTCTCTCCTCCCAGGAGTAAATGGGTACCTGTGAGGGCAGAGTTGGTTGTTGTGTTTGATTAGCCCTATGCGCCGAAATGGCAGCAATTGAGCTGTATACTCCCAGGGAGCTGAGATGGTTTCAGGAATGATTTATGTGCCTGATGAGCAGGGGTAATAATGTATGCGCCTTGATCGGGTTTCCGGATAAGTGCGCTATATAAGTCCATATTATTAATCAATTATGAGCATTGTTAACATACTGTGAAGGTATGTTATTCTGATTACACTATTCGCTTTGATTATTATTTTTTTATTACAATAGCAACATTAAAATGAATTGTCAGCTGCTATTGTTGGAGACTGATTTTATAACATTGAAACGATTTAAAATGAATTATACATGTACTCCTTAACATAAATGATTAATTCTGAAATTAAATACAAATGCTAAAGCTTTCGTTTAGACGACTGTGTATTTATCATGCATTTTAACTGAACGAATTCCGTCCTGTGTTACCGAAATAATATAAATGAATATTTATGTTGCAATAGCTACATGGTTAGGTATTACTTTTAACTCATAAATAATAGCAATCTAATATAAGTTCAAATGAATTGGTAGAACGGACTACAATGAAACACTTGTATAATTTAAGGCCGTGTGTCAGTTTTATACACTACTGGTATGCATTTTTAATACCTCAAACTGCCATTCATATGACAGTCAACAAGTTGCCGTCCACATACAATGTGACTCAGTTTTTGTTTTAACACACCCTCGTCCATCGGATTAAAAAATAAAAATTAATCTTCAAGTAAAATGTTAGAACATTGCTTGAGAAGATTTTGTATTTAGCATGTATTATTTTCGGAAACAGATTCACTATGTGTAATCAAGATAATATTTCGTTGTTATTCCTTAGTTCGAAGCAGCTGCATAGATAATAGATTGTATGATGAAGTCCATGATTATACATAAATAACATAATTAATCTTATACTTGAAAGAATACAATGAACTATATATCCAGTGGAACAATTTTTGTGATTCAAGGTGTTGCGTTGTTATTTTATAAGTTGTATGATGCAAAATTGTATCTGCCAGAAAATTGAAATAAAAAAGTGATGTAAATGTTTTTAAAAATTGAACACACTGTTGGTATTTCATTCACTTTCACACAGCAATAGAGAGGAAACGGATAATTTAAGAGAGAGGGGTATCTTCAGACAGGAAGGGGCGGATTCAGGGTAGCTCTAACGATCGACTCTGTAGTAATTATTTCTTAAGGTTTCCATAAAGGGAAGTAAAAAACAACAATAAATTGTACTGCAAGACCAATGAAGATAAAGTACCCTTTATCACCAATATTGACACTACTTGGTCATGTCAAAAGGACTTATGAGCTTATAAGACCTTTTATCACACACTCGTGAAAAATGGCGAAATATTAAAAAGACTTAAAAATTATAAGACCTTTTGTCACACAATTGTTTTAGATATTTGGATATATCAGAAGGTCTTATTTTGTTAATTAGCTGTAATTAAATAAGTAAGTAAGGCATAATGTGTATTAACAGTTAATTGGCAAGTTAAAGACCTCCCATTTACCAAAAATAACAATTTAAATGCCAAACTTCAATTTTGAATTTGTTGGGGCCGTGCAAATCTTCAAAGTCGATTTTCTCGAAATATTGAAATAATTTGAATAGGGCTTATAAGTCCTTTCTGCTCTGAGCCGACGATTTAGTCGCTATAAGTTACAGAATGTGTTCACCCTGTTTTGTAAAACAAATAATGTGTATATAATTTCTGGAAAAGAATCAAACACTAAAACAATTTCCTAATTAAACGAAATGAAATGAAATGTAATTGAAGTTTAATTATGATTCTACCTCGTCATCACGTCGCACATCGGCCTTACATGAGATTGCACTTGCCACCTGTATTTGTCGTCACGCTTGAGAGAACCCTTTGTAAAAGAAGGGCTCAATCCTATAAAAGGGGCATTGCCCCACCACACCTCAGTGCATTTTTGTAAAATCATGTTTTTTGCAGTAAGAATGGGAGGGACTAAATGTTTTAGTGTTACATACTGCATACTTCAGAAATCCGCCATTATGACCCAGACAGGCGGGAGTGTAAGTCCTTCAGTGCTAGTGATGTCTCGATAGAATCATAATTAAACTTCAATTACATTTCATTTCATTTCGTTTAATTAGGAAATTCTACCTCGTCGTCACGTCGCACTTTGGCCTTACATGAGATGTTTAGAGCCAAAAAGACTGCAAAAAGGAATACAGATGTTACCAGTATCCTTCCATGGTTTATGTCTTAAGACTTTATTAAAAGTACGTTTATATATAACCTCAACCTGGGGATTTAAATTAACTACACCGTTTGGCTGCGGTCTCCTGCAAGGACAGCCTGTACAAAGGATCTTTCATTATCTAACGGTTTGTTGTAAAACCTAGCAAAGGTGGAGCACCTGGTCCACCCTGCCGTATTCATAATGATATCTAACGATACACCATTTCTTAGTGCGGCACTACACGCCGCTGAGCGGGTACTGTGGGCAGTAAATTTTACTGTATCAATGCCCGCTGCCTCAAGAGTGATTTTGATCCATCTAGATATTGTTTCTGAACCAATCGCCTTATGCGGGGGAACATAGCTGAGGAAGAGTTGTCTCTCCTTACCCCATAATGACCTCGTTCTTTGTAAATACATTTTGAACAAAGTCACAACACAGAGTGAATCATCGTGAGGAAAGTATGTTAATTGAACAGTAGCATTAGCTCTGCCCACTTTACTCGATTTAATAAGCTTATCGATAACAAAAGTAACGCCATTGGTCGTGACCTGTGCACAATTTAAAGTAAGCAATGATAATGTCTGACATCGTTGCCCGGTTACAAGGGCAATAAGTACTACCAGTTTCATGGTAAGCTGTTTCATGGAAAGGTTGCTATAGATCCCCCAAGTCCCTTCAAGTACTTTAGGACTGTCAAAACATCCCAAGTGTGGGAATAACTACTATATCCGATACCGCTGTTAAACACATATGCAAGAAAGTCGACTACAGTCGTGTGTGCCATAATGGCGCAATTAATATACCAAACGCCTGATCGTGCTCAACCTTCGTCAGAACTCTGTCTATCAAACAAAATGGAGGAAATGCATAAAAACATGTGTATGTGGACCAGATCAATGTGATCGCATCTGTAACATATGGCCTCAGTTGGTAATTAAGTCTTGACGCAAACAGGTCAACATCTGGTTTGTGGAATATCTCTATTATGTTTTGGAATACTGCTGAATTCAGTTTCCACTTGATATCCTCATGAAAATTTCTGGATTCATAATCGGCTGCAATATTTTGTGCGCCGTGTAGATGTGACAATTTCAACCATATATTACGGGTCATACACCATGACCAGATTTTCCTTGCTAAGGAGTCTAGTAACTTTGATTTTGTGCCCCCAAAGTGCTGCAAGTATGCCACTGTTGTGGCATTGTCAGATTTCAAATGAATTGTAACATTATTCTTATCTCAAAAGAAAAACTGCAGTGCCAGGAAACAAGCCTGTAGCTCAAGGAAGTTTATGTGATACATTGCCTCGGCCTGGGACCATTGTCCTCCTGTGGTACGGCCATTAAAATTAGCACCCCAACCTAAAGTCGATGCATCGGTCTCGACTATATAATCTGGTGCATGTCTATGCAATGGGTCAGCCAACAAGGGGAGGTTCGTAATCCACCATTGCAAGTCTGATACGGCTCCATCAGAGAGTGTCATGGTGACCTCAAAATTACCACTGTTTTTACTTATAGTGCCACGTTATTTTCATTTTCGGATGTTCTGAACATTGGGCCATACGGCATTGCTATTTCACATGACACAAGTAGACCGATTACACTGGCTATGTCTCGAATCTTTGAGACTTTCCGTTCAATGATTTTCCGAATTTCTATTATACTTGACTTTAGTTAATGGTACGGAAATAGTCATATTGACCGAATTTAAGCTGAACCCGAGAAATGTTATTGTAACCAGCTGACTTTGCATTTTGCAGATTCATTGCTTACTTACCTTTAATGACTTTTACTACCCGGTGTAACTAGCTGACTTTGCATTCTGCAAATTCATTGCTTGCATACTTACCTTTAGTGATTTTTAAAACCCTTTTGGAATGTATAAAATGCCCAGTGTCCTTCTTTTGGAACTCTTCTATGTTGGAAGTCTTGGAATGGTTGTGAGCATTGTCATCAAACAATTAGGATGCCAATGTTCAATCAAGCGTTACAGTGAGCTGCACAGTGCAATGTTAAGGAACCATTCCTGCACTTGCCGCTGTAGAGGAAGGGTCTACAGTAGAGAGCTGTTCTTCTTAGTTATTTTCGTTTCTTAAGTTCAGCCATCATTAGTTTTCCTTCCGTTAAATGACAATTGTATGGTACAACTTCATTTTCATCCATCAGGCAGTAACCTTTCGGGTGCAGAAGAGTGTCTGGGTGAGTTCCGTAGGTGGGAATTATCTTTACTGTGAAGTGTAATTTCCACATGTGATTTTGTATTTTTCATTTCCAAGTTTAACTTGAATATTTGCATTATGAGTAATAGTAAATTTTGCATTGACATGGTCTAAATTTACTCAAACGAAGTAAGTCCCAGGTAATCTTTAATTTAAAAGTTATCCAAATGGGAAGGTATGCATTTAATAATTAATATTTGTGTATTTCTATTTCTTCCAGGCCCCTTTCTGGTAGCCTTGTAGTATTGCTATAGTCTTGTTTAGCCTTGTAGTATTGCTATAGTCTTGTTTAGCCTTGTAGTATTGCTATAGTCTTGTTTAGCCTTGTAGTATTGCTATAGTCTTGTTTAGCCTTGTTAATCCTTACACTGAAAGTTTTTGCCATGAAATTCCACTCACATCGTGAAATTTGAGTGTATAGTGGACGTTCACCCCAGTTTAGTAGAAAACTTGTATGTTGGATATTAATTTGTTATTTTATAGTCCTAAATTAATAAACAACTTAACGTTAACCAGACCTGTAAAGAAAAAGAGTTTTGTCACCTTTCTTCTGCTTGGTTACATTATTTTCTGAGTAGGCACAAGAACAGATTTCTCCTCGTTAATTACAAACCCGAAGTTTTGGGTAAGAGCTGTTCTTGCTTGAATATTGTCAGTACATTCTTTAAATGTTTCACCAACAAGCAGAGAGTCGTCAATATAATCCCATTTTCCTCAGTGAGGCAACCAAAGGTTTCATTACTTTAGAGAAAACTCGTGGTGCGCATGCCAAACCAAAGGTAAGGCAGGTGAACTCATACACTCTAGCTTGCCACCTGAACCTCAGGAATTTCCTGCGTTCTTCTGCGACTGGCACCGAAAAGTATGCATCTTTGAGATCAATAGACGACATGAAACAGTTTTGCCTAATCAACTGTATTGCGTAACGAATTGTCTCCATTTTAAAATGGTGTTTCGCAATAAAGACATTAAGCCCCCGTAAGTTGACAATAGGGCGAAACGACCCGTCTGTTTTGGGTCGAAGAAAGATATTTGAAAAAAATTCACCATCAGTGTGATTTGTCTCAACAATTGCCCCCTTTTGGAGCATTTTATGAATTTCCTTTGTAATCATGTAACTTCCATGACTTGAAAAGCAAATTTCCTGTGGAATATGCGTTTGAAACGGCGTTTTGTTAAATTCAATATGGTAATGTTGAACAGTGTCAATAACCCATTTGTCGGACGTTATTTCGCGCCATTTGGCTACAGAATGTGCGAGTCCGCCTGCAGTTACTTTCGCTATTTTGCTGCATATATTACGAGCGGTATAATCACATTGGTGCTCACTCACCGTTAAGTTGTAAGACTTTACTTTGCCGCAGCCGGTTCTCGGTGCTCTTCCCATTTCTTCCTCTGTGAGCCTCTTGAAGGGCGCGAGGAGTTTAAATGTTGTCAGTACTGCCCTGAACGGCAGGATGACTTATCACCCCCAACGTCTCTGCAGTTTCCCGTGGCCTTGTATTGAACCAACTGAGCTCCCGGAATGCATGCTAAATTTTTGGCCCAGCTTATTTGTTTCCTGAATGTCTTTACATTTCTGGGAGAGGTTGTCACTGAATAATAGCCCCGTTATGGGCACCTGTGCCGAACGCAGACAAGCAAACTGCCGATTCAGGTCCGGCTTAATTAATTCCCTGCGACGCAGGTTTAATTCATGATTGGAATGGCTAATTATAGCTACTGAATCAAGGAGCTTAGTGATCAGGGCTTTCTGATCACATTTATCGTTCTTTAACAATTGCTCAACGCATGAAATGATTGGCACGATGCTCTTAAGCATAGCCTGCTCTACCTTCCAGAATTTTATATCCAATGATCTTGTCTTAGATTGCAGTGAGCTCCATATCTCCGGGTTTACCCGGGTGGGCTCCAGTTCTGCAATGTTCAGTGGGCGTTTGAAACTATTAAGTTTCTCAATCATCTTGTCATTCGAGGGTTGTTGTCGGAGCATTTTGCTCAACACGCCCGCCAATTTATCATCGATTTTCTCGCCGGTGTCCCCGGTATTGCTCGATCACGTTCAGCACTTCTACCGAACGTTCGTCATTTGACGGTTTCAGGAGGTCATCAATCACCTCGTTGATCGAGACGGACTCGTCGTTAGAAGAAACCGTTTGGTCCACCTTTTGTTTCTTGCTTGCTCGGTCTTCCATCGAGGTCATTACCGCGGACTGCAGCGTTTCCATCGCTTCGGCCATTGCTGTCATCTGTGACTTCAGAGCCGAGAGTTTGTGCCGAGAGACGCCAGCTTTCACAGATTGCCATCTGTAACTGAGCTCGAAGGCCCCGGGTCCATTTGGGTTAAATCGAAACCATCGTCCGATTGACCCGCCAGTAAATCAAGAAGAGTGGGATCCGTAGACATCGTTGTAGTAGCAGCGTATTTGAACGTACCGGTCACAAAAATGCACTGAGGTGTGGTTGGGCAATGCCCATTTTATAGGATTGAGCCCTTCTTTTACAAAGGGTTCTCTCAAGCGTGACGACGAATACCGGTGGCAAGTACAATCTCATGTAAGGCCGAAGTGCGACGTGATGACAAGGTAGAATTTTTGGATCATCTTGGACGTCGACGTGGTTTGAATCGAATCCTGGAATTCTGTGATCGTTCGTGTGTTTACAACAGATACAAAATGTACAGACTGGAACCTTGTTCCTCTTGTTACAATCACTGTCACAACTAACCTCTAGAGGATAGCCATGACCGAAAGACTCAGTGAATGGAACTAGGACAAAAGCAGTAATATATTTATTTACACATTTATTATTTAAAATTCTCTGGCATCCACTGGTTCTAGTTTAATATTTACATTTGTTGAATGATCATTCGACATACACCTTCAATTGATAAATATTATATTTATGTATATATACAATTCAATAAATTTATATTCACTGCATAACGGCTTAAATTGGCAGTAAACAATTATTGGTGGAAGTTCCGGGCAATTAAATTACAATTTCTAGAACATACCAGTCTCAAATAAAGAATCTTCGCTTCTGGACAGGTACCCAAAATCCCTATACAAATTCAATACATTTATATTCGCCAGTTTTAGAGAGCAACATTTGTAACTGTTTAAATTGTCAGCAATAAATTATAAATTGTCAGCAATAAATTATTGTCCAATCATTAAAATTGAATCATCCAAGTAATTAAATCACAATTTCCCAAAATGCCAGTCTCAATTTCTCCTGGCTTGAAATGTTCAGTGCAAAATTTAAAAGCACCTAGGGCCTATATCATGCCTATGGAAATACACTCCCAAAGTTCACAAACTAAATTACATTACGAATGGTTATAACCTCAAAAAGATTTTAAATATTCCCTGATCTGACGTCGCAAATTTAAATCTGAGAATATAAATTATTCAATTAGAAAATTCATAAGCAGACAGTGATTGACATTCACATACATTCAAGAGTGTAACATATTACCGTTTTAGGTTAGGCATAAATTCAAAGACAAACGGCACTAGTCGAGCTAACCCTCATAAACCCCGATACTACAAATAATTATGTTCCTCTCTTGGCAACACAGATTTTCTATATATTAAAAGAAACGGTCCCACCAAATCTATGGCGTAGTCCTCAAAGTTGTAATTCCTCACATCACTCCACACAGCTAGCATAAGTACGTATTCATCTGCTTCAGACGCCGCGAAACAAAAGTTGAACGTTCACAAAGTTCACAAAGTTCATAAAGATTGCGCCCTCTACCGCTGATACCGACCCAAGTTACTGGACCAGGACGTCACACTTTCAGCCAGCACTCAGTCTGGTGTTATCAATAAGTGGTGAAAACCATCTATAAAATGGGAAAAGTTATCCAAAATCTAAAAATACAATCTATTCCAGAAACCCCTTTTAACACTGCTTCTAAAACTTTCGTATAATTAAAGTGAAAATCAACTTTATGTTTTAAAGTATAAACCAATGTGAATTTGAATGGACTATCTATAATTCAAACATTAGATCATAGTTTAATAGTTAACACATTTCTATAGCAAAATTAAATGGGTAAAACTTACGGTTTGCCAGCAAGAAATTGTATCTTGGATTGCAGATCCCAGCAGCTGTCTCTCCTCCAAACAATCTGCCTTTTAGCAGCCTGAACATATCTGCTCTGGTTCTAGGCCATGTTTGTAAACTATCTCATCTCTTTCCAACAGCAATACTGACTACAACCCCCTGAGCATCGCACCCATACCCAACTATTTAACTAAAAATTCCACATTCCTATGTAAATTAACCACCTCTCATTCACAACTCCACACAAGACTAGAGCGCAATAGCCCAAGGAATCCCAGTGTTAAACTAATTTACATATTAACAAATGAAAGCCACAATTTGAATACTTATTTCTTTCGGGAAGCTGTTTGAAAGTACAAAAGAACTGAAAACAGCTAAGCAAGTTAAATTCTGACAATCACAACGGTGTGCAATGCAGAGGTACCAGTCTGACTACAATCTGCAATTGCCGTACAGGTTTCACGGTCGTGTAGACTTCTGAAAATGCGTATACGCATTGAATTTAATCAGTGTGGGAAATTTCATGGTTTTACCATAAAGTGCACATTTTGATCCCTATTGGGACTTTAGCAGCTGGACTAAAATGATGGTCTTGCAATGTTTGACTAAAGGTTCGGATTTTAAGGAATTTTCTACACAGTCATTGTAAAGAAGGAAACTTCATTTCTTCATTTAGGCCAAAAAAGTCGCTGGTTTCTTGTCATCGGTCGGCTTCAAAAACGGTGCGGTGACGAGCATTTTTTTGTTGGCTTCAATTGGACATTGTTTCATAGCCAAAACAAGAAAGAGGTGAAGTCTGAAGTGACGCGCGCGGAGACAAGAAACCGTAGACCTTTATTTAGCCTTACAAGGAAAGTGTGTTTTTTTAACTAAGTATTGTATACCTTACTAACGACCCATTATGTTAATAAAGTAAATATTTTGGTTTGTAAATAACAGAAATATACTTTATTATATTATGCTTTAATTAAATCTATTGTTACAAACATTGTTTAAATTATTAATCACTTTAATCGAGGAAGAGTGAAGGATGACATCTGTCAAGAGAGTGTTGATATGAATAGAAGTACTTGAAAATATAACTGTTGTTTGTTAGACTTGTCCCCTGTCTTTATCCTCGGGGATACAGACAGGCTCGTAGCGTACCATTTAAGGGATTGTATTGGATATATTGTGCTGACGTCACGCTTCGAGGCTCGCTACCAACCAAGGTCAAAGTTGAATCTCGGGGAAACATGGCGGCTCCGGCCTGCATATGGCGTTATTCACGAGCCTCAAAGCGTGACGTCAGATCTTCAGGCTAGTTGTTTGCTTTAGATGCCACGTAATAGAACATGCGTGGTTGTAAAGTTAACGGATTCTTGATTACCCAGTTCTGCTATTTGTTTCCCCAACCAACTTAAGCTTGTTCTGTGAGCCTTGGTCGACTTGAACTTTAACCAGGAAGTGACTGCATCCTTTGTACTCTGGTTTTTGAATAATGGGATACGCATACATTGTACAGTGCATTCAAACGTTCATGTACACCTGACTTCGTCCATGTCAAAACAAAGTTGAGTCAAAATGGCACCGTCTGGTTGGAACGCGTACGGTGGGACCCTCTGCTTGGTGCTGTTACTGGGAGGTGAGTTTAATTTTCCATTCAAACTGATCTGTTAAAAGCTGAAACCTGTGTGGTGAAATCTTGGCGAGAAACTGTAGTAAATAGAGACATCAATCAATCAGTTTCTTTTATACAAACAAAAACACAGTCCCCCTGGGTGGGAAAGAGGTTACAGATAGGTACGTAAATACAACTCTGCAAAATATGTTGTATTGTTCTTATTTTGCACTTCTGGCAACAACTGCAATTAGAGTCGTTGCTGTTCCCAACGATAAGTACGTTTCTTCGGTCATATAAAGAATGGAGACGGGTGTGTCTCCTTTCATGGAATCATCACCGTTCAAGAAATTGGAAGGGAATAGCAATAACCCCAATACAACGCTGTCATTCCAACCATACAATGCAAACATGATGTTGACTTGGCTGATAAATTGTCGGTCTAGCATGTCAATCAAATGGCACGGTTTATAACCAATAAGCCTTTTCATTTACTTCTGTTATTATGTCGGTCATGCGCTTGGTTTTATGCAGGAGGCGTGACCGAATTTTCAGCGTTGCTAAGAGTGGGTGGAGACTACAGCCATAACTGGATTGGTGTATTCACTCAGTTGTGCTGAATTATTCTGTACTTGCCATTTGTTAACAATGTAATATTATATGGTTTTGAATGACGGCTAAATGACCGTAGGCCTATATGGATGGCCAACCCCTATCGTTGTTAGTAAAAAACTTAATTAACAAATTAATATGCAGTTTGCCATAGCACGAGTTTAAAGGTAAGTTTCTTTCATTTGTCCTCTTTCCCTTGTACGACTTAATTCAGTGGCTGTCGGTCAGGTCATAGTTAGTCGCGACTCTTGGGTCACTGTTGGGGAGAATGCAACATTAAGCTGTACGTCAGATGACTTGGTAAGCTATATAGAATGGAAGGTGAGCCATGTGGATGTTACGGACGTCGGTGAAGCTAACCATATTGTCAGTTATTATCGTGATGAAGTCCTTTATAATCCAAGCATTAACCTTACCCATTATGGATTCGAAAGGAAACAATACCTTAACTGTGAGGTCCGTCACCTTAGATGACTACGGGAAATACTGGTGTCAGGTCGTCCTCCTGTTTGGAGAAATATTGTCAGAATCATATTATATTACAATACGAGGTGAGTCTTGTAGCATTCTTTACTCACCATCACTATATGAGGCACTCTATACTAACACAAGGTGACCTGAGGTCACCAATAATGATTTGTTCGACACTGTCGCAAGTACCAAAACGTGTGTGTGCTATATTTTTCCCTATGTTTTAGTTCATCGAGTAAGACCGGGAACGTTATAAATTTAAATTTACGAATGCACATATTAAAACATCTTAAAGCTAAAGTGTTGAATCAACATTTCAAAGACAGTGACAACTCTTTGTAAAGTTGGATTTAAGTTTTAAAAGTGTTGAATTAACATCGATAAAGTTAGACTTAACTTGACTCCGTGTTAATTCAACACTTTTTGTGAGTTGAATTTAACTTTATAAAGTGTTGTTACTCACCGAACTCTTAAAAGGTTGATTCAACACTTAATTTTTAAGAGTGTGCACCTATAGATAAATAAGCAATAAATATCGTCGTTTAAAACCACTATGCACAAATGTGTCTGTGTTGGCTGGTCTCTTTACCACATTGCCACTCTCTGAATGTTCATTTAGGATACGTGTTGGGCCATTATTGGCAGTGGCGTAGCTAGCGGGGGGCAGGGGGGGGGGGGTAATAAAATAAAATACTACTACTATTACTACTACTACTACTAATAAAGATTTGTAGCGCGCACATATCCACCCTGCTGGGCGCTCAAGGCGCGGAAACAAAGAAAAACACATCAATATGAAGAGGTTATGATGTTTGTAAATGTAAGTTATAACCACTTACCAACAATGTCAGTATCTTTGTCTGAGCTCCAATCGTCCACCGCCACCGAAAAAACTGCTCCCACGCTGGATGGCGCGGCACCCGTTCGGCTGTAGGACTACACAGGCATACGCGTGTGACGTATGCAATCACTACACACGTTGGTCCGGAAAGTTCGTTTTCTAGTTCCCCAGAAACGCGGTCCAAAACTGATGAAAACCTCGGCGAGCACAAGCCACAAATCCACAGTATAACAGTCAATATTTAGAAGGACGACGAATTGTAAAAGTTGTCGTAGTCCCGTAGAGAAACTTGAGGAAAAAACAGGAGTTATCACTCAAAAATTCACAACGTGTCGATCGTTTCCGAAGAAAACCGCGCAGAGAGAGTGTAAAGTTAGAGTACTTTTTCCTGCATGGCACAACATGTAGAAAGTCGTCCGGAATCCAGACTCAAAAAGAATGTGAGCCGTGTACATGGTGTGCATGCGTACAGGTTCCAAAAGTATTTACAAGGAATGTAATAAAACAAGCTGGTTACTACAAATACAAACAATATACAATGATAGCATAGAAAAAAATTATGTACTGAGATTCATGTACCTACAATGCAATTACAAATATACATCATCTTTGAAGAATTGTGACATAAGATGAGTTTTAAGCATCGACTTAAATCTAGTTATACTATGACAACATTTGAGTTTAATTGGAAGTTGATTCCAGAGTCTCGGAGCCACGACAGAAAAAGACCTATCACCCCAGTTCCGTTTTGAAGTTGGTTCCTTTAGGAGTGACATGTTGCTGGAGCGCAAATTGCGTGATGGAGTGTAGACTTTAAGCAGTTCAGAAATATAAATTGGAGCAATGTTATTAAAAGATTTGTGAACAATTAGCATAAGTTTTAAAACAATTCTCTGTGAAACAGGAAGCCAGTGCAGTTCTTTCAAGATTGGCGTGATATGGCATGACTTTCTGGACAAAGTTACAACACGAGCTGCTGTGTTTTGTATGTGCTGAAGACAAGATATTTGATTCTGCGGGAGACCGTAAAGGAGAGCATTCCCATTATCGAGCCGTGTTGTGACAAACGCATGAAAAATTTGTTCAGCAGCACTTTGATTCAAGTATTTCATTATTCGGACAATATTTCTGATATGAAATGATGATATGCGAACAGTGTTGGAGATATGAGGTTTTAAAGTCATTGTCGAGTCAAATATAACACCCAAATTACGTGCTTGTGATGAGGGGGTTATCTGCGAGTCACCAATTGTAATAAATGGAAGAGAAACTTTTGATAATTGCTGACGCGATCCAAATAGAACAAATTCTGTTTTTTCGTCGTTCAATTTCAAGAAGTTTTGTCTCATCCAACTACGAATCTCTTGAATACATTTCTCCAGCGTTGTAATACACGAATCGGCAGATTCTTCAGAATATTTAAAAGTAATGTAAAGCTGCGTGTTATCAGCGTAGACATGGTAATTTAAATTATCCTTTAAAATAATATCACGAACCGGAAAGGTATAAACAGTAAACCACTGTGGGCCTAGCACGAAACCTTGGGGGTACAGAATAGTTAAGAATAACAGGCTCGGAGATAGCGTTACCAATACAAACATGCTGAGGCCTATTTAAAAGGTAGGACTTACACCAATCCAGGGCTATGTCATGTATTCCAAGATGATATTGAAGGCGGGAGAGAAGGATTTTCTGATCGACCGTGTCAAAAGCAGCACTTAAGTCTAACAAAACTAATGCAGTGATTTTTCCATAATCCATGGCAGATAAGATATCATTGTAGACCCGGAGAAGAGCAGTTTCTGTTCCATGAAATGGGTTATAGGCTGACTGAAATGTGTCCGACAGGTTATTAGCACGAACATGGTCAGAAATCCGTGATGAAACAACTCGCTCGATTGTTTTTCCAAGGTACTTTAAATTCGCTACCGGTCGGTAGTATTTGAAAACTTCCTTGTCCAAATTGGGTTTCTTCAGGAGTGGTTTATCATGAGCAACCTTCTGGCTATCAGGGAAACAACCGGAAGAAAGAGATCTGTTTACAATAATTGTGATATACATCAATATTTTTGTTCTATTAGCGAAGTTGGTAATGGATCAAGTTGACATGATTTTGATGGCGATGTCATGATGTGTTTCTTGATCTCCGCAACACAAGTAGGCTAAAACAGTCTACAATGTGGGTCCTTGCGTGGCAGTGTTTGTGATAGAATCTGAGATACTTGGGGAAAAGAACGACGGATGTTGGCAATTTTTGTAACAAAAAAGTTTGAAAATGCGTTTTTTTCTGATCGCCAGAGCTCTCTTCCGCAAGAGATGAGCAGTGAGCTATTTTTGCCTGGTTAATCATGTTCTTGACAATATCACGTTGGTTACAATATTCTTGCCAATGTACTTCAAGTTCCCCCCCCCCCCCCCGGTCGAGCGACTTTAGAGACGGTCCATTTTTTTGGGAGGGGGGATACATAATTGTCTTGTCATATAAGTGTTGTGTCGGTAAATTTACCCACAAAAAATGTTTGCCACTGATGTCAGTCGGCAAATTGGCTTCCGCACCACCAAAGAAAATGCCTTCGCTAAGCCCCTGTATGCAGTGTCCTTAAGTAGAACAGTACGAACAGACGATGGTCTTGCAATGTTTGACTAAAGGTTCGCGGGCATATGGCTTATCAGTAGGCATATTTGTATTAAAGGATTTTCGACATCAAGAAGGAAACTTCATTTCTTCATTTACAAGGAAAGTTTATTTTAACTTAGTAGTTTATACCTAACCTGTATACTACTAACGGCCCATTAAATTAAATAAAAACAAGTAAATATTTCGGTAAGTTTGTAATTAACAGAAATGTACTTTTTAATATATCCAGATTACAGCTTTAATTAAAACTGTTAAATCAAAAAATTAATTAATTAAAATTAGTAATTACTCAAATCAGGGTAGAGTGAATGGCGTCCTCTGTCAAAAGAGTATTGATATGAAACAAAGTATTTGAAAAATATTATGTGATAACTGACGTTTGTTAGCTTTAGATGTCACATAATACGGGTACTGATGTGGCCGTAAATTGATTTCTTGAATTCAAAATTATGTTTCCCCTGGCCCTGTTATGTTTCCCCAACAAACTGATGCTTGTTTAATAAGCTTTGGTCGACAAGTTACTTGAACCCGGACGTGACAGCATCCTTTGTCCTTGGGTATGTAATGGGATACACATACCCTTGTACATTCAAACGTTCATCATGTACACCTGATTTTGTTGATATCAACTTAACAAAGTTAAGTCAAAATGGCACCGTCAGGTTGGAACGCGTACAGCGGGACCCTCTGCTTGACGCTGTTCCTGAGAGGTGAGTAAATTGTTCATTAGAATTGCTGTCTTAAAATGTTAATATATAAACACATTTTTTCAAACTGCACAGTACTTACTGATTACGTAATAGACTTCGGATAGTATACGTCGAATGAAAAGTACGAAGATATCAGAAGCTGTCATCACTCTCCCAAATATTCGTAACCATGGGCCAAACAAAATAAATCTTTTTAAAAAGTACTAAACATTCTTTTATTTCAACTTGTCACAGCAATAAATTGATCTTTTTATGGTTTTGTTTCAGTTGTTTCCGCTCAAGTTACCGTTACCGTAACAGCTGACACATGGGGAGACATCGGCACGGACATAACTCTGAGATGCATAGCTCAGGGCACAATACTACAAATAATATGGGGCAACGGCAGCTTCGCCTCGACTGAGACCGAATTCGACAACTTCGTGCTGTTTATTGTACCCACTAATGCACTATTTATCAGAGATGAGTCTCATTACGTGTTTGATAAGGACAATCACATGTATCCAGTGACAATCAAGACACTGACTTTGGAGGATGAGGCGAAGTACTGGTGTGATGCCTACTTGGATGGCGTAGGTTACAGAAGTGACTCGATCATTATCAGGATAAGAGGTACGCCCAGTTTACATATGTAATTTTTATTGCCTTGACAATCAAACTTTGTACATGATTATCTGTACGTCATTTATTAAGGTTGTTTCATAGGCACACATTTGTGTCAAGTCTGCTTACACGTATACAAGAACGTTTGTATCATATCATTTAAGGGTTGGTATCTTTAACTTCCCATACTCTGTCTCATTTTCTATACTGTATGCAAGATTAGAAAATAAAATAATAAAACAATCATTTTGTTTCCCTCCGTGTATTGTGGAATGCGTTTGCGAATCCATTGTCGCCATGCATGTAAATTTAACATTCGTTTTTGGTGTGTCCCACTTTTTTGGCAGTGCGCTCCTCCCCCTTTTGCCCATAAGCCCCCGCCCCATACACACACTGTTTTATCGACCCTGGATCGATCCGTGCCTGGTGGAATTGTTTACAACAAGAGGCGAGGAGTGAAGTATCTTAGGCCTACGTCTTTAAACTAGAACAAAAGAGGCAGATGTTTGTACAATTTCGTAGCTGTTTAGCGTGTAGGCTCACTGTAGGGAACAAATTGTATAATATAAAATCAATAACAACGATAATTATCAAACAAAATGATTCCTATAAACCTTAGTTGTGTTCTTCTTTGTTGTAACTGAATTCTTCAATCATTTCCCCAGTCCATGCATCATCCTCAGTATACTGAAAATGGCGATTGCCGGAATTGTGAAATGTATTGTTATGGTAATGAAGCATGCAGTGTCCTTAATTCGGCACAGATTGTCTTGCAATGTTTGTGTGAAGATGGAAACTGGTTTTTACTAGGGAAGTGTTCTTCGTCATAGCCTTTTAACCTAAACTGTAACACTAACGGCCCATTGAAAAAAATATATATATTTCGGTAAGTTTGTAATCTGGAATAACAGGTTTACGCTTTTTGTTATTACAAATAAAAACGTCTTCATTATGATTAACAAATACTCCAATTAATGAAGAGTGAATGGCGCGCCCTGTCTAGAGAGTGTATAAAAATGTTTGTACATAACGTTAAAACTATTACGATGTTTGTTGCTTTAGAAGTTGCATTGTCCAAGTCCTTAAGTGTGTCACTGATGGGTTACACATTGTCTAGAGCTTGTGTGGCCGTAAAATGATTTCTTGAATTCCCAATTCTGTTCTGTACCCCCAACAAACCAAAGCTGTATGTGAACTTGAACCCGGAAGTGACAGCATCCTTTGTCCTTTTGGTTTTTAATGGGATAGACATACAATTGTACATTCAAACGTTCATGTACACCTGATTTTGTCAATGTCAACTGAACAAAGTTAAGTCAAGATGGCACCGTCTGGTTGGAAGGCGTACGGTGGGACCCTCTGTTTGGTGCTGTTACTGAAAGGTGAGTAAATTTTGCATTCAATTTTCTCAGGAACTGGGTCAGAGATCGTGAAAATCCGACTGTCCCAGAAACTTAGTCAGAACGAAACCATGTCAGATATGTTTGACTCTGACCCCGGGTCAGTCTGATCATAAATATGTATATATGGGAAATCCAACATGAAAAACGTTTACACAAATGAAATGTAAAATCTTCACTCAAATAAGTTGGCCATCTTTATTATTTTTGTTTCAGTGGTAGCTGCTCAAGTTACAGTAACAGCTGACGCTTGGGGAGACATCGGCACGAATACAACTCTAAGATGTGCAACTCCAGACAATATACGCGAACTAATATGGGGAAACAGTAGCTTCTCTACGACTGATGTTACCAAGTTTGACACAATCGTGATATTTACTGTACGCACAAATACGTTATTTTACATCAATGAGTCTCATTACGTGTTTGATAAGGATGATCCTACCTATCCACTGACAATCAAGACACTGACCTTGGAGGATGGGGCGAAGTACTGGTGTGAGGCCTACTTGGCTGGCGTAGGGTACAGAAGTGACTCGGTCAATATCAGGATAAGAGGTACGCCCAGTTTACATATGTAGTTTTGATTGCCAGTTAACCATCAATTATTGTATACATAGTTATGTAATTGTGTTACGAAAAAGGTTGTTTCCTAACCCCACATTTTGTTTCAAGTGTGTTCACACATACACGTACACGTACACACAAATGTTTGTATTGATGTAATGCATACAATGTATAAAATGTATAAAATAAATGATAATAATAATAAGTGGACTTATACAGTGCGTATCAAAAAAAAGGTAATCCGAATTCAGGGCGTTAATATGCCAAGGTTATTTAGTTTGACAATTTACATGTAGTGTACCAAAGAAGAGGAACTCCTCAGCTTTCCATTGATACCTGTATCGATCCATTTCTGTCACACATGGCCGAGTACATTGTTATTGAAAATGGCAAATTCAAATCGCATTTTTGCAAGTTTGGGTAATCAGTTCAAGGCAGTCTGAAATGGACGCATCACTTGACTGCCTAGATGATTATGTAAGATTTTTAAGCTGGTGCGGTAATCGTCTGTTACGCCATCCTTTTCTTCAAGTTGGGTATTTAAGAAGGGCCTGGGTTTAGGGACAGGTAGTTTGAAAGATGGTACAACTAACGACTGAACAGCGAGTTTTCGTGATTACAACATTTCACCAAACTCACAGTTTGCAGCAAACTCGCGATGCTTTCAGGGCACGTTTCCCAGAACGGGAGCCCCCAGCAGCCAAAACCATCTGTGGGCGAATGTTAGAAAATATCAAGAGTATGGCACTAGCCTCAACAGCAACAAGGGGAATTCTGGCAGGAGGCGCACCGGGCGATCAGAAGGGAACATTGCAGCAGTAAGGCAGCAACTTTTGGAGCATCCTAGGGACACCAGCGCAAGGCGAAATGGGCTGAGATTGCCTTCGGCGACATTCAACAGAATCACGAGATTGGACCTCCACCAGCATCCATATCGGATTCACATCCGACATCAACTTACGCCAGGAGATTTTGCTAGAAGGCTGGCGTTTGCCAGATGGTTGATAGCCCGTACCGAGAGAGATGTCAATTTTCTGCGGAATCTCGTAATCGGCGACGAAGCTGCTTTCTCTATGAACGGCAAGGTCAATACGCATAATGTTCTTGAATATGCACCAGCAAGACACCCCCCAGAATTCAATTTTGAGGTTAACATGAGTCGACAAAAGTGGACTGTTTGGTTAGGACTTTGTGGAAGTGGTCAGCTGATCGGACCCTTTTCTTTCAAAGGAATGTCAATGGTAACATGTATCTGCAGATGCTCAATGATAACGTTTTACCGCAGCTGCAGGAACACTTTGAGCGACAGGTTCGTGGGGTCTTCAGACAACTCTGGTGGGCCCAAGATGGCGCCCCAGCACATCGCCTTATCGCTGTCCGAGATCGTCTGAGGGAACTCTTTGGCGAACGAGTCATCGCCGTCAACCATGAGGTGGAATGGCCACCAAGATCACCTGACCTCACACCATGTGACTATTTCCTTTGGGGACATTTGAAGAACAATGTGTTTGCAACTCCTCCCCGTGATCTTGATGAATTGCAGGGCCGTATTCGAAATGAAGTGGATGCTTTACGCAATAATCCGGCTATGGTGAAACGAGCAGTGCAGGACATGCTCCGTCGCTGTCAGCTTTGTTTCGAAAGGGGAGGTGGACATGTTGAAGGTGTGGGTGCATAAAAGGGCAATGTTAGAAGAGATTCTTCTTGAATAATGTCCAGTCATTCCTAAAGAAAATCTGGTTTATCATACTGACTTTCACTAATTATCCTGCCTTGCACTGATTACCCAAACTTGCAAAAATGCGATTTGAATTTGTCATTTTCAATAACAATGTACTCGGTCATGTGTGACAGCAATGGGTCAATAAAGGTATCAATGGAAAGCTGAGGAGTTCCTCTTCTTTGGTACACTACATGTAAATTGTCAAACTAAATAACCTTGGCATATTAACCCCCTGAATTCGGATTACCTTTTTTTTGATACGCACTGTATAGCGCACGTATCCACCAACTGAGTGGTGCTCAAGGCGCATTATATTATTACCCCGGCCCATAAATCATTCCTGAAACCATCTCAGCTCCCTGGGGAGTATACAGCTCAATTGCTGCCATTACAGCGCATATAGGGCTAATCAACCAACTCTGCCCTCACAGGTACCCATTTAACCCCTGGGTGGAGAGAAGCAATTATGGTTAAGTGTCTTACTCAAGGACACAAGTGTCACGGCCGGGATTCGAACCCACATTCTGCTGCTAACACTAGAACTTGAGTCCGGTAGGCTAGACCGCTCGGCCACGACACTCCATGCTGATAATTATCAAACGAAATGTTTTGCATAACGTTGTTTGTGTTCTTCCTTCGTCCATACTTAGCCTTAGTAGACTTGAGACTTGATTAAAATGACAATAGCCGGAATTGTGAAAACAACTTGAGCATTGTATTGTTATGGTAATGAATTATGCAGTGTCCTTAAGTCATACGGTTTGAACAGACCATTGCATAGACGGGCATATGGCATATCAGTAGATTGTGGACAAGAAGAGAGACTTCTTTTCTTCATTTACAAAGAAAGTGTGTTTTATTGTAGTGTTTTATGTGCGTGTATACTACTAACGGTACATTAAATTAACAAAAAGGAAATATTTCTGTAAGTTTGTAATTAACAGAAGTTTACTTTTTAAATGTCCAGATAGGTTTAATTAAAACTGTTGTTATGATGAATGTTGCACCCGCCTAACTGCTGAATACTGTAGTTACACGGGGTACATTAATAACTAAATGGTCGATGACCTGGAAAGAATAAAAGATGAACAATAGAAGTTGAATCATATAACTTCTCAGAGCTTTATTCTAAGTGTTGGTCAGTGGTCATCACAGGAAATATATATAATTGAAATGGTATTCTATAAAATCTTAAATCTAATGAAAATACCAATGAAAAGACAAATGCTAACCTGCAGGTACATGTATAACAAAGTAACTCTACTGCATTTCTTTCCCCTGGCTTAAATGACAGAAGATACATATGTAACATCCTATGGTCACTGAATGACTTGTTCTAAAACACAGATAAATCAGTGCGCCTGCTTAACTCTTATGTTTACTTATACTCAATGGTGTAAACCAACCTCATTAAATATTCACAATAAAAATAGGTGTTCTTGTCTGGACTACTATAGGTCTCACAAGGCTTTAAACAGATTTACTCTAAAACATAACAACATCACTGGACCATAACCCCTGTAACCATGGAGATCATCCTGGGTCTGGCCAACTTAACACTACACTGCCTGTGGGCTCATGAACCCAATAAACAATTCCACCCAACCCGCTGCATTGACCGGCTGGACTTAATCAACTTGCTTAATCCTCTGGCCAACTCATTACATAGGCATGGGTGGTTTACTACCACACACATGGACACACCTAACAGTGTACTATATGTGGACTTAACACATCAAACCTTGGTACAGGAGCTGTACAGAAAAGTCGTGAAAGAATACTTTCAAGAATCAACTACATGTGTACTAAAACTATACAAATCTAACACTTCTCAGATCTTGAGACAATCCACTAAATAATCAAAATAATAATCCACTAAATAATCAAAATAATAATGCTATGAAAACTAGCACTGGAACAATACTTAGCAAAGTGGAAATATAAATTATGGAACATTGATAAAATAACTTGATTGTCAGTCTAAAACACAAACTGAGAGAAACTTGACCAATGATCAAATAAGAGACAAAGAATTCTAAAGGATTTACTGTAAAGACCTTGAAAGAACTGTAAGTCATTGAAACTTCCTTTTCTTTGCATCTCCTAAATCTCATAAAATCTTAAAGCAATGCAAAACAATACTAACTAAATTATCCAATATCAACAGTTGTATAAATAATAAAAGTAATGATAATGACAATGAAAAGTAACATACCTGGAAAGAATAAAAGATGAACAATAGAAGTTGAATCATAGAAGTCTCAGAGCTTTATTCTAAGTGTTGGTCAGTGGTCATCACAGGAAATATATATAATGACCTTCAAAGCCACACATCTTGATGCTTAGTTGGCTATTGGGGTGTTCCATTATCAAGATAGGTAAATATACTTATGAGGGGAATGGGTCTAAACCAAATTTTAAAAGGGGGTGCTTAATTTATACACATTTAGAAGGGGTGTCACTTTTGCTATCTCTACATGAATACTTCATTATAATTAATAATCGAATCAACGTAGAGTATAGGGCGCCCTCTGTCAGGAAAGTATTGATATGAATAAAAGTATTTGAAAAATATAACTTGTTTGTTTGCTTTAGATGTCACATAATAGAACATGCGTGGCCGTAATTCTTTTCTGTATCTCCAACCAACTGTTCTGTGAGTCTTGGTCGACTTTATGTTGAACTTGAACCCGGAAGTTACAGCATCCTTTGTCCTTTGGCTTGTAATGGGATAGACATACCCTTGTACATTCAAACGTTCATGTACACCTGATTTTGTCGATGTCAACTTAAGAAAGTTGAGTCAAAATGGCACCGTCTGGTTGGAACGCTTACGGAGCGACCCTCTGCTTGACGCTGTTACTCAGAGGTAAGTAAAATTTGTATTCAAACTGCTCGGTTAAAAACTTAAACGTGTATTTGGAGATCTTGCAGACATGCCGCACTTAATGGAGAAACCAGTTCCCTTCTTTCCGTAGGAACAAAACCTCATCATTATAAAACACAATTCTCATTAGCAAAGGGAACACAGGTAGGTACTCCAAACTAAAATTTGCGACCATATTTTATTAGCGTCTATAGGCCTACAGGTATTGTGTTGTTTATTGGTTTTTGTACTCCTGTCTAACATTACGAAGGTAACAATGTGTTGCTATACACAATAATAAACTTGCCTGTTTCTTTGCCAAAGCAATGACGGATGGAGAGGGTTTAGTTGCCCTTCATGAAATCAGTATCACTCTTGCAAAGTTTGGAGGGAAAAGTAGTCGGCCCTGAAACAATGGCTGCCATTCCAAGTCCCAACCAGAATACAATGCGAAGATATTTTGTTTGCCATTCCAGCTATAAATTGCAAATATGTTAATTTTGCAAAGAAATTTGCAGGGAAAAAAATTGATTTTCCTCTGTAACTGTTATGACAAACCATTGAATCTTTAATATTTTGTATTTTCCACGGTGTTTCACGAGGAAGCATGGTTTGGTCGACAAAGCCCCACCACCGTTGTGATAAGCTTTTGAAAATAAAAACCATGAATTAATACAATTCTATTAACAGATACAATATGAACTTGATCATGGTTCCGTCGGGGTTAGAGGTAAGTTTCATTCATTTGTCCTTCTTTTCCCTGTACGACTTGTTTCAGTGTCTGTCAGTCAGGTCATAGTTACTGGCGACTCTTGGGTTACCGTCGGTGAGAATACGACACTGAGCTGCACTGTAGACCAATCGTACTCCTATCTTGAATGGAGGGTGAGCGATGTGAATGTTACGAACGTGATTGAAGCCAACCTAATTGTGAGTTTGGTTAGCAGTGTCGTCTATTATAATCCAAGCATTGACCTAACCATTACGGATTCAATAACTCTCGAGGCAACAATGCCTTAACGGTGAGGTACGTCACCTTAGAGGACGACGGGAAATTATGGTGGCAGGTCATATTCGTGTCAGGAGTAACATCATCGGGTTCACATTATACTAAAAAATAAGAGGTGAGTAAAACACGAATAAATTAATTTGTCATAGTTAAATAGCGCAAAAGCATACAACCAGTATGCACAGCTGCACACCTGTATCTATGTTAGCGTCACTTTGTCACCTTGCCACTTTGTGGATTTAAAAGAATATTTTATATAATAATATTTTTTGTGTAGTTTTTTTTAATAACTCATTGGCATGCATAGTTTAATATGCTAATTGTCGTTTGCATATTCATGAGCATCTATAGGTACCACAGCAGTCATTATATGCGGCTGGTTTGAGGATAATGGTTTTTGAATTGATGGTCTTGACTTTGTGTTTTATGCCTTTGGTATCAGTAAAAATGTTGGTATCTGCGAACATTTTGAGGTAATACTGCTAATGATGGTCTTCATTTCCCGCAGCTGTTAATTGGCTGTTAATTGGGTTTTCCGTTTGTGTGTGTTTTGGTGTTTTGTTTGGTTGAGCTATTTGTAATCGGTTTTTGTTGGTTTTTCTTTTGGGAATCTATCACATTGATGCCTTGAATGTAAGGTAATTACACTGGTTTGCGTCATATTGTAGTTCGGGTTTCATTGGATTAAACATGTATATTGCATATGCAGTGTGTGTTGTCTGGGAGAATGTGGAGCTGAACCCCCCACCCCAGTACCCACCCAAGTCATTAAGGAGCACTCAGAGACTTTTGTATATGCTCCTCTTTTCCAAATCTCCCTTTAAAAACTGTTTCTTTCTTTAAGTGGTCGGGGAGGGATGAGCCCCTTTAAAGTAAATGATTGACAATAGATTGACAAAATAAGTTTTTTTGAAGTTTTTCCGGGCCGATTCTGACCCGGAGGTAAGTAAACAGTGCCAATGAATAACACGCATACGTATATCTGACCAAATCGTGACTTAAGCGATACTGGGCTTCACAAACATTGAGCAAAGGTAAGCATCAACCTTACGTCATTTAATTAATTACCTTCAGATTATGGATAACAATTGAAAGGGAATTATTCCTCAACTTGTTTAAAATATATTTTCTTCGATTTCATTATTTTGCCATTATATAAAAATAAATAATAATATAACATGGAAAGTACGGTAATCAAAATGCACAATTATAACTGACTACACGATTGAAAAGTGGGGAGGGGTGATGAAATTACACTCATCAGTCTCCCAAATATTTGTTTCCATGGGCAAATAAAAAAGTTAAAATTTAATTTGTTGACAGCAATAAGATGATCTTCATTTTGTTTCAGCTGTTGCTGCTGAAGTTACCATAACAGCTAACGCATGGGGAGACGTTGGCATGGACACAACTCTGAGATGCCAAACTCAGCACAACATACGAGAACTAAAATGGGGAAACAGTAGCTTCAGTGCGACTCAGATCGGATTCAAGAACATCGTGCTGTATACTGTACACACTAATGAAGTATTTATCAGAGATGAATCTCATTACGTCTTTGATAAGGATGATCTTACGTATCCAGTGACAATCAAGACACTGACTTTGGAGGATGAGGCGAAGTACTGGTGTGAGGTTAACGTAGCTGGCGTAGGTTACAGAACTGACTCTGTCATTATCAGGATAAGAGGTACGACAAGTAGGCATTTGTAGTTTTTATTGTCTTAATCATGGAGCATGGTCCACTTATGTACGTCATTTATTTAAGTTGTTTCACAATCACACACTATCTTGTGTCATGTATGTCCACACGTACACGAACGGATTTAGGGTTGTTTTTCTGTAACTTATCCCACTCTTACTCCCTGGTTATCCGCACTGGATACAAGATGGAAACGATTGAATATGTAGACAATTGTTTTGTGTACTTTTGGAATTTTAAAATAAAATAAATAATGAAAGTTATCAAACAAATTAAGAGGGCGCCGTTCGCAAGGGTTGGACGTGTTTTTATTTTTCGTCTGTGTTGTTCGTCAGTTTTTGCTGTGAATTTCTTCATCTGTGTGAATTTATTTCAACTTTTTAATCAGTTTTATGTAGTTAAGTGTGGAGCTTCTATATATCCACTTTTTACGTACTTTTCTGCTGATGGCGAGTGGATGTTGGTCGATTATCACCATCAGGATTTCTTCACATAATAATTCATCATGGCGGCTGGATTGCTGGGCACTTTATATGCAATACTTTTGTATTGTTTGCTGCTTTCTTCATGTAAATGTGGTTTCAACGACATTGATTTTGACGGTATTTATTTTTTATCGCCCATCAATAATTCCATTATATCTCCCGCCACGAGTATGTCTGCTGTTAGGCCTTTCACTATTTTCACTACCGATGGGACATGAAGTTTTGTCGCATTTTATTATTCATGTTGAGAAAAGATCAAGAAGGGAGTTAAGGATGTCTTTGCGTAAGAACCTGAACTATTCACCACATAGTCTACTACTTTCTTTGGCACTTTTGGTGTGTGGAGATATACATCCATGTCCAGGCCCTAGAAACACATATCATCGTCAACTGAACACGAATGATTTAATTTTTTGTATATGAATGCTCGCAGCCTAAAAGCAGTACGGAGATTCAGGATGAGTAAGCTGAGATACTTTGAAGCTATCCTATCTAATGGCACTCATGACTGTGTCTGTGTTACTGAAACGTGGCTTAATTCATCTGTGGGAGACGCTGAGTTGTATGTGCCTGGGTATACACAGTACCGTAAGGATCGAACTAACAACAAGACCAGAGGAGGGGGTTTATTGTGTGTCATCAAGGACTCGGTTTTATCCACACGTCGAGCTGACTTGGAACTGGAGGATGGGATTCTAATAGTTGATATTAAACCGGACAGGATCCATAAGATTGCAGTTCTCCTGTGTTATAGACCTCCGGATGGTGATATTGGAACTTTCGTCAAGAACATTAATTCTGCTCTTATAAAAATATCATCTTATTATGAGCATGTTATTGTTCTAGGTGATTTTAACCTGCCAAAGGTCAAAGGTTGCCATGACTCTGTTTTCATTAATATATCAAATGCTGAGCCGGATTTTTGCGATACATTTTTTTTTTTTTTTCTTACTCAACTGAATCACTTCCCATCTAGAGACAATTGTAATAATATTTTGGATTTGGTTTTTACCTCTTTTCCTGATAGAAGTACTAACATGTGTATTTCTCATGAGGGTTTCCTCACTGACCATATGCTGCTTGAATTTGATATTAATACTAGCGTTAGAAAAATCAAAAGTGCTCCTCGTTTTGTTTACAACTTTAAGTGTGCAAATTTTGAGGTTGTCAGATCCGTTCTCTAGTACTTATTTTCATACTATTTATGATTCTGATGATGTGAATGTGGTCTGGTCTAATTTTGTTGATATATTTCTGAGTGTATTGGATAGATTTGTTCCTAAAATAAAAATTAAGGATCCCGCAGTTCCTGGGTGGATAGATGCAGAAGTCCGACATGCCCAAAACCCAACACTGGACAGCTTTTCGAAAGCTGCATGCGTAACAGTTTTAAGAATCTTTTGTCTTATAAGTATAAGCAGTATTTGAATAATCTTGGGTCAACTCTAGTGGATAACCCTAAGAGATTTTGGTAATTTTTTAGGCAAAAAACTAAAACTAAATCATTACCCAACACGGTAAAAAGTGGTATTGGTCAAACTGCTACTAATGCTAAAGATAAAGCTACTTTGTTTTATGATTATTTTTACTCCGTTTTGACCCAACCAAGGGATTATGATTTCTTACCCGATATTCCTGTTTATAAACATGCTGAATTGGGGTCAATATCTGTTAATGAGAGTGAAGTTTTAGACATCCTTAATCATTTAGACATAACTAAAGCAGTGGGTCCTGACGGGTTATCCCCTCGAGTGTTAAAAAAATGTGCTCAACAGATTATTTCTCCTTTGTGTCATATGTTTAACTTGTCTCTTAGAACTCAAGTATTACCCTGTGATTGGCTAAGAGCTAATGTTGTTCCAGTTTTAAAAAAATCAGACAAAGATAAAGTTGAAAATTATAGGCCAAGTGTCTTTACTCAGTGTATGTGCCAAGGTTATGGAAAGGGTTGTTTTTAATGCTATCTTTTCCAGTTGTTCGGGATGATACATACAACATCCAACATGGCTTTGTTAATGGTCGCTCTACGGTTTCACAACTCTTAAAAGTAGTCAGTTGTGTTTTGGACAGTGCTGGGCAAGTTGATGTGATTTATCTTGATTTTTCCAAAGCTTTTGATAGTGTTTCTCATGAATTAATTCTTCACAAATTACAGTATTTTGGTTTTCATTCGGATTTACTCGGTTGGTTAAAGTCTTACTTGAATAATCGTCAACAAAGAGTGGTTGTCGAGGGATGTAACTCTGATTGGCTGCCAGTTGTGTCAGGTTTTCCACAGGGTTCCGTATTGGGTCCGTTATTGTTTCTTCTGTATATTAACGACATGCCCAGCACGTTTGCCGACGATTCCAAGTGTTTTAATTCCGGTAAGAATATATCTGATTGTAAATTATTACAGAAGGATATTGATTCCCTGTATTCTTGGAGTGTTGAGTGGGATTTGCATTTTAATATTTCGAAGTGCCAAATTATGTCCATATCTAGGCGTAAACTCAAGGCCGTCCTACCACTAGACTTTCTTCTGATCCTTATATGTTAACTGATCCTAGGTATAAAACTGAATCACATAATTATTTTTATTTTCAGCGGATTGTTCCAATCTGGAATCAACTTCCTTTGGCAGCAAGATCTGCCACTTCACTTTCGTCGTTTAAATCTCAAGTGTCTCAGTTTTACAGAACAAAATTTGCTTCCAGTTTTTCGGTAGATAATATTTGTACATGGATGTCTTTTTGCCATTGCTCTCTCTGTCGGCGTAATTAATTTGTTGCTTAATGTTGTCTTTTCCGTCCTAACTTGTCTCAGTAGCCCTCCAGTGGTGTAACGGGGGCGGGGGGATGGGGGGTGTAAAGAGGTATATAATGTTTAGTGGGTTTCTTGTGCTAGGATGGCCTTGTAGAGGTGCTGGTCACCTGTTCTATCTTACCACTCACTGGCTTTGTTTAAAATGAATTGTTGTGTATTTTTAGTTTTTTAAATGTAATCTGATTGCCAGTGTAAAATGTAATAAAATAAATAAATAAAATAAACTGATTTGTATAACATTGTTTGTATTTTTTCTTTGTTATGGTTGTAACTGAATTCTTCAACCTTGAAACAATGCACGTATTGTTATGGTAATGGTGGAAATGCAAAAATTCGATTCCACATGACTTATTAGTATTTATATTTAAGGATTTCCGACATCGACAAGAAGGACATTCGATTTACTAGGGAGTTATTCTTCAACATAGCGTTTTATATACCTAAACTGTATCCTAGTCTAAGGCCCATTAAGTAACAAATTAATTTAATATTTAGGTTGGATTATAATCTGGAATTTAACAGGTTTACGCTTTAAATTTACATCATAAACAAATAAATATAATTAATTATCACCCAAATCAATGTTTGAAGGTGTCATCCCCTGTCAAGAGAGAATTGATATCAAAAATATGATTAACACTATTGTGATAACTTGGATGTTTGTTGTTTTAATTGTTGCAAAGGCTAAGTCTGCCACTAATAGCAGTAAACTAATTTCTTGAATTCCCAATTCATGTTCTCCCAACAAACTGAAGCTGGTTTAATAAGCTTTGGTCGATAAGCTACTTGCACCCGGAAGTGACAGCATCCTTTGTTTGTTAACTTGTTTGTTTGCTTTAGATATCACATAATAGAACATGCGTGGCCGTAATTCTTTTCTGTATCTCCAACCAACTTTTCTGTGAGTCTTGGTCGACTTTATATTGAACTTGAACCCAGAAGTTACAGCATCCTTTGTCCTTTGTTTTTTAATGGGATAGACATACCCTTTGTACATTCAAACGTTCATGTACACCTGATTTTGTCGATGTCAACTTAACAAAGTTGAGTCAAAATGGCACCGTCTGGTTGGAA
>CM055816.1:64353607-64408626 GCA_029582265.1 Zoroaster sp. YZ-2022
CACCTAAACCTGAACCACCTAAACCTGAAAAGAGTGGTGTAAAAGAGTGGATACAAAAAACGCTTACAAATTTAGCGAATCTGCTAAAGAAACTCGGATTAAAAGCTTTAAACGCTTTACCGGGTGTCATCGGATCTGTGATAAGTTGGTTATTTAAAACGGCTTCGAGCGTCGTTGGATGGGCGGCGGAACATGCTTGGCTAGCCTTGAGCGGAGTCGGAGTTTTAATTTTTTCTTATATGCAGAGTCAACGCAAAAACAACTCGTAAATCATTACGCTTAAGCCGCCAAGTATAGCAAAACCAAAAATTAAAGCATTTGTTCTTCTTGGTGAGTTGCAACATCAGATGCGTCTTTGGTATCGATTAATTGTGGTTGAGGCGTAACGGGTGTTGTTGTTGGTAATTCGACTTGAGTATTGTCGGACGGAGGAACGGGTTCTGAGTTCATCTCTTGATTCGATCCTAACAATAAATCAGACGTTGCGATTTGAATAGTATTATTATATCCAACTTTTGTTTCTATTCGTAAATTCATGTCAGACGGCATGAGATATAAATTTTCTCCGATAACAAAGTTTAATGGCGTTCGAGCCCTTTGTAAATTGTCTTGATATTGTTGAATAGATTTTTCTAAATCTACCGGTTTATCGATCAATGCATCGAGAATGTTTACAAATTCTCTTGTTGTGTCTAAACCAATACCAGGTGTAAGAAATCCAGTTTTTGCTTGCACTTGAACTCCTAATATCGCGTAAACGTACGTTCTTATAGAGTCGTTAATTCGTTCTATACCGATATCTGTAAAGCCTTGCGCTGAACCCAAAGACATTATACATTTAATCCACGCTGTTTCAACTCGCCCAGATTGTGAAATGTAACCTACTCTAATGGTATGTTCGTTACGATTATGTACACCACCGTCAAAATCCATTATTGTTTCACTCGGTTCAAAGTCTGAGGAAAGATGGTCAAGGGGGATGGGTCGTCGATGAAAAACAAGGCGAATCTGTGCTAAATATTACGCAACAAGATAAAAGTATCAAATTTTCACCAGGGTTAGCTAATTTACTCGGGTTTCAAAGTGCCTGGCTAGCTATAGGTGTGCATATGGGAGAAATTGCTTTGCAACCTTTTAAAATATTGTACATTCATTGCGATCAAATTTCTACGAGCGAAAATTTTGTTAACGGTAAACCTTCAAACATTTTAAACGTTTTTCCCTTACAAGATAAATCGTTAGGAGAAAGCGCGTTTATAGAATATTCTAATCCGTTGCGAACAAATCTTAAAACTGATACTTTGAACGAACTGAGTTTTAAAATTAAAGATTCTATCGGTAGAGACATAAATAATCACGGTTTACCTTTTATTTTAACCGTCGAAATTAAATAAAAAATGATTATAATATATAAATGGCGAGTATTTTTGGTCCTAGTTGAAGAAGCGGTGTCGTTAGCGGCGTTTACGACAACATCAATCCGTAAATTTCATATCGATAGAGATGAAATTTTACAAACGATACCTTTAGTCGAAAATTTTAACGTTATAATAGGATGGCACGATGAGCTTAAACTACCCTTTTACATGTTAAACGATCCACCGACATACTGTGAAATTTTTACAAAATTTATGAAAGACGGTGAAATTTTTTTCACATTCGACGACGGGTAATTTTGCTGTTGACGTATATTATATTCCTTCTCCCGCTCGAGATAAAATATTTGTTTTCAATGGCAATTCGCAGCATGTACATTTCGAATTGTGCTTCCAAACGCGAGATAATAAACACATGTTTGTACAAGCAACCGTTTTTGGCTCTCTAAACACTAAAATTTGTTTCAATATAAAAATTAAAAGTTTACCGTTGGCGTAGTTGTGCATTAATAAATATATTTAACAAAAACATGATTTTTATTAAATAAATATGGCAAGTATTTACGGCCCTAGTCGTAAAAGCGACAAGTCCAATCAAAATACTTCTACTTTTCGAAAAACCGGTTATATCGAGCCGGATCAACTCGAATCACGTGCTAAAGCAACATTACTTCATATTCAAACATCATCAATATGGCGATTTCATTTTAGTCTCTTTTGAAGTACTCAGCGAAATCAACCTATAGGAACATGTTCAACTTTTATGAAAATCATTAATACTAATAATGATTTTTATTCAGCCGTTGCAACACAACATTTTTAATCTCTTACTTACATCCGTTTTACCCGTAATGTTGAAGACATTTGCTTCAAAATAGAAAATGAAACAAACAGAAAACAATATTATTACAAGCAACATTTTTTTGATCTCTACAAGATGGAATCTGTTACGATATAAAAATAGATACTTTTGATTTTGTTTATTTTTTTAAAATCTTTTATTATTAATAGAAATAATGAGCGTCTCTATAGAATCAACAAACGTTTATCCATCACTTGCGGCTATGATGCAATATACTTCTGGCAATGTTGAAAACGTAAACGCGTTTCGTCTACAAAAAATCGACGATATTCAAAAAGAAATGTTAAAAGAAAGAAACGAGCGCGAGGCTGTGTATAAAAAATATAATAAAATCATCAAAACTTGTTCCATCGTAAAAACGATGGCTGAATTAGGCTGTATGGGAGCAGGAGCGACTGGAATCGCTAGTCTAGCTACCGCTGTAGCAGCGGCAGTTGGATTCGTTTTAGAAGGACTAGCTTTAGGGCTAGGCGGTATGGCGTTTGCGATCAGATACGCAAAATCTAAACTCGATAAAAAGCTAAAAAACATAACGAGATTAGAGTTTTAGCCGAAAGTAAACTCAACACCATCGACAGTCACGTTTCAAAAGCGATCGATGACAGTGTTATAAGTCAAGAAGAATTTAATTTAATCAACGAGGAGCGAAACAAATACTCGCAAATGAAAGAAAACATTAAAACTAAATTTACTCCAACATCTCCTAAAAATGTCAAAGCCATCGTCGACAAAGATAAAGATAAAGGGAAAAAAAGATCTTATAGAAAAACTTTTGAATTTAATGTAAACTTTACTATATAAAAATCTTTTGAAAAACCCGCTTCGCAAATATTAGCGGAGCGAGTAGTTACGCCTGTTAGGCCTCCCCCGTATAATTCAAATTGTAATTTTTTTTTTTTTTTAATCAACTCTTTCATAACAAGATCATAATTTCGTCTAGCTCTCCCTGCAATGCGTTTTAAACTATTTATTTTTAATGCATTACCGCATTTCATACATATATTTGTTTTTGCTTTGTACCATTTTTACATCTTCGACACGTAACTGGTATACTTTTCCCATGTCGAATACGCCATTGATGCAGTGCGCAAAATACGTCACCAGGCACACTAGGTATACAACAATTGTATGTTTTGCCAAATAAAAGCCATTCGCATGGAATAATTCTTTCAGATAAATACTTTGTCGTCGTCATCCTCTCTGTTACTATAAATATGCATAATCTCAATTCGTTT
Source organism: Zoroaster sp. YZ-2022 (assembly GCA_029582265.1). NCBI lineage: Eukaryota > Metazoa > Echinodermata > Asteroidea > Forcipulatida > Zoroasteridae > Zoroaster > Zoroaster sp. YZ-2022. The sequence continues at coordinate 64,357,081 of CM055816.1, forward strand.
TTTCAGTTTTTTTAACTCCGATTTTCAATATCTTTTTTCTGAATTAATTATGAACATTTTTTTATATTTTCAACTCACATCGATCACGTCATCAGCCATTTTGATGACGTCGTCAAAACAACCAACACCCATTTTTTTCAATTCTTATCCAAGTCACAACCAAAAAGGGGGTAGTGAGCTAGAACCCCCTTTTACATACTACTCATAGTTTGTATTAATGGCATCATAGCACATGTATACTCATGCATAGTATGGTGGTCTTTACATTTTTATCAGTTTATTAATTTGCACTGAAGGTCTCTTTGAATGTCAGGAAACTCATCAGTAAAACAAATATAACCATTGTATTATCATTACCATTAACATAATTTTCCCTCAGATAAAAGTGAACCAGGAGTAATTTGTCCGCCTGCTGTTACTGTGAATTTAACAACAAATGCTAACTCCAGTCACGTTGTATGGATGCCTCAATTTCCCAGTGCCCATGATAATGTTGATGGAGAAGTAAATGCTAGTTGTTTTGTGATGGATGGAAATAACAAGACATATTCCAATGACACATACGCTGTTGGGGTCACACCAGTGTATTGTAATGCAAACATTCAACGGGATTCTCATTTGATTAGGTTGTACTCGCGGCTCATCCGTGTGACGTGCTTGGGTTACCTCGGCGAAGCTACTCGAACGCACCCAAAATGTGTGTAATAAAATGAATTATAACTGAGTAAGGAATACACTGGTAAACCCATAGTTTGTGTTAATGACATCATAACACATGTATACTTGTGCATTGTGTGGTTGACTTTACATTTTTAGCAGTTTATTAATTTGCACTAAAGGTCTCTATGAATGTAGGGAAATTCACCAGTAAAACAAATATAACCATTGTGGAGTGTCGTGGCCGAGCGGTCTAGCGCACCGAACTCAAGTTCTGGTGTTGCCAGCAGCAGGGTGTGGGTTCGAGCCCCGGTCGTGACACTTGTGTCCCTGAGCAAGGTACTTAACCATAATTGCTTCGTCCTTCGGATGGGACGTAAAGCCGTAGGTCCCGTGTGTTGTGTATTGCACGTAAAAAAGAATGCGCCTTGAGCACCACTTAGCTGGTGGATACGTGCGCTATATAAGTCCACACATTATTATTATTATTATTATCCTTACCATTAACATAATTTTCCATCAGATAAAAGTGAACCAGTAGTAATTTGTCCATCTGCTGTTACTGTGAATGTAACAACAAATGCTAACTCCAGTCACGTTGTATGGATGCCCAGTTTCCCAGTGCCTATGATAATGTTGATGGAGAAATAAATGCTAGTTGTGTTGTGATGGATGGAAATAACAAGACATATTCCAATGACACATATGCTGTTGGGGTCACACCGGTGTATTGTAATGCTAGTCATGCTGCTGGTAATATTAGAGAGTGTATATTCAATACAACTGTTAAAGGTAACTATCCAAATCTAAAAGAGTGGAATGTAGATATTTACGATGGATAGCAATTACTATTTTACACACGTTTTGCTATAGTTACTATCTTTTGAAACGATTGCGCAATGACAAAATTATAGTGGATGATACGTGATCTGTTAGATGTATGTAATGAAATGAATTATGACTGAATAAGGATTCTAGTGGTAAATCCATAGTTTGTATTAGTTATTATTATTATTATTATTATTTATTCGGCCAAGAATCAATACAATAGAAAAAATAGAACATAACAATTAACAATACAAGCTTCGACTCTACTGAACTTTTCTGGGCGGTTTGTAAAAACAAGGTCAATGGTTGATCCAGTGGAAGATGAATTGCTTGATGGACGTGTAACGTCTTGAACTAGTTGTGTGAGTCCAATGGAGTTGGTTACATCTCGAAGATGGGCAGTTGAAGAAGAATCCATATTCCAGTTAATGTTGAAGTCACCCAGGTGGATCACTCCCTCATAGTCAGGGAAATGTGGCTGTGCAAAGTCACATGCAGTTTGCAGCTTATCAAAGAAAGTCAAATCCGAGTTAGGTGGTCGATAAACAATGCCAACCAACCACTTTGACCTCTTGAGGGTCAATGACATCCAAGTTAATTCAATGTCAACAGCAGCATTGAGTTGGTTAACATCAGTGGGTAATAAGGAGTAATTGATAACTGCCATAATACCACCACCACGTCCAAGACGATCACGGCGGACAGTGGAATATCCTGGCAGACAAGCAAGAAAGTCTGGGTCATCAGTTGACATCCACGTTTCTGTGATAAGAACAATGTCCAGGGTATGAAGCTCCAGGAATGATTGAAGGTCTCTCTGTTTGTTGCGGATACTGCGGGAATTGAAGAGTAAGCCGGACATTTTGTTTTTTTGGCAAATTTGTGAACGGCAATTTGTTAGGTGGGTCAGTGTCCATGGTTGGGTTTTCAATGGAGAAACTAGAAGGATCACTAAACGCTTCATGGAATGAGGTGTCACTGCATGATGCGAATGGTAAGGTATCATGGATGCAATCAAGGCAGAACCAATCGAGAGTGCTTGATAGGAATGGACATGTCAGGAATACATTTCTGATGCCAATACATGAGGCAGTCTTCACAGAGAAGGGATCTTTGGTTATATATATATGGTTATATATATATGGATAGGTATCTCAAGACTTCTGGGTGATATTTCTATTGAGCAGATTAAAAGAGAAACACAGTCAAAGACTGGTTTCACCAGGCTCCTAGGAGTCCTGACTCATATGAAGCCTAAAGCTTCAAAATGAGGACCTAAACTGTACTGTACTGTATATATATATATATATATATATATATATATATATATATAACCCTCAAAAATTGAGGGTGGAACCGAGAAACAACTCGCTTGGTCACTACAAGTTATCTAAGATAGATTTCAGATGATCCCTAGAAAGAGTTTTCATGACCTCAAACGACAGGCCACAGCATGCAAGATCGGCATCGAAGGTTGCAGGAAGGGTCACTAATCGAGCCATTCCCCGTCGCAGCCCCTCCGTCGGTGGATATTGCAGTACCAGTGCGAGTGGAGTTGGAGCATCTCGTGATAAAGCCCGAGCTGTATGTCCTATGAGTGCAAGCGCCTCCTCTGAAGCACGTCGCTAAACTTGGTGCTTCCAGCCCGTGCAGCAAGAGCTGCATTTGACAGTCGTGTGGGGGTAGTGAACCCCCAGGGCAAAACGTTGCAGAGCTCGATACGATGCATCAAGTCTCTCCTTGCGAGACTGTTTCATGGGAACAGTTTCCAGACCATAGGCAAATACCGATACCGATCTTTGGTTGCTTTTTACAGGTCTGCTGCATCTGCCACAGGGATCCTTGACAGGGCCAGGATTGCTCTCAATGTCACCACAAACATACAACAGGGAGTTGAATGCTGCAACATAATTGGGGTAGTAGCCTACTGGGGCATTCCCAAACCTTCTTCGTCTCTGAGTTGCAGGCTTGCCTGTGGAGATCAGCCATATTGGATAGGGTATGGTTGACCACACAGGTACATGTACATGGTGAGAAGAAAGGCTGAAAGGTGCAGCACAATGGATGGCATCATCATGACTATGGAGTCGATCAGGCATGGAATGAGTCATGCAGCTTGCTTGGAAGATTGGCTCAGGAAGTTGAAAATTAGTCAAGAAAACTGCCCAAAATCTTCCCTCCTGTGCTACATTTTCTTGTGAAAAAGAGCTGGGCTTGTCAGTACAATATGCTCTTTCATATGGTATGAAATTCAGACAGCTTACCCTGCTGAAAACAGCAACAATAAAGACAATTTCCAGAGCAAAATACAGTGCTTGTGATACGGGCGCCATCACGCAATAATTTAGTGACATCAACTCATGCATAGTATGGTGGAAATTACCTTTGTATCGATTTATTAATTTACCCTAAAGGCATGTTTGAATGTAGCGAAACTCATCAGTGAAACAAATAAAACTATGGTCGGGTAGTCTGTACATTTGAGATTATAGGCACATCACCTGTGACTACAGCTGCTGTTTCCTGGGCATTAAGCATAATTATAGCTTTCTCTTCCCAATGCATGTGACTCGTCACTGATAGCTCAACTTTTCTCATCATCAGCTTCCACCTTATACAATTTTTCCCATTATTTTACCATGTGAATGCATTATTGTATAGTTATAAGACTCTGTCTTCTGTAGATCTATTCTGTCTGGTCTCGTCCGTCCCCAGATGTATGTCCTAAGGTTGTTCCCTACAAGCCTTGGCTTACACGAACAGCCTCCATACTCTGTTTTGTTATGTTTGACGCGTACATAGATTGATATTGTCTGCTTTCTTATTATCTTTCCAGTTGTCTAATTACTATCTTTATTTGCACTAAGTTTGTATATCACCTTTTGTGTACCCATTTTTTCTCATGTGAGTATGGAAATATATGTGATATTGAAATTGAACAATTTAACAATTTAGAACATTTTCATGAGGCGAAGCAGAGTTGAATGGAACACTCCATCTTTCAACGAATGAAAATATTCTCTCCATTCAAAAGATTCATGATTTGTTTTTATATAGCATCCAAGTAGGTACTGCTGTGTATATAATGCATGATGTGGTCTAGCGTGCAATCGATCAAATGCGATGAAACAAAAATGCACGGTGAATGGAACCAAAATGCACGGTTTATGATGTAGGCCATGTAATGGTTTGATTGATGAATACCGCGTGACCTACAATCCTCCAATCAAATGACAAGGATCTACTTGGGTGTTATACACTGTAAAAAATTAACTTGTAAAATTACAGGCAAACTGCTGGCAACTTAGTTGCCAGCAGTCTGTCTGTAATTTTGTTTTACAAGATGTTATGTTAAAATAAAAACAATTTTTGTAATTATAAGATACACAAATTCTGTTCCAAACATTAACAATTCAATTTGTTAACACAAAAAACAGAATTATTGTATACCATGAAAATTGCATCCATTTGTTTATATTTTTTACAGTGCTTAGGTTCCTTACATTTACATTTTTTTTTTCTTTTTACGAAGACTTGTTTTTCGTTTTTACAAAATACGTGCAAATAAACAATATTAAGATTTAAAGGCACCTGGAAAAAAAAATTGTTTGAGTGATTATTTGTCAGGATTTATATGTTTAAAACAAATATGAAGTTGTTTGGAGGGTGACTCCGCCCATCCCTTTTTGTGACGTCATTCGAGGAAGGATTCGCCGCTGATGGAACATCGACCCCCCTCGACGCCCTCGAGAATTGCCTGTGTTTACACACGTGCAAGTAGTGACCCGTGTGGTTTGGTTTGTTATAAAAAAAGGCATTTTTCCGGCATTTTCCCAGCAATGCCGACCAGGTGTATTGCTGCTGGATGCAACAAAACAACTAAAGATGGGGTCAGCCTGCATCTGTTTCCAGCTGATCCCAAATATAGGCGGTTATGGGCAGCGAAAGTCAGGATAACGAGGGCAAAGTGGTCCGGTCCGACGTCGTTTTCAGCGCTATGCAGTCACCACTTCGAGCCGTCGTGTTTCGAATCCGGGATGTACCACACATATGACATGACAAAAAAGTAATTCTGAAACATGACGCCATCCCAACCATATTCCCAGTTAGTGGGAAATCTAAGAAGCAACCCGAAAGACGTGACAAACCTACAGGAGCATTTGCCAAACGTGAAAAAATCCGGGTAAGTTTGAACTTTGAAGTGCATGTTGTGTTCTCTTTATACATGTACATGTAACGTTATACTACTCGGATTCGGTGACGCATCGTACCGATCAGGTACCCAGACGTAATGTATAGGGCCAGACTACACATTTTCTCTTCAAATATCCCCGCCTCGAATGACGTCACGAACAGCGCCACCATGTGTCAATGTAAAGGGGGGGGGGCCTATTCTAAAGTCGTAAATACAATAAAACCACTATTTCTGTAACCTTAGTTACTTGTTTATTCACATTCCACTCATAAAAATGTATATATTTATGACAAAAGCTACATTTGGACAAAATACCAGTGCCAGGTGCCTTTAAGTAAAACTTGTAGCTTTGCATGGTGAGGATGATAAGTAAGACTAATTGCGGTGACACCATGTGGAATCTCAATTGAGTATAACGATTACATGCATGTGGATTAGATACAATGGTAGGTCTCTTCGTGAATGTACTAATGGGCGGGGAAACTTAAAATTGAAAAAAGTAGGATTTGTCACTTTGGCAAATTAGGGACGTAATTGATGGTGGCATCCCAGAAAATCATTAAAAATTCCTCAAACAAGAATGGAATAATTTTAATTGTTTCACAGTCGTAACAATTTGAACTATGTGACATTTTTGTCACAGACATGACCTAACTTGACCTTTACAAAACGGGCAGTTGAATGTCAAAAGACGCACTTATGGTAGTCTATTCGAGGAAAAAATCCCAGATTGTAGACTGAGCGAGGTCAGAAATTTTTTGAAATGTGATTGGTGACGTCATCGCAGCTCTGAACGCCCTCTACTGGCAGTTAAAGAAAAATAATTTTTACTATCTCAAAAATATCAATAGAGAATAATTGCAAACTGCTGTATAAATATCAACCTAAAAGAGCTGTGGTATCAAAACAAAAATTGGCCATACGTTTCGAATCGAGGAGGTTCTTTCGCAAAGGGTTTTGAGACTAGCCTTAATTTCACTCATGAACTAGTCGTAGCGAGTAATTGGGCAACTGGACTTGAGTTCTGCATCAAGACCAGCTATATGTCCCTGTTGAAAATGTCAAGAGATGATTCACAATGTTTGGTTAATACATGGATAAGGCTGATTGACTGTATTGTGTAGAACCTGGTTCAAACGGTTCTTCAGAGATGGGCAGAGGAAACCCAGGTCGGGATGAAAGTTTACCTGCTTTTTGTACCTTCTTCTGTTGTGTTCATTTCACACCTGACTAACTTCAGCTCACTCTTTATATGTGTGTGGAACCCAGCTCTCAGTTACATATGTTACTGTGCCAAGGTGTGCTAACACAGTTGTTATTAATATTGAAGGTTCGTCAATATAAACACATTCTCCTGAGGACGATCAGAGCACACTGATCGAAACGTCGAGTTGTACCTCCAGTTCTTTTCAGAACTAATTGCTATGTGTGTGTGTGGACGTGTACGTCATTCGTTGTGGGGTCCAAAACACAATGGAACAATTGGACCCCACAAGTTAACTATAGAAATCTTGTACCCCACAGGAGAATTCTATAGAAAAGGGATAATAGAACGAACAAAGGAATACCCCACAAATCAATGTGTGAGGGTGTGTGTGTGGGGGGGGGTGTATGTGGGGTGTATGTAGGGGTGTAGGTGGGGGTGTAGGTGGGATGTGTGTGTATGTATGTATGTATGTATGTATGTATGTATGTATGTATGTATGTAGGTATGTATGTATGTATGTGTGTATGTATGTATGCATGTATGTGGGGGTGTATGTGGCGGTGTATGTAGGGGTGTAGGTGGGGGTGTATGGGTATGTACGTATATTGTCTTTTGAGAAATTTTGAAAAAGTATCAACTAAATTAAAAGATTAATCCGGAAATTACATTTGGGAGAATTTGAAATTCTCACTGGAACCTAGCTCTCAGTTACATATGTTACTGTGCCAAGGTGTGCTAACACAGTTGTTATTACTATTGAAGGTCGTCAATATAAGCACCGTTACCCGAACCTTTCATCTGTAACTGAAATATATTCATTTTTTTTTAAATTCTGCTTGCTCAGGAGGAGAACAACCACGAGTACCGGTATGGGTGATTATTGTGTCATTTGTTGTTGTCATAGTCATTGTGATATTGACCATACCGCTGTGTGTATGTCTAATGATGCGTTATCAATATGAGAAGCAATATGTCAGCAGAAGTCGGTGGCCAATGACCTACGTGGATAGACATCCATCTAATATTGAGGTAATTCAGCATTTGTATTTAGCATTCAATTAGCAGTTAAAATCCTGCAATTATTAAGGTAAAGGCTCCAACTATGTTTTCATTTTAAATACATATAGGCATATTTCTATCATTATTCAAGCACAGGCATAGCCAAGGGGGGCACAGGGGTCATTCACTATTTTAATTTGAAAAATACAAAACTGACGCAAAGCACAGGGTTCCATTCACGTTTCTGGTTTGTAGCGGTTGCAAGCTAGCGTTGCCAGGCCGTAAAAGTCACATAAAATATACACCCATGCAAAACACGCATCCGACGTGTAAACATGTGAAATGAATTGTGGATTTTGTAATAGTCATGGTTCAAGACTGTGTTTGTACGTTTCCGATACACGATCCGTCGCCGCACGATGGCGCTACACGAACCGCTACCACACACGAAGTTGTCTGTCAGTGAACAGGGCAGTCCATTGTTGTTTGTGCGCGTGCGCACCAAAAATGTGGGCCTCTGTCGCGTTTCAATTTGACGCATGAGTAATGGTTTCCCCTGTTTTCGGGGGGGGGGTAGAGAGATTCTACGAAATTCCCAAGACTGTTTCATAGCGGTTCGTGTGTGGTAGCGGTTTGTGATTGCAGCGTTGTGTAGCGCCGTCGGATTATGTATCAACAACATACAGACACATCCCACACTTTATATAAGGTGCTGATTCCCTCAGTCTTCCCTCACACACTTTTGAACCACTTTTTTTTGAACCACTTTTTTTTGAACCACTTTTTCCAAATCTCGGAAAATGGCCGAAAACTTTCTTAAAATTTCGTAATCATCATTTCTCAAGTATTCGTTAGATTGCATCATGAAGCAAAAGAACACTAAAGCGTCTGGGGCCCTTGAGCGGGCCGTTTTGGATCCGTACTATGATGTCGCCTGATTCCATTCGTAGTACGGACTCAATAAAGTAAAATATTATGAGCTGAAATAGCTCACAAATGCTCAGACGGAGCCTCCTGAATGAAAATCTTTCCCAAGGCCCTTAAGCGGGCGCGAACCCCATGCCATGAGCTCGCACGTTTGGATTTACTCCACTCCAAACACCCACACACGTTCAAATTCAGTCCACCGCCTTTGCATGTATGGTGTTCAAGGCCCCCTCTTTATCAACATTCTTGAGTTAATGATTTGATCCCCTTGTTCGAAATTCCGGGCTACGCCTGTGTATCGAACCCATTGTTTCGTGAAGAAATCTAGATAGACCCAAATCGCTGCCTCTTTATTTTTATGCGTAAACATACTTTCCCCCGACTTCTTAGGACCCAAATCTAAAACATGATTGCTTGTACATATACATTAAAGTTTATGTTTAATTACACAGCAAAGATGTCGAGACAGATTAGCCATGGATCGAGCTCAAAATGTCAGAGGAATGGCTAATGGTAAGAATACTTAAAATGTTAAGAATATTATAAAAAATCTTATTGTTCCTTTTAGTAAAAGTAACCAGTTCTAAATGCTTTGGCGTATAGTATGATCAGTAAATGGATATCATTGCAAATAACAGATACAACTATTAGTGTTGTAACTACATATTTATACGAATTGCTTATTGGCGATGGAGTTTTTCTGAAATATAGTATAGTTTGACACCGACAGCGGCATATTTAAAGCTATCTCAAGACAGACTTTGTCTCGCAAGATATTTAGAATTGCCAGGGCGTAAGGCCAGGACGAATTTGAAGTTTGAATTTTGAATGAAAGATGACACGAAGGCCAAATTACAAGTTCAGTACAAAAATAAGTTAAAAAATATACATACAATAGCATTAAAAAGATAGTTGCGAAAGGCCAATTGCACATAAAAATAGACTCAAAAACAGGCACAATGCAAAACAAAACGAAGAAAACCAATGCCATCAACCCCACCCCCCCCCCACACACACACACACACATTCACACAAACACACATACACACCTGAAAAAATTAAGGGGAAAAGATTACTTGGTACTTATTAAATTGAAAAAATAAGGAACAAGGTTATTTTTAAATCGACTAGTTACATAGGTTTCTACCATAACACTCACGCCAAGTAGGGAGGAGGGGTTTTGTGCGCGGGTTGTCAGCGAGTCCGTCAGCAAAGTCCGTCTGCGACAATGAGTATCCCTCCTACCAGCTAGGGTGTCAAGCCCGAGTGACATAATAGATCAGTCATGTGAGGTGTATTTATTGCCTAAGACAGTTTTACAAGCCCGTTTTTTAATGGATTCAATTGTATGAGACTGTTGATCTGTGATGCAAGAGTGCCAGATAACATCCCCATATTCTAATACTGATCTGACATAGCCTTTAAAAACAATTCTTAGCTCCTCACAACTAAATCCAAACTGTTTAAGTGTACGCAACATAAAACATTTTATGTTGGGTTTATTTTAACCACATTGTTAATCTGTGTGTCCGGAACAAAACTGTTAAGTTGCAGAGTTGATTTATTAAAACACACTTGGAGGGCCGGGCGCTTGGAGGGATTTGTAGTGACCCAAACCTTTTTGTGCGTACTGTTTTGATTTGTTGTTGCATGGGGCACGCCATAGTGCATCAACCCAGTGTGGCTGACCTTTGCCCTTCGGAGAGCAACCTTCTTCCAGTAAGTTGTACACGTACGCAGCACGTTTGTTTTTCGAGCACATGTGAGGTTTTTCTCTTCGCGTTAGTTCATCGTATTTACTTAGCGTTTTGACAACTATATTGCCGCAGTTTTGCTCTTATCTTTTATTCATGATATTGTCTTTGTTCAACCGCCGAATTGTTTGTTTTGTGAACTTTATGGACACCCTTGACACGGGACTGAACGTTTTGCTCTGTGGAGTGTAAATTGGCTAATAGCCTGTTGCCGACATTACAGTTGGCTCCCACGCGTGAGCTATCCAGTGCAGGACTTCGAAGTTCGAGGTGGAGTTCGTCCCTAAAAATTAACAACATACCTTGCCAGTGGTGAGTTAACATTTACAGTCGTTCTTCCATTATTAGTGAGATAAACTTATCCACTAAATTGGTGACCCAGACAGGCAGCAACCGTTTCAACACCATGGCTACTGGCATAACTGACGAGAAACCTCTAGACATCCAAACTCCCATAACTAACGTTACCGCTGCAGTTAGCATAAAACTCCCACCGTACTGGCCAATGATCCTATCATATGGTTTGCCCAGGTCGAGGCGCAGTTCACTACCAAAAACATCACCTCCGAGCACACCAAATACACATATGTGGTGTCTTTCTTGCAACCCAACATTGCTCAAGAGGTTCGGGATCTGCTGGTTCACCCCCCCCCCCCCCTCAGATCAGCCATACACACAGCTTAAGGATGAGCTGATAAAGCGCACTTCCGCTTCGGAGCAAAAGCGCCTACACTTGTTGCTGACGGCTGAAGAGTTGGGAGACAGAAAACCATCCCAGCTGTTGAGGAAAATGCAACAACTGCTCGGCGAGAACAAGCTGGAAGAGTCCATCCTGAAGCAGCTTTTCCTCAAGCGCCTACCTTCCAACATTCAGCTTATCCTTGCTTCGACCAGTGAAGCAGTCAATATCACCCAATTGGCTGACCTGGCAGACACGATAGTAGAGGCGTCCGAACCAGCCGCATCAGCCATGAGTGCAGTCTCTGCCCCTCAATTTCCGACCCTGCCTAATCCAGCCATTTCAGCACTACAGGTACAAGTGGAACAATTAACCAGTCAGGTCCAGGCTCTCACATGTCAGCTTGCCCAGACATCACGGGCGAGACCACGCGAACGACGCCAAAGCCGTGGCAGACCGTTCTCCCGCAGTCGTGATAGAGAGGGTAGTCCCCAATGCAGATCGACAGTGCTGATACCACTGGAAATTTGGCAGTAACGCTCGCAAGTGCACTAGTCCTTGTTCCCGCCGCACTTCCACTCAACACAACTCGGAAAACGCCACCGCCAGTGGTTAACGGCGACAAGCCAGCCTGGCGTAAATTCTCCAAGTCGCCTTTTCTACATCAATGATCAGACAACTAGAATCCGTTTTCTTGTTGACACCGGAGCAGAAGTTAGTGTTTTACCTTTGCCGGTAGTGGATAAACACCGCAAACTGAGGCTTTCCGCAGTACGCATACAGGCCGTCACTAACTCTCCTATAGCGACCTTTGGGGGAAAAGTCTTGCACACTCAACGTCGGACTACGATGAGTTTTCCGATGGTTTTTTCTGATTGCCGATGTTCCGATGGCTATTATCGGTGCAGACTTCCTGCAACACTACGCACTGTTGGTAGACATAAAAAACCACAAGCTCATCGATACTACCACCCACCTTTCAGTACGGGGAATAGGAGTGACATAGCCTTCACTGAGCCCGGTGTTAGTGAAAGATTTGCCTACGCCTTTCGACACGCTCATCGCCTCATTTCCGGGAGTAACATGCCCTGTGTATGATGAGTTACCAGTTAAACACTCAGTCACCCATCACATCACCACAACTGGACCCCCAGTTACTGCCCGTCCTCGTCGACTTGCCGCGGACAAACTCACCATCGCGAAAAACGAATTTCATCACATGCATAATTGAACCATCGGGCAGCGACTGGTCGTCTCCATTACATATGGTGCCCAAGCGAACTCCCGGTGACTGGCGCCCCTGTGGAGATTATCGTGAATTGAATAGAGTAACTGTTCCGCATCGCTACCCTATCCCTCATCTACATGATTTCACCACCAATCTTGCCGGTAAACACGTCTTTTCCAAGATTGAATTAATTCGTGCGTACCACCAGATATCCGTCAATCCAGCAGATATACACAAGACTGCAATTACAACACCCTTCGGGCTGTACAATTTTGTGCGCATGCCTTTTGGCCTACGGAACGCAGCTCAGACCTTCCAGCGCTTCATTGACATGGTTACACGCGGATTGCCATTTGTGTACGCTTACATTGACGACATTCTAGCGACTCGCTGGAACAGCATCATCAACACTTAAGGTTACTGTTCTCGCGATTATCTGAGTTTGGTGTGGTCATCAACCCAGCCAAATGTCAGTTTGGAGCTACAAGCCTTGACTTTCTTGGTCATCACATTGATGAGCAGGGCATTCACTCCCTGGATGAGAAGATTGCTTCCATCAACGAGTTCCCTCGTCCCACTTCAGTGCGTCAATTACGTCGGTTCCTTGGTCTCATCAATTTTTACCGTCGTTTTTTCCACATTATGCAGACATCCTTGCACCCCTGACAGATTTGTTGCGTGAGCATCCTCGTAAGCCTACAAACTTGACATGTGCGAGACCGCTTTCATCGCCATCAAGCGCTCCCTGGCCAACGTCACCATGCTTGCTCATCCGTCTTCGAATTCATCACTCAGCTTGATGGTCGACGCGTCAAACACAGCTGTTGGTGGGGTACTACAACAACAATCCGAGGGAGATTGGCGGCCCATCGCTTTCTTCTCCAAAAAACTCCAACAAGCCGAGACACGGTATAGCACCTTTGGGCGAGAACTGTTGGCAATGTACTTGGCTATCAAATATTTCCGCCACTTCCTTGAGGGACGCCATTTCTGCATATACACTGACCACAAGCCACTCACTCGCGCTTTGCACTCAAAGGCTGACCGTCACTCACCGAGGGAGATTCGTCAACTAGATTTCGTCTTGCAATTTACCACAGAAATACGTCATGTTCGTGGTAAGAACAACATTGTCGCAGACACTCTTTCTCGTTTTGATGTTGCCGCCATTCATACCGCGTCACCCATCGATTTCGATCAGATTACAGCTGACCAGCCGAATGATGAAGAATTCCTCATGCTGCGGACAACTTCAACCTCACTTCAATTCCGTCAAGTTCCCCTACCTACGACGCGCGGTTCTATCTGGTGCGATGTGTCCATTGGTCACGACCGCCCATTTGTACCAGCGAAACATCGACGCAGTGTATTCAATGCATTCCACTGCCTCTCCCATCCAGGAGTTCGGTCCACACAGAAGCTGATCACCACTCGCTTTGTTTGGCCGAGTGTCAACAAGGATGTTCGCGAGTGGGCCAGAACTTGTCTTCGGTGCCAAAGAGCGAAAATTCACCGCCATGTCCGCTCACCCTTAGGTACATTTGCTTCTCCGGACGCTAGATTCGACCACATTCATATTGACCTCGTAGGACCATTGCCACCTTCAGACGGTTACACTTATCTCCTCACGTGTATTGATCGATATTCCAGGTGGCCTGAGGCCATTCCCTTGCATGACATCACTGCTGAGTCAGTCGCCAGGGCGTTGATCGATCAGTGGATTTCCCGATATGGTACTCCATCGACTATCACCACAGACCGTGGCCGACAGTTCGAGTCAAACCTATTCGCTGAGTTAACAGCACTTTTGGGTTGCAATCGCACACGTACCACAGCGTACCACCCTGCAGCAAACGGACTTGTGGAACGCTTTCACAGACAATTAAAGGCAGCATTGAAAGGGCACACCCAACCAGACAGGTGGCACGAGACACTTCCTCTGGTGATGTTAGGTATTCGCACTACAGTCAAAGAAGACCTGCAGTGTACATCTTCAGAGCTCGTCTATGGCACAACGCTACGACTACCTGGACAATTTGTGGCACCAGACAACCTAACACCCCTGTTGGATCCTTCCGAATACGTCCATCGTTTGCGTCATCACATGTCACAATTCTCCCCGGCCACTACGCGGGTTCAGCATCCTCCAACTCGAGTTCCGAGGAGTCTATCAAATTGCTCTCATGTATTCATCTGTTGTGATGCAGTCAGACGGCCTCTACAGCCTCCCTATTCGGGTCCACACAAAGTACTGAAGCGTTCCCCTAAGTATTTCATCATTGATCGCAATGGCAAAAATGATTCGGTCAGCATAGATCGTCTGAAACCAGCGTATCTGGAACACACTGGTTCATCCAAGTTTCAGCCACAACAGCACAAACAAACACTTCACGCTCCTACTACACCAACTCAACCCCCCACTCCAGCACCTGCGGTCAGGAAAAGTAGAAGTGTCCGACGTGTGCATTGGCCTGCCCGTTACGTCCAACACCATGTTTTAGACACCTGAAACAGTTTCCTGGGTCGTATCGATCGTTTCATCCTGGCACCGATCTAGGGGGGAGCTACTGTAGTGACCCAAACCTTTCTGTGCATACTGTTTTGATTTGTTGTTGCATGGGGCACGCCATAGTGCATCAGCCCAGTGTGGCTGACCTTTGCCCTTCGGAGAGCAACCTTCTTCCAGTAAGTTGTACACGTACGCAGCACGTTTGTTTTTCGAGCACATGTGAGGTTGTTCTCTTCGCGTTAGTTCATCATATTTACTTAGCGTTTTGACAACTTTATTGCCGCAGTTTTGGCTCTTATCTTTTATTCGTGATATTGTCTTTGTTCAACCGCCGAATTGTTTGTTGTGTGAACTTTATGGACACCCTTGACACGGGACTAAACGTTTTGCTATGTGGAGTGTAAATTGGCTAATAGCCTGCTGCCGACATTACGGTTGGCTCCCACGCGTGAGCTATCCAGTGCAGGACTTCGAAGTTCGAGGTGGAGTTCGTCCCTAAAAATTAACAACATACCTTGCCAGTGGTGAGTTAACATTTACATCTGTTCTTCCATTATTAGTGGGCTAAACTTATCCACTAAAGATTTAATTGCAAATGATTATCATTAGACCACACCTTGAAATTATCTAGATTGTCCTGCATGTGGCCACGACTGTTAATCTTACAGTTCTCTGTAAATGCCAGGTCATCAGCATATTTCCAGTATTGTGATTGTGAATCTGTTTTTTAACCCACCACACACCACCACCCCTTAAAAATAGTCAAATACAAATAATAAATCACATATATCCAACTATTTTATTTTAAGCTAGGTTTCAACTTCACAGTTTCAGTGGTTACAAAATTGTAAACCCTAAACTTATTTGGGAATTCCAAACTTTGTATTTTCTTTCTCGTATCATTGTGATTGTAAAAACTACAGTTATATGACAGTAACCAGGGGGTAAATATATGATTTTTAAGATGATAACGTTGTGTGCCCGGAAGAAAGGCGTAACGAAAGTGACCGGCAAAAGGTCGAAAGCAATTAATGTGCAAAACTGTGTTTCAAGAAAACTGAGTGGAAAAACATGTCTTGGGAGTAATTTTAGCAACAAATATATAACAGTTATGCCCTACTTTTTTCAAAGGAGCCATTTTATTGCTCACGACCTTCTCCTGGGACAGGAGACAAAAGTTGTACATTGTGTGCCCAGAACAAGGTTGTAGAGCCTTATGACCTTTTTCCAGGTAAACGACGATAATGAGTCCCAGACATGTCACATAAAATGTACCCAACTCAACGACCGTGAATATTCTGTGTTGATTCATCTATGTGTCTCTAATAAATAGGCACATAGTACATAATTAATATAAGCAGAAATATGACACAGAGGGTGGTTACAGATATATACTTTGCAGGTTTGATCATATTCAAATAATTAAACAAAACTGTTGTATTATTTTTACACTCCGTGGTACGGAAGACGCACCCTTGGTAAGTTCATTCTTTATGCAAGTAAATTGTTAAGCGATATTTCAATTGTTATTGCATAACATATTTTGTATGATTATTATATCTTTTTTGTAATAAAATCAAGGATTTCTCAAAAGGTTACAACTCGACGTTTCGATCAGTATGCTCTGATCGTCCTCAGGAGAATGCCGTACTCTGGGTAATGCTGCTGCTTAAGTAGGCTGCTGGAGGATTATGCGAAGGCTGGATGCTGAAAGATTTGTGCGTTGAGGCGTGCAGGCGGGAACTGTTGGGACTGGGATCCTAGGGCTGGGGGAGAGGAGTGTGTGGTCACTGAACTGAATCAGTTGTTAACAAGGACAGGGGGATGGAGGGTGGTTGACTTAGGATATAGGAGATCCCTCAGTCTGGGGTGGGTTGTGGACTTTGGATATAGAAGATCATTCGGTCCGTAGTAGTGGTCGTCAAATATCGCTGATGTAGAAGCCGATGTCCTGTGGAACAGTATCGTATTTAACGATCTCGATGGCCTCTCTGATGCGTCTGGGGTGCCATTGGTCGGTGGGTGTGATTAGTTGAGCTGCCTGCCAGTCAATTTGGTGGTCCTTGATGTGGGAGTGCTTGACGATGGCTGATTTCTCAAAATCTCCTCTGCGGCCATGAGCTCGGTGTTCTTTCAGTCTCGTAGGGAGATTCCGTCCTGTTTCGCCAATGTAGACTTTGCCACACTCACAGCGGATCCGGTATACTCCTGCTCTGTTGCTGGGATCCAGTTTATTCTTGTGGGTGTGGAGAAGTCCTTGTAGTTTGCTGGGGGCTGAGTGGTAAACTGCTTGTTGGAGGATGAGCAGAAGTTTATTTGACGTCGAACCTTGGTAGGGGAGACAAGTGGAAATGGTTAGATTGGGGGAGACCTTGCTATCGGGGTTTGGAACAGGCTTCGAAGTGTTGATCTTGTTGGGTTTGTAGCCGTTGCGCTGGAGGGTAGTCCGGCCTGATGTGTCATAGTTCCTTGGGTAGACTGTCCTGGTCGCATAGGTTGTAGGCGCGTTTCACAAGGGTGCAGTTGACCGATGACTTGATACTAGGGTGATGGAAGGAGCGCTGGTTGAGGTAACGGTCTGTGTGGGTGGGCTTCCTGTAAACGCTGTGGTGTAGGGAGCCGTCTAGGTTTCTGGAAATACCCACATCAAGGAACGAGATATTGCCTTCTTCTACTATTTCCACCATGAACTTGTTGCTAGGATGTTGCTCGTTGAGGCGTTGTAGAAAGTCCTGAAGTGCGTCTCTGCAGTGTGGCCATACAACAATGGTGTCATCCATGTAGCGGAGCTACTGGTTCAGGTAGCAGTCGGCAGTGTGGATGGAAGGTCTCTTCAGTTGCGACATTGGTGAAAAGGGAGACAACATCAAAACTAACCAAGATGTCGCTGGGTTGTTGAGTGAGGCCCCGTGTGATCTCAACGAACTGACTACAATTGGACACATGGTGCTGAGTGTGATCCACCAAGGGTCGGAGGATCTTGGCTAGGTGCTGGGCTGTGTTGTATGTGGGTGAACCTCTGGAGGCGACGATGAACATCGGGTTTGTGGATCTTCGGCTGGCCAAAGAACCTGGGGCAGGATGAGCTGGGGGTCTGAGGTGTCGGTAGAGTTGGATGGTAAGGGCATCGGCGCGCTGGAGGGCAAGGAGTTTGCTGGCAACTCACTTCTTGATGGATGGGATGGGGTTCTTCTTGAGGGGGCGGTATGAACCAGTTAATAAGATTTTATGATCATATTACGTCATTTCTATGAACGAGATACCGGTACACTCTGGAAAACCACATATCAGCCTTATGATGAACACAACTTAAACAACACGATCATTAATAACCGAAACCGACAGAAATCAGCAACATGGAATTATTTATTTTATTAACCAAAAAACAAAAACAAAAATCACAAAAAACATGCAATGTGCTCGAAGATGACAGCATTTCGATCAGAAATATTTCTCAGGAGTATTGGTACTAGTATCAACTTTATAAATAGTAGGCTTTCAGATTGAAACAGATAACAACCTCGCAAATTGAGGTTTTGTATTGTCATGACACCAAAGTGGAGTGAAATCGAAGGCGTTATTAAGGCCGTGCATGCACGCATACACTTAACAACAAGTTTTTGTTTGTTTGTTTGTTTGTTTTTTTGCAGCTGGATGGTTGTCAGAAAAAGAATAGACTGGGAAGGAGACACAGATGTAACGGTATACAAACGCATCAACCAAACAAGAAAAGCACGCTTAGAGCGCAAACCTCCGCCAAGTAGAGCTAGGCAGAATTTCATTTTAAAAAAATCACAGAAGTCGTCAATTACCCTATTTTGATTATGCTATACTGAAGATGGCGGACGCTGTCTATTTTTTGGCGTGAACCGCACTTGATTATGTGTAATCCTGTTATTTGTTATTTGATACTTTTAGTTATTTTGTTAAACCTCATACTGTTTTATGGCGAAGACTAACATGTCTCTGTCTTAGTAACAACGTGGATTAAATAAATGTCTCATTGTGAGTAGAAACGTAGAGAAGACCTATATATGGTTCTTATAAAAAACATTTACCGATAGTTGAGATTTAACCCACATACATGTAGTGCTATTGCAAATCTAACCGATGGTAGAGCATCATGCAAATTATAAAGCAACACATCTTTCACATGTTTTATAATATATTTTGTGAGTAGTAGATGGTTGTAATGAGTGTTCGATACCCAATACCAATGTTATACCTTCACTTTATTGTAGAATGTCATCTTCCTGAGGTTGATTTAACTCAGAAAAACGACCTATTGGGGAAAAAAGATATTTTCCTGGGATTATTTATCTCATGATGGCCCTCAACTAAGGATAATCTTGAAAAGGTTACATTCCACATTTTAAGGATGTTTTCATTAATATGAAATATCACAAATGAAGATGGCATCTTACTTTCTTGGTTTTCTCTGGGAGATATCATTCTATCCCTATAAGATGTCTTCTTCCCATGAAAAATTGTATCACATCAACAAGTATAATATACAAGTATATTATTCTAATGAATTATCGATAGTACAAATTTAAAAACTGAGTAAAATATTTGCTTTGGTCTTAACTATTCATAAAGGTTTTTGAACATATTTCTCGATCCTACAACATATGTATGTACAGCAGTCTTATGCAAGTATTTAGCGTTTTTGTGAGAAATTGTAAATAAAAATTTACAACATTTAGAAAACATTAACAAATTATTTCATCAATGACAGGATCGCGAATGTAAATTTGAAGAATTCAAAGCTGGTGGGATTTTTATAATTTGTTATATTCTGATATAATTTTTCATAGTACAGGCAAATATAACTCAAACTTGTTTGATTTTTTACGTGTTTTCGCCAAAACCTTACGCGGGTTTTCACATTCCATTTATTGTACAACTGGAAGACAAATCATGGTGCATATTAAAGTTAGGTTGCTTTGATGTATTTCATTTCCATGTAAGCATCTTATTGGATACAAAATAATTCGTCCCTAATTTGCCATAGTGACCAATCTGACTTTTTTCAATTTTAAGTTTTCCCACCCATTAGTACATTCAGGAAGAGACCTACCATTGTATCTAATCCACATGCATGTATTCCTTATAGTTTTGGAGATAGAGCATGCATTCAAATGACGAATGCTCTAACTGGCTATTTTTGTAATTTGGAAAATTGACCAATACCGCATTGGTCACTATGCCAACTTAATTCGGGATTAGTCACTATGGCAAATTAGGGACGAATTTAGTTGACTTTTAAGAAGTGATGTTTAGATAATTGTATATGTAATAGTGTAATAGTTAAACGTTTGCTTCTTGTAGGTTGTGGTATGTCTTGAATTTTGTTTATTAAACTGATATTTAGTCGCTATAAGTTACACAATGTGCTCACCCTGTTTTGTAAAACCAATAATGTGTATATAATTTCTGGAAAAGAATCAAACACTAAAACAATTTCCTAATTAAACGAAATGAAATGAAATGCAATTGAAGTTTAATTATGATTCTACCTCGTCATCACGTCGCACTTCGGCCTTACATGAGATTGCACTTGCCACCTGTATTTGTCATCACGCTTGAGAGAACCCTTTGTAAAAGAAGGGCTCAATCCTATAAAAGGGGCATTGCCCCACCACACCTCAGTGCATTTTTGTAAAATCATGTTTTTTGCAGTAAGAATGGGAGGGACTAAATGTTTTAGTGTTACATACTGCGTACTTCAGAAATCCGCCATTATGACCCAGACAGGCGGGAGTGTAAGTCCTTCAGTGCTAGTGATGTCTCGGTAGAATCATAATTAAACTTCAATTACATTTCATTTCATTTCGTTTAATTAGGAAATTCTACCTCGTCGTCACGTCGCACTTTGGCCTTACATGAGATGTTTAGAGCCAAAAAGACTGCAAAAAGGAATACAGATGTTACCAGTATCCTTCCATGGTTTATGTCTTAAGACTTTATTAAAAGTACGTTTATATATAACCTCAACCTGGGGATTTAAATTAACTACACCGTTTGGCTGCGGTCTCCTGCAAGGACAGCATGTGCAAAGGATCTTTCATTATCTAACGGTTTGTTGTAAAATCTAGCAAAGGTGGAGCATCTGGTCCACCCTGCCGTCTTCATTATGATATCTAACTATACACCATTTCTTAGTGCAGCACTACACGCCGCTGAGCGGGTACTGTGGGCAGTAAATGTTACTGTATCAATGCCCGCCGCCTTATGAGTGATTTTGATCCATCTACAATCCCGGCCAAAATAGTTGCGACCCGTGACAATAAACATATCCTCCCCAGTCCCCCAGTCCCCCGCTCCCCCGCTCCCCCCACCAATGTTGTTATCTCCAGCCAGAGCACAGACCTTGGAATGAGAGCCAACAGTGTCAGGGGGCCGGGGGGGGGGGGCCCAGCGAGATTTGACCGGGATTGTCTGAATTCCCTTGTAGTATTTGTGAGCGACATGCCCATATTATCCATGCGCTTCTTGTCTGTCTTTGTGAATTGTATTTTATTTCAGTTTTTTATTTTATTTTATTATTACAGTAGTACTATTATGTTTTACCTGGAGGGGTGTTTGGTTTTGTTTCCCAAACATGAAATGACATCCAAAGGTTGAATTAAAGAACATTTATTTTGGGGAAAAATAATGAAATATTATTGCAGATTTACCCTAACGTGTGGTAAGTACTGTATACTCAGTGTTTCCGAGTGCTGCGGAGAAAAACACACAATTGCTTTGCACGGGTGGGATTCGAACCAACGATCACCGCGTTCCAACGCACGTGTCTCAACAACTGCACCACCGCGGTAAGCGCTGAAGTTGACAGTAAGGTTGAATTAAAGAACATTGGGAAAAATACAACAACATTTAAAACAAAAATAATACAATATTATTGTTGATTTTACCATAATGTGTAACAAAGCACTGTATACTATGAGTTTCCCGAGTGCTGCGGACAAAAATCACAATAATTCTACTAGGGTAGGACTCGAACCTATGATCCCCGCGTTCCACAGCAGGTGTCTTATCCACTATACCACCGTGGTATCCGCCAACAATGCCCCAGTTCATATGTCGATGGATAATGTAACCACGGTTCACCACTGGACAATAAAGGAGAGTCACTCCCTTCCTTTCTATTTTGGTATCGATGGATCACCGTTGGATATTTCGTCAAAATAACGGAATGAGGGGATGAAATCAAATTGAAGAGGCTTGCATGTTGTTTGTGTATCCTAATGTGCTTTTCGCGTTGAACACAAACTCTCTTTTGGGAACTTATGGACCAAAATGGCATGGTGAACCGTCATGGTGAACCGTGTACAGTGCACCCTACAATAAAGTTCTGATCATCTGTGTTTTGCGCGCAAGCGCATTGCAGCCATGCATCGTCCTTAAACAATATTTTGTGAACTAATATTCTCATGAATGAATAAAATTGCACCCAGAAACATGTTATCACTTAAAAGAGAGTTCGTGTTCAACGCGAAAAGCGTATTAGGATACACAAACAACATATAAGCCTCTTCAAGGCAGTGAGTCTCCTTTATTGTACAGTTAAATGTTCTTTAATTCAACCTTTGTATCCACTTCAGCGGGTACCATGGTGGTGTAGTGGTTGAGACATGTGCATTGGAACGCGGTGATCGTAGGTTCGAATCCCACCCGTATAAAACAATTATGTGTTTTTCTCCGCAGAACTCGGGAAACACGTTAGGGTAAATCTGCAATAATATTTTATTATTTTTCCCCAAAATAAATGTTCTTTAATTCAACCTTTGGATGCCATTTCATGTTTGGGAAACAAAACCAAACACCCCTCCAGGGAAAAAATAATAGTACTACTGTAATAATAAAATAAAATAAAAAACTGAAATAAAATAAAATTCACAAAGACAGACAAGAAGCGCATGGATAAAATGGGCATGTCGCTCACAAATACTACAAGGGAATTCAGACAATCCCGGCCAAAATAGTTGGGACACGTGACAATAAACATACCCTCCCCTGTCCCCCGCTCCCCGCTCCCCGCTCCCCGCTCCCCGCTCCCCCGCTCCCCCGCTCCCCGCTCCCCCGCTCCCCCGCTCGGCCGCTCCCCCCACCAATGTTGTTATCTCCAGCCAGAGCACAGACCTTGGAATGAGAGCCAACAGTGTCAGCGGGCCGGGGGGGGGGCAGCGAGATTTGACCGGGATTGTCTGAATTCCCTTGTAGTATTTGTGAGTGACATGCCCATATTATCCATGCGCTTCTTGTCTGTCTTTGTGAATTGTATTTTATTTCAGTTTTTTATTTTATTTTATTATTACAGTAGTACTATTATGTTTTACCTGGAGGGGTGTTTGGTTTTGTTTCCCAAACATGAAATGACATCCAAAGGTTGAATTAAAGAACATTTATTTTGGGGAAAAATAATAAAATATTATTGCAGATTTACCCTAACGTGTGGTAAGTACTGTATACTCAGTGTTTCCGAGTGCTGCGGAGAAAAACACACAATTGCTTTGCACGGGTGGGATTCGAACCTACGATCACCGCGTTCCAACGCACGTGTCTCAACAACTACACCACCGCGGTACGCGCTGAAGTGGACAGTAAGGTTGAATTAAAGAACATTGGGAAAAATACAACAACATTTAAAACAAAAATAATACAATATTATTGTTGATTTTACCATAATGTGTAACAAAGCACTGTATACTATGAGTTTCCCGAGTGCTGCGGACAAAAATCACAATAATTCTACTAGGGTAGGACTCGAACCTATGATCCCCGCGTTCCACAGCAGGTGTCTTATCCACTATACCACCGTGGTATCCGCCAACAATGCCCCAGTTCATATGTCGATGGATAATGTAACCACGGTTCACCACTGGACAATAAAGGAGAGTCACTCCCTTCCTTTCTATTTTGGTATCGATGGATCACCGTTGGATATTTCGTCAAAATAACGGAATGAGGGGATGAAATCAAATTGAAGAGGCTTGCATGTTGTTTGTGTATCCTAATGTGCTTTTCGCGTTGAACACAAACTCTCTTTTGGGAACTTATGGACCAAAATGGCATGGTGAACCGTCATGGTGAACCGTGTACGGTGCACCCTACAATAAAGTTCTGATCATCTGTGTTTTGCGCGCAAGCGCATTGCAGCCATGCATCGTCCTTAAACAATATTTTGTGTACTAATATTCTCATGAATGAATAAAATTGCACCCAGAAACATGTTATCACTTAAAAGAGAGTTCGTGTTCAACGCGAAAAGCGTATTAGGATACACAAACAACATATAAGCCTCTTCAAGGCAGTGAGTCTCCTTTATTGTACAGTTAAATGTTCTTTAATTCAACCTTTGTATCCACTTCAGCGGGTACCATGGTGGTGTAGTGGTTGAGACATGTGCATTGGAACGCGGTGATCGTAGGTTCGAATCCCACCCGTATAAAACAATTATGTGTTTTTCTCCGCAGAACTCGGGAAACACGTTAGGGTAAATCTGCAATAATATTTTATTATTTTTCCCCAAAATAAATGTTCTTTAATTCAACCTTTGGATGCCATTTCATGTTTGGGAAACAAAACCAAACACCCCTCCAGGGAAAAAATAATAGTACTACTGTAATAATAAAATAAAATAAAAAAACTGAAATAAAATAAAATTCACAAAGACAGACAAGAAGCGCATGGATAAAATGGGCATGTCGCTCACAAATACTACAAGGGAATTCAGACAATCCCGGCCAAAATAGTTGGGACACGTGACAATAAACATACCCTCCCCCGCTCCGCCCCTCCCCCGCTCCCCCGCTCCCCCGCTCCCCCGCTCCCCCGCTCCCCCGCTCCCCCGCTCCCCCGCTCGGCCGCTCCCCCCACCAATGTTGTTATCTCCAGCCAGAGCACAGACCTTGGAATGAGAGCCAACAGTGTCAGCGGGCCGGGGGGGGGGGCAGCGAGATTTGACCGGGATTGTCTGAATTCCCTTGTAGTATTTGTGAGTGACATGCCCATATTATCCATGCGCTTCTTGTCTGTCTTTGTGAATTGTATTTTATTTCAGTTTTTTATTTTATTTTATTATTACAGTAGTACTATTATGTTTTACCTGGAGGGGTGTTTGGTTTTGTTTCCCAAACATGAAATGGCATCAAAGGTTGAATTAAAGAACATTTATTTGGGGGAAACATAATAACATATTATTGCAGATTTACCCTAACGTGTGGTAAGTACTGTATACTCAGTGTTTCCGAGTGCTGCGGAGAAAAACACACAATTGCTTTGCACGGGTGGGATTCGAACCAACGATCACCGCGTTCCAACGCACGTGTCTCAACAACTGCACCACCGCGGTAAGCGCTGAAGTTGACAGTAAGGTTGAATTAAAGAACATTGGGAAAAATACAACAACATTTAAAACAAAAATAATACAATATTATTGTTGATTTTACCATAATGTGTAACAAAGCACTGTATACTATGAGTTTCCCGAGTGCTGCGGACAAAATAACAACAATTCTACTACGGTAGGACTCGAACCTATGATCCCCGCGTTCAGCAGCAGGTGTCTTATCCACTATACCACCGTGGTATCCGCTAGCAATACCCCAGTTCATATGTCGATGGATAATGTAACCACGGTTCACCACTGGACAATAAAGGAGAGTCACTCCCTTCCTTTCTATTTTGGTTTCGATGGATCACCGTTGGATTTTTCGTCAAAATAACGGAATGAGGGGATAAAATCAAATTGAAGAGGCTTGTATGTTGTTTGTGTATCCTAATGTGCTTTTCGCGTGGAACACAAACTCTCTGTTGGGAACTTATGGACCAAAATGGCATGGTGAACCGTCATGGTGAACCGTGTACGGTGCACCCTACAATAAAGTTCTGATCATCTGTGTTTTGCGCGCAAGCGCATTGCAGCCATGCATCGTCCTTAAACAATATTTTGTGAACTAATATTCTCATGAATGAATAAAATTGCACCCAGAAACATGTTATCACTTAAAAGAGAGTTCGTGTTCAACGCGAAAAGCGTATTAGGATACACAAACAACATATAAGCCTCTTCAAGGCAGTGAGTCTCCTTTATTGTACAGTTAAATGTTCTTTAATTCAACCTTTGTATCCACTTCAGCGGGTACCATGGTGGTGTAGTGGTTGAGACATGTGCATTGGAACGCGGTGATCGTAGGTTCGAATCCCACCCGTATAAAACAATTATGTGTTTTTCTCCGCAGAACTCGGGAAACACGTTAGGGTAAATCTGCAATAATATTTTATTATTTTTCCCCAAAATAAATGTTCTTTAATTCAACCTTTGGATGCCATTTCATGTTTGGGAAACAAAACCAAACACCCCTCCAGGGAAAAAATAATAGTACTACTGTAATAATAAAATAAAATAAAAAAACTGAAATAAAATAAAATTCACAAAGACAGACAAGAAGCGCATGGATAAAATGGGCATGTCGCTCACAAATACTACAAGGGAATTCAGACAATCCCGGCCAAAATAGTTGGGACACGTGACAATAAACATACCCTCCCCAGTCCCCCGCTCCCCCGCTCCCCCGCTCCCCCGCTCCCCCGCCCCCCACCAATGTTGTTATCTCCAGCCAGAGCACAGACCTTGGAATGAGAGCCAACAGTGTCAGCGGGCCGGGGGGGGGGCAGCGAGATTTGACCGGGATTGTCTGAATTCCCTTGTAGTATTTGTGAGTGACATGCCCATATTATCCATGCGCTTCTTGTCTGTCTTTGTGAATTGTATTTTATTTCAGTTTTTTATTTTATTTTATTATTACAGTAGTACTATTATGTTTTACCTGGAGGGGTGTTTGGTTTTGTTTCCCAAACATGAAATGGCATCCAAAGGTTGAATTAAAGAACATTTATTTTGGGGAAAAATAATAAAATATTATTGCAGATTTACCCTAACGTGTGGTAAGTACTGTATACTCAGTGTTTCCGAGTGCTGCGGAGAAAAACACACAATTGCTTTGCACGGGTGGGATTCGAACCAACGATCACCGCGTTCCAACGCACGTGTCTCAACAACTGCACCACCGCGGTAAGCGCTGAAGTTGACAGTAAGGTTGAATTAAAGAACATTGGGAAAAATACAACAACATTTAAAACAAAAATAATACAATATTATTGTTGATTTTACCATAATGTGTAACAAAGCACTGTATACTATGAGTTTCCCGAGTGCTGCGGACAAAAATCACAATAATTCTACTAGGGTAGGACTCGAACCTATGATCCCCGCGTTCCACAGCAGGTGTCTTATCCACTATACCACCGTGGTATCCGCCAACAATGCCCCAGTTCATATGTCGATGGATAATGTAACCACGGTTCACCACTGGACAATAAAGGAGAGTCACTCCCTTCCTTTCTATTTTGGTATCGATGGATCACCGTTGGATATTTCGTCAAAATAACGGAATGAGGGGATGAAATCAAATTGAAGAGGCTTGCATGTTGTTTGTGTATCCTAATGTGCTTTTCGCGTTGAACACAAACTCTCTTTTGGGAACTTATGGACCAAAATGGCATGGTGAACCGTCATGGTGAACCGTGTACGGTGCACCCTACAATAAAGTTCTGATCATCTGTGTTTTGCGCGCAAGCGCATTGCAGCCATGCATCGTCCTTAAACAATATTTTGTGAACTAATATTCTCATGAATGAATAAAATTGCACCCAGAAACATGTTATCACTTAAAAGAGAGTTCGTGTTCAACGCGAAAAGCGTATTAGGATACACAAACAACATATAAGCCTCTTCAAGGCAGTGAGTCTCCTTTATTGTACAGTTAAATGTTCTTTAATTCAACCTTTGTATCCACTTCAGCGGGTACCATGGTGGTGTAGTGGTTGAGACATGTGCATTGGAACGCGGTGATCGTAGGTTCGAATCCCACCCGTATAAAACAATTATGTGTTTTTCTCCGCAGAACTCGGGAAACACGTTAGGGTAAATCTACAATAATATTTTATTATTTTTCCCCAAAATAAATGTTCTTTAATTCAACCTTTGGATGCCATTTCATGTTTGGGAAACAAAACCAAACACCCCTCCAGGGAAAAAATAATAGTACTACTGTAATAATAAAATAAAATAAAAAACTGAAATAAAATAAAATTCACAAAGACAGACAAGAAGCGCATGGATAAAATGGGCATGTCGCTCACAAATACTACAAGGGAATTCAGACAATCCCGGCCAAAATAGTTGGGACACGTGACAATAAACATACCCTCCCCAGTCCCCCGCTCCCCCGCTCCCCCGCTCCCCCCACCAATCTCCAGCCAGAGCACAGACCTTGGAATGAGAGCCAACAGTGTCAGGGGGCCGGGGGGGGGGGGGCAGCGAGATTTGACCGGGATTGTAGATATTGTTTCTGAACCAATCGCCTTATGCGGGGGAACATAGCTGAGGAAGAGTTGTCTCTCCTTACCCCATAATGACCTCGTTCTTTGTAAATACATTTTGAACAAAGTCACAACACAGAGTGAATCATCGTGAGGAAAGTATGTTAACTGAACAGTAGCATTAGCTCTGCCCACTTTACTCGATTTAATAAGCTTATCGATAACAAAAGTAACGCCATTGGTCATGACCTGTGCACAATTTAAAGTAAGCAATGATAATGTCTGACATCGTTGCCCGGTTACCAGGGCAATCAGTACTACCAGTTTCATGATAAGCTGTTTCATGGAAAGGTCGCTATAGATCCCCCAAGTCCCTTCAAGTACTTTAGGACTGTCAAAACATCCCAAGTGTGGGAATAACTACTATATCCGATACCGCTGTTAAACACAGATGCAAGAAAGTCGACTACAGTCGTTACATTTGGTCGAATCGGATTAGCTTCTGTCGTACCACAGAAGTGAAGCCACTTTTGCAGTGCTGACCTGTAGCATCGCCGGGTATTTGAACGTCAGGATGCGAGGATAATTTTGGCAGCTTGTTTCGAAACGCCTCGGTTTCGGTTAGTCTCCCCGACAGCACGCAGGCAATCAATCTCAGGCGATCCCTCAAGGGGTGGAGCCTATCTGAGGAGGGGAGAGTAAGCAGATCTGAATGAGTTGGCAAAATACATGGGTTTCTTACGAGCAACTAAAGCATTTTCGGAAACCATGGCCGTGTGTGCAATAATGGCGCAATTAATATACCAAACGCCTGATCGTGCTCAACCTTCGTCAGAACTCTGTCTATCAAACAAAATGGAGGAAATGCATAAAAACATATGTATGTGGACCAGATCAATGTGATCGCATCTGTTACATATGGCCTCAGTTGGTAATTAAGTCTTGACGCAAACAGGTCAACATCTGGTTTATGGAATATCTCTATTATGTTTTGGAATACTGCTGAATTCAGTTTCCACTTGATATCCTCATGACAATTTCTGGATTCGTAATCGGCTGCAATATTTTGTGCGCCGGGTAGATGTGACAATTTCAACCATATATTACGGGTCATACACCATGACCAGATTTTCCTTGCTAAGGAGTCTAGTAACTTTGATTTTGTGCCCCCAAAGTGCTGCAAGTATGCCACTGTTGTGGCATTGTCAGATTTCAGATGAATTGTAACATTATTCTTATCTGAAAAGAAAGACTACAGTGCCAGGAAACAAGCCTGTAGCTCAAGGAAGTTTATGTGATACATTGCCTCGGCCTGGGACCATTGTCCTACTGTGGTACGGCCATTAAAATTGGCACCCCAACCTAAAGTCGATGCATCAGTCTCGACTGTATAATCTGGTGCATGTCTATGCAATGGGTCAGCCAACAAGTGGAGGTTCGTAATCCACCAATGCAAGTCTGATACGGCTCGATCAGAGAGTGTCATGGTGGCCTCAAAATTACCACAAGATATTTGAAAAAAAATCACCATCAGTGTGATTTGTCTCAACAATTGCCCCCTTATGGGAGCATTTTATGAATTTCCTTTGTAATCATGTAACTTTCATGACTTGAAAAAGCAAATTTCCTGTGGAATATGCGTTTGAAACGGCGTTTTGTTAAATTCAATATGGTAATGTTGAATAGTGTCAATAACCCATTTGTCGGACGTTATTTCGCGCCATTTGGCTACAGAATGTGCGAGTCCGCCTGCAGTTACTTTCGCTACTTTCCTGCATATATTACGAGCGGTATAATCACATTGGTGCTCACTCACCGTTAAGTTGTAAGACTTTACTTTGCCGCAGCCGGTTCTCGGTGCTCTACCCATTTCTTCCTCTGTGAGCCTCTTGAAGGGCGCGAGGAGTTTAAATGTTGTCGGTACTGCCCTGAACGGTAGGATGACTTATCACCCCAACGTCTCTGCAGTTTCCCGTGGCCTTGTATTGAACCAACTGAGCTCCCGGAATGCAAGCCAAATTTTTGGCCCAGCTTATTTGTTTCCTGAATGTCTTTACATTTCTGGGAGAGGTTGTCACCGAATAATAGCCCCGTTATGGGTACCTGTGGTCAGGTCCGGCTTAATTAATTCCATGCGACGCAGGTTCAATTTATGATTGGAATGGCTAATTATAGCTACTGAATCAAGGAGCTTGGTGATCAGGGTTTTCTGATCACGTTTATCGTTCTTTAACAATAGCTCAACGCATGAAATGATTGGCACGATGCTCTTGAGCATAGCCTGCTCTACTTTCTGGCATTTTGTATCCAATGATCTTGTCGTAGATTGCAGTGAGCTCCATATCTCCGGGTTTACCTGGGTGGGCCTCCAGTTCTGCAATGTTCAGTGGGCGTTTGAAACTATTAAGTTTCTCAATCATCTTGTTATTCGAGGGTTGTTGTCGGAGCATTTTGCTCAACACGCCCACCAATTTATCATCGATTTTCTCGCCGGTGTCCCCGGTAGAGTAGAATTGCTCGATCATGTTCAGCACTTCTATCGAACCTTCGTCATTTGATGGTTTCAGGAGGTCATCAATCACCTCGTTGATCGAGACGGACTCGTCGTTAGAAGAAACCGTTTGGTCCACCTTTTGTTTCTTGCTTGATCGGTCTTCCATCGAGGCCATTACCGCGGACTGCAGCGTTTCCATCGCATCGGCCATTGCTGTCATCTGTGACTTCAGAGCCGAGAATTCGTCCCGAGATACGCCAGCTTTCGCAGGAGTTCTCCGTTTCTCTGTAACTGGCAGATTGCCACCTGTAACTGAGCTCGGAGGCACGGGTCCATTTGGCTTAAATCGAAACCATCGTCCGATTGACCCGCCAGTAAATCAAGAAGAGTGGGATCCGAGGACATCGTTGTAGTAGCAGCGTATTTGAACGTACCGGTCACAAAAATGCACTGAGGTGTGGTTGGGCAATGCCCCTTTTATAGGATTGAGCCCTTCTTTTACAAAGGGTTCTCTCAAGCGTGACGACGAATACGTGGCAAGTGCAATCTCATGTAAGGCCGAAGTGCGACGTGATGACAAGGTAGAATTTTTGGATCATCTTGGACGTCGACGTGCACCTGGTTTGAATCGAATCCTGGAATTCTGTGATCGTTCGTATGTTTACAACGGATACAAAATGTACAGACTGGAACCTTGTTCCTCTTGTTACAATCACTGTCACAACTAACCCCTAGAGGATGGCCATGAGTAGTATAGGAAAATGGGGCTTCTGGAGCTCTCTCACTTTTACGCGGTTGTGGAAAACTGATATTAAAAAAATATATATTTTATAAAAAATGTAATTAAAAAAATAATAATTTTTTTTAAGAACGATGTTACGTTGTTTTGTTGTTTAAAAAAAAATAAAGAGAAGTGTGTGTGTGTGTGTGTGTATAAAAAGTAAAAATATAAATTTAAAACAAAAAATAATAATTTAAGAACGATGCGCGCGTGTTTTGTTGTTTAAAAAAATGTAAATTTTGTAAGAAATGTAAGATTAGTAAGAATATAAAAAATTTATAAAAAATATGTAAGCACACAACCGCGCAAAAGTGAGAGAGCTCCATAAGCCCCATTTTCCTATACTACCTTAATTTTTAATTTAAAAAAATGATATTTATAAAATTGAAAAAGCAGTTTAATATTATCTAGTATTATAGTAAAGATGTCAGAAAACAAAAAATATTTATCGAAATGGACATTACTAGAATTGAAAGAGTTTACGCGTGACAGAGAACACTTTGGTAAAATGACTTTTACTAAAAATAGCAAGGGTAAAATAAATAAAGGTGCATATTACATTGGCATAAAACATTTACGTCAACATGAACCAAAACCATTAAAACAATTAACGAGGCGTCAACTTGTTGACGTTATAGAAGCTAAAGGTATTCCTGTAGTAGGAGACGGTCGATTACGAAAAGATTTGTATAAGATTGTAAGAGATTGGCGCAAGGGTGTTTTAGAATTTGACGAACCACCGATTGACGGCGGTGAATATTTGCGAAAGCGAACAATGACTATACCACTAGGTCATAAAAGAGAAAAACATTTACACGTACTCGTTGAGGGTGTTGAAGCGCCGATAATTAGCAAGTTGACTTTAGATTTACAAGAATTTGGATCATTCAAGTTTATGATATACTTATGGGTTCAATTTTATAAAGTAAAAGATGACGGTAGTATTGATTTTTCTACGCTTCCTTTCCATTTTTCTGAACAATGAATAGTTTTATTAAAGCTGAATTAGCTAGAGGTTTTGATAGAATTGGGGAAGTTGTGGCAACTTGTACTAATACAAGTAGTGGATGGGTTGTAAATCGTTTTGAAAAATTGGTTCTTACAATTTCAAAACATAAACCTTTAAGAGGGGGTTCTTATATCGAGCTACCTAATTACATAAAAAATAAAAAAGCTTGCATCAACGTAAAAAAACAACGATGATGATTGTTTGCGATGGGCGCTACGAAGCGCTCTTTTTCTTGTTGTACAAAACGGTGAAACAACCTCTAAATACCTTACAGAGGATGGTTTAAATTTTAATAATATTGACGCTCCTACACCAATTAGTCAGATTAAGTTAGTAGAACAACAAAACAATTTATCGATAAACGTTTATGGTTTGGATAAATACGATTCAGTCTTTCCTTTATACATTAGTAAGCAACCTAAAACTATGAATCGTATTCATTTATTATTAATTCATAAAGATGAAGAAGAAAAAACAAGATCTCACTACGTTTGGATCAAGGATTTTAATAAATTACTTTACGATCAAACAAAGCATAAAGCTAAACAACACTTTTGTGATCGTTGCTTGTGTAATTTTACTAGAGAAGAACTACTTTTAAATCATACGAAAGAGTGTAGAGGTGTAGGTGGTAGAGCGGTAAAATACACGTTACCGATAAAGGGTAAAAACGATAGGTTAAAATTTGAAAACTTTCATAAAAAGATGAAAGTTCCTTTCGTTATATACGCAGATTTTGAAGCAATTTTACCTTTAATGAGTAAAAATATAGGCGCTAAAACTTATACAAAACAAGAGCACATCCCGTGCGGTTATTCATACGTGATTATTAGCGCCGATGATAATGTAATATTTTCACGCGGTACGTATAGAGGTGAAGATGCAGTAAATCACTTTTTAATAAAAATGTCGAATGAAGTAAACAAGATCAACGAGATATTTGCAAACCCTCTTAAAATAATAATGACTGAAGAAGATGTAGAAGTTTAAAAAAATGCTAGACAGTGTTGGATATGTGAAAATCATATTTTCATGATAATGACGACTCTTCTTGTCGTTGTTGGGTTTGTAGAAAAGAAATTGACGATGACAAGTTAAACAAATCTTACGCAAAAGTTAGAGATCATTGTCACATTACCGGTAAATATAGAGGCGCGGCGCACGATAAATGTAATTTAACACTAAAAATAGAACTTAATAAAACATTTATACCCGTTTTTATTCACAATTTGCGGGGTTACGACTCTCATCTTATTATGCAATGTGTGAGTAAAACAAAAGGAAATCTAACGTGTATTCCAAATAATATGGAAAAGTACATTTCTTTTTCAATCGGTCAACTAAGATTTCTCGATAGGTTTCAATTTTTACCCGATTCGTTAGAAAAACTCGTAGAATCGAGTAAATCTTTTCGTATTACAAACAAGTTCGAACCCGATTTAGAAAAAAATTATCTTTTAAAACAAAAGGGTATTTATCCGTACGAATATATGGATAGTTTTGAAAAATTTAAAGAAACGAGTCTTCCTCCGATAATTTTTTTTTTATAGTCGTTTAAACGATGAATACATTACTAAAAAAGAATACTCGCACGCTAAAAACGTTTATAAAACATTTAATTGTAAAAATCTAGGAGACTATCACGATGTATACGTGCGTACAGATGTTTGTTTATTAGCGGACGTATTTGAAAACTTTCGCGATACTTGTATGAAAGATTACGGTTTGGATCCAGCTAATTATTATACGAGTCCGGGTTTAAGTTGGGACGCTTTATTAAAACATTCGAAAGTTTGTCTAGAGTTATTAACGGATATCGACATGTATTTATTTATAGAAAAGGTTTGAGAGGAGGAATAGTTATGGTAAGCAATAGATACTCGAAAGCAAACAATCCTAAATGCGAAGGTTACGATCCATCAAAATCATCGAGTTATATTATGTATTTAGACGCAAATAATTTATACGGTCACTCGATGAGTCAACCTTTACCAACTGATAATTTTAAATGGTTATCTCGAGAAAGAATTAATGAATATTATTTTAATAAAAATAGCAAAGGATTAAAATATGGAAGAGGACATATTTTAGAAGTTGATTTAGAATATCCAACTAGTTTACACGATTTACACAATGATTTTCCACTCGCTCCAGAAAAAAAGGTTATTAATAAAGAGTGTTTGAGTAACTATCAAAAGAATTTATTAAAGGGTAAACCTATGTCAAACGTTGACAAATTAGTTTTAAATTTAGGTAACAAAACGTAATATGTGCATCATTATCGGAATTTACAAAAGTATTTAGAACTCGGTATGAAACTAACTAAAATTCACCGCGTATTAGAATTTGATGAATCATGTTGGATGAAATCATACATTGATTTAAACACTGAATTAAGAAAAAACGCAACGTCGGATTTTCTAAAAGACTTGTACAAACTGATGAATAATTCAGTATTCGGAAAAACGATGGAAAATGTACGAAATCGTATTAATGTGGATCTCTTGAGACCGAGCGATGATAAAGACAAAAAATGTATGCTTAAAAAATAGCGAAGCCGACTTTTGCCGAGCAAAAGATTTTTGAGGGTTTTGATTTAGTGGCGATTCACACGTACAAAACAAGTATCGTACTTAATAAACCAATCTACGTAGGAATGTGTATACTTTAATTATCTAAACATTACATGTACAATTTTTATTATAATCATTTAAAGCTAAAATACGGCGATAAGTGCAAGTTACTTTATACGGATACGGATAGTTTGATTGTTGAGATTCAAACAGAAAATGTATATAAAGATATGAAAAAAGACGAGCATTTATATGATTTTAGTAATTATGACAAAAAACATTTTCTATTTTCTGAAGAAAATAAAAAAGTGATTGGAAAATTTAAAGACGAGACTGCGGGAATACTTATCGTAGAATTTATTGGATTAAGATCAAAAATGTACTCGTTACTTTTACAAGAAAAAATTAAAATGAAAAAAGCTATTGGCTTCAGGCCCGCCGTTTTTTCGAAAGAAATAAAAAAAGCTAAAGGTATTAAAAAACAACTTTTAAAAAAGAAAATTTTACACGGAAAATATAAAAAAGTTTTATTTAGAAATAAAACGTTTCATCACGAGATGAATTTTATTTCTAATAAAAAACATAAAATATACACTATAAAAGTTGATAAAAAATCGTTAGATTCAAAAGATGACAAGAGATATATTTTTCGAAATGAAACAGACACTTTAGCTCATTATCATTATAGAACTATAGTCTTAGATTCGCTACGTTCGCTACCGTTTAATTTTTTTTGCTAACTAACGTTTAATCGGTAGATTTTCTGTATCAAATGGTACAATTTGTAATTCTTCTTTTACAAAACTACGAGCGGGGCATCCTTCTAAATAATACAAGATGGGTTGATTAACACCTTTTATCGTTTTAGCTATTTTATAAATTTGTATACTCCATATAGGATCGGTCGCGCGACGTCTCGTATCTTTTTCAGCTTCACCGGGTGCGTATAAATATCGAACTAAACTGTTGTTTGAAATTCTTTTTTCATTTTTAATACTTTTAGCCGGCGAACTTGGATTTTGTTCAACATTTAATTTAATCGCGTCTTTTGGTTTTAAATTAAATCTTTTAACCCATTCTCTATTTCTTTCTGTTGTTGCTATTTCTTGCGCGTATTGATGAGAAAATGTTCTTTCGGCTAACGTTCTATTAAATCGCTCTACTATACCTTGAGCTCTATGATGACCAGCTTCGCTTCTTTGAATTGTTACTTTATGTTTACTCATTAATACATTAACGCTACTCATAAATTATTTTCCGGGATCAACTTTTATAATTTTTGGCCAAGTAAGTAAACTACGTTAATAATTTTTTTGAAACGCATTACTGACTTGAATGGCGGTTTTATCGGTTAACGGTTCCGCTTCTTTATATCTACTGGCTTCATCGCTAATTGTTAACGCGTACTTGTACGTCTTTTTAGCACGTTTACCAATTGTATCGTGCGGAAGAAACAATAAATCTGCTTGATGAACTTGATTTGGTTTTTCTAACGTACTATTTGAACTAGTTGGTCTTGGAATATATTTAGGATAAGGTAAATTAATTTGCCACAACGCTTGCTTTTTTATCCATTGTGAAACTACTTTTTTATTTACTTTAGTTTCTTGAGCTAATTTATTAATCGCATCGTAACCTTTATAATATCCTTTCGGACTATAATAAGCGTCTCGTAACTTTTGAAAACTTGCTTCCATTTTTTAATATTTATAAATATAATTGTTATTCAGTAGGATTTTTAGGCATAAGTGAGGATGGTAAAATTCCTTGTTTAACTAACCACATTTGCGTCATTGAAGATAATCCAACTGACGCAGTGAGTTTTAACGAATATTTTATATCTAATTTATTTAAATTAGCTGGTTCTACGCTTAATACTTTTTTACCTAGCATGCTATATAAAACAGTAAAAAGTCCTAAAACGGCGCTATGATAAACTGAATCGGCGATTGTTTTCGTATCCATCTTGATTTATACTCTGTTATTATAATTATTTTTAAATAAATTAAAAAAATTATTCCATTTCAAAAACAGCGAGTTCTTTCGATGGCGGTGTTAACGGTGTTGTTTCACTAAATTGTTGTTTTTCTACTTTTTTTTATAAGAGTAGGCTCTTTTTTACTAGACATTAAATATACGAAACCTCCAATAGCTAAACCGATAGCGATATAGAAAGCGGTAGCTAAATCTCTCGTTTCATTACTCGTTTCTTTTTGAATATCACTTTTCAGTGACGTGCTAGTTGTAGTTTTAGCTACACTTTTTTTTAGTTGTATTTTTTTCTTCTTATTAAGTTCAGCGAGTTTTTTACCCGCCGCGACTCTATTTGGGTTTGTATCTTTTTTAGTTACTGTCAACGGTGAACTCACTTGGCTGTTTGGTTGTTGCTCGTTCGTTTCCATCGCTTTTATTATCTATACAAGATTCTTCTTTTCTTGTTAAATGTTTTGTTGTAATTAACATTGCACTAAGCGGTGCTATTAACATACCGTACTTGTAGTATATTTCACACGCTACGGTAGAAAGCATACTAGAAATAAAAGGATCTTTTTCTAAATCTGGAATTAATTTACCTTCATCATCAATTTTAAATTGATAACCGTATAAACCAATACGATCTAAACTTAATCCTAATAATTTAGCGTATAACGTTAAAATAGCGCTACCCAAAGACTGAGTTATATCACGACCTAATTTAGTTTCGTATTGCACGTGCAATACGTTTCGTTCTTCCGTACTCAAAGCTTCAATATCGCTAACGCTATACTCTTTACCAAAACAACTTTTTTGAATCTCCTCCTACTACAATGGATATAAGCCGTTGTTTTTGCTTCAGCAGCAAGCTGTCATTCGTATCACCAGACGCGAGTGGTTGAACAATTGGATTTTCGTTTAATAATTTATGTACTTCTTCCATTTATTATAAGTACTTATAGAATAATCGATTAAATTTATAAAAAATATAGAAACCAATAATTATTTTTTGATAACCCTTCAGTATTTAAAAGTTGGTTAAGATTATATATTGGATCATTTACTCGTTCATTATCTATATTTGTAAATATACCTTTTACTTTTTCAGTATTCGTATTTAAAACTTGTACTAGTTTATTTCTATGGTTTTAAGTATTAGTAAGTTGTAAAAGATTATAAATATAATTATTTATTAATCATTATCTATACTAGTAAATAAATATTTTACTTTTTCAGTATTCATATTTTATAAATAGATTTTATATTATATATAAAAAAAAAAAACGAGCTAACATATAGATAACCTATAGATAACCTACAAGTAAACTATAGATAACCTATAGATAATTTATAAGTAACCTACAAGTAACCTATAGATAACCTACAAGTAACCTATAGATAACCTATAGAAAACCTAGTCGCGTATCTCATATTTAGTAGGTTGAGCTGTTTTTAAAATCAATTTGCGATGTAAAACTTGTTTTAATTTCTCGCGTATTTGTTCTCGTAACTCAGCTGTTGGTATAACGTCATTTTCTCGAAGACAATTCTCGTACGAGTCTCTATCTTTACAATAAAATAAACACACCCATTTAAGTTGCTCTCTAAAATCTTTCAATACGCTATTATATTTTTGAGAAAGAATCCAACAACTATGGTTAATGTGTCTACCGCTAAAACCTAATTGAGTAATCATACATTTATTGTTCTCGTCATATTTTTTATAATGCAACTGTTTATTTGCGCTACAATCATCGATAATAAACAACGTTTCTTCTCCTTTAAATGTATCGCTATGAATTTGTATAGCTCGATTTAACGAAATGTCATGTAAATCATTAACGTGTACATTATTATCATTTTGAATCCAGTTTCTTTTTTTATAAGTATCATTATCGGTGATAGTAGGGCATAATATAACAATATTTTCAAAATGTTTAAAATATTCTTTTTAAAATATATTCAGTTTTTCCGCATCCGGTTTGACCGCAAATTAATGCAACGTGTGGATATTTAGGTAACATTCCCTTTTAATATTAGTATTAATAATCAACAGTTTCAAAACGTCCATTTCTTATAACGA
The DNA here is from genome assembly GCA_029582265.1 of Zoroaster sp. YZ-2022. Taxonomy (NCBI): domain Eukaryota; kingdom Metazoa; phylum Echinodermata; class Asteroidea; order Forcipulatida; family Zoroasteridae; genus Zoroaster; species Zoroaster sp. YZ-2022. Next base: position 64,396,367 of record CM055816.1, read on the forward strand.
GTTGCGCGTCCATAATAATAAAAGTATACATTGACAATTCACTTGGTGCTTCCGCTTCTTTTTCTATTTGAATAGTAATTCCTTCAGATAAGTTTTGTACTCGTCTTCCGCTTCCGTGTATTTTATTATCATCGCTCGTTCTCATATCTAAAAATAAGCCGTATAGATTTAATAAATAATCAGCTTGTTTGACGTTAGATACATTTAGAGCTTTAACGACTTGTATAGCGTGTTGTTTGCTAGAATCGCCAAAATATTTTTGAATTTCTTCCCAATGTTGATACCTTTTCATTCCATGCGCGTTGAGTTGGTTAGGAACACCTTCGATCGTAATTGAAACTTTATCGATTTTTGGATTATAAAACTTGTTGCTTTCTTGTACGTTTGGTTCTTTAAATAAAAACAATATTCCTTTCATACTTTTTGCGGGAGTATTTAAATTTATATTCCACGTCGTATCTTTTTTATTTAACGCCGTTACGCTCTGTCTGAGTACGCGATCAAACAATATACTCAATCGGTTTTTAATCGTTCGAGCGAGTTCAGGCATATGAACGACTTCATATTCTAAAGAAATTCCACTTATAGTATATTTTGCATTATCATCAGTACTTTTAATTACGCTAGAAAATTTATTAAACACGAGTTCGTAAGTCAATTGATCTCCGATTCCTGATTGATAGTAAGGTTGATGCGAGGACAACAATTCAAAATCTAGTGGAATGTAATATCTATTTTTATACGTATCCGCGATAACTTTATCTTTTCCTCCGTTACCCGCGGGAACTTTGTCGCTAGCGTCTATTCTTAATTTAGTTATGTTTTAATTTTCTATTCCTTGATACGCTAAATTATCGCGATGTGCGGTTGTTAACCATTCGTCTTTAAAACAATTAAATACATCCGCATCGTCCAATGAAAATATTTCATTTCCTTCCATTTTAATAATTACATGTTTTATAATCGCTCTACCTATATTTTGTACCAACGTTCTATTTTCATCATCACTGCTAACGAGTTGTATGTTAAAAGCTAATCTAGCTGTATTTGGAACGATAACGTCGTTCATTCCTAAATTTGGAAAACGAACCGTTAATAATTGATTTTCGGTAATGGTACTTGGATTATTTGTAATGACGACTTTTTGACGTAATCCTTTTATACCTCTCGGTTCTCTTATTCTTCTGTATGGATGTAACACATCTCCGTACGTATTATTTGCCATAGTTTATAGTTAACAACTATAAAATATTTTTATAAAAAAATATATAAAAAAGTAATTATAAAATGGTATCTATAGCGATGATGATTGGAGGTGCAGTAGTTAATGCGTTAGCATTTACCGGTAATGATTTTTTATTTAGTAATTTTCGAAATAACGATGCTCAACAAGAACGCAAAAGGCACGATTTAGCGTTAGAACAACTTTCAAAAGCTAGAGACGAATTCAGTAAAAACGTTTAAAATATCTACATTATTTAAACGATAAAATACAAAAAGAATCGAGCGCCGTAAAAACGTTTAACGATATAAATGAAGCGATGAATGAATATTTTGTCGTAACGGGTGAACGAGTAAATTTACCGAAAGATTTATACGATGAACCTCAACTAGAAGATTGTTACGTTCCTAGCGAAGAACAAAAACGCGAGAAATTTTATTTATAGTACTAGGCATGAGTATAGTAAGTTACGTGAGTTATAAATTATTAAATAAAGATAAAAAGTAATTACAAAATGGCAGAAGGAGGGTATGAAATGGAAGATTTTGATCGTGACTATAATCTACAAGATGATGACGATGTGCAAGAAACAAATTTAAATGTCGACGATCAACAAACGTTATTTAATTGGGAGATGCCTAGTCGCGTCGGTGACTCAAACTATTATAAAAATAAAGAAGATGCCATTTTACAAACATTTAAAGAGTCCAAACGCTGTAAAAAACTATAGTAGATTTAGATATCGTTACTCTGTACTTTGGTTTATAAAAGATGACGGTCAACAAATACGGTTAAGAACCCCCAAAAAAGGAGCATTTTTAGCAACAAATACTTAACAAAATGTAGATAAAGATATTTTTTACGAACTTTATAATAAACCAGAAATACCTAAAAAGATACGAGAAAAAGCGAGTGAAACTTTAAAAAGGCTAGAATCACGACCGTTGTCGCCAGTAGTCGTCGTCGATAAAACGCCTCTTCGTAAAGATATACCGCATGAGTTACCAACTACGCCTCAAGAAGAAGATGAATACGAGTTACCTCTTACTCAAGAAGAAGATGAATACGAGTACGACTACGATGGTACTACTTTACAAAGCGATGCGCAAGTAAATAATACGATTGAAGATTTTCTTGATTTTCTCGCTCAAGATGCAATCGACTCGAGAGGAAATGAATATATGGCGTGAAATAAGGGGTTACGTGGATCTTATGAAAACAGCGCAAGGACACGAGTTAACATTTAAAGCTGAATTGTACATGCGAAACAAATAATTAGCAACGGTTAGAGAACGAATCGCTAAAGACGATGTAGGGGATGAAAATGCGATGCAACAACTCGTACAACGAGAGTGAGAATTAGTAGACGAAATTCAAGAGTATAAAAAACAAATTGTTGAGTTTGATTATGAAAATAGTAGTCAAATCAATAGAATAAAAGAAACGTTATATAAAATAAAAAATATAGACGAAACGTTAGGTGAAAAAATTAAAACTTTATTTAGAGAACAAGGTATAACGATCGTTAGTATATTAACGGCTTTTAGTATAGCGATCGCTTTTATCGTTGAATCGATTAGTAATGTTGTAAATTCAGTTATACCTAAACCTATACCAACTCCTAAACCGCCAGATAGTGGTGGTAGCGTAAAAGAGTGGATACAAAAAACATTAAAACATCTAGCGAATGTATTAACTAAACTAGGAGCGAAAGCTTTAGCCGCTTTACCAGCTATTATAGGTAGTATAGTAAGTTGGTTATTGACTACCATTTCAAAAGTAGTATCGTGGACGGCAGAACATTTATGGCTAACTTTGACTGGAGTTGGTGTTTTAATTTTAACATATATGCAGAAAACGTTAAAATAACAATTCGTAAATCGTAATACCGAGCGTAGTTAAAATCGCAAAACCAAGTATTAAAGAATGTTTTTCTTCTCTATGATTGTCGCTAACAGCGTCTGGTTCTTGTAAAGGATCACTAACACTGTCTGGTTCTTGTGCAGTTGGCGTAGCGAGAGATTCACGAGTATGTGCTATTGTAGGAGTTGTTGTATCATTAGATTATTCTACGTGTAACGGTAATTGTACACCTTTACTATCGCTTGAAATTGTAGGTAAAGGAATGGGTTCTGAATTGGTATCTAAATTTGAACCTAAAGATAAATCACTCGTCGCGATTAATAAATTATTGTTGTATCCCGCGTACGTATTTATTCGTAAATTCATATCGCTAGGCATCATGTATAAATTTTCTCCGATAGCAAAGTTTAATTGCGAACGGCCGTATTGTAAAACATCTTGATAGCGTTGAATAGAAGATTGTAAATCAACTGGAGAATTAATCTCTGCATTTACTATATTTATAAATTCACGTTGCGCGTCTAAACCTGTGCCACTCGCTAAAAAAGAAGTTTTTGCTTGCGCTTGAGCTCCTAAAATCGCGTAAACGTACGTTCTTATAGAATCGTTAAGGCCCTGTCACACCATGGCGTATGGCCTGAACGTATGCCAACGTATGCGAAATATCGAAAATACGTTGGTGTACGTTGGTGTACGCTGATATAAGTTAGGGGTAAGTTGGGGATACGTCGTTTACGTTAAGAGCACGCTGTGATACGCTGTGAAAATTTGGAACACGTCGAGCCCGCGAAAAATTTTTGAGCATGTTCAAAATTTCTCGGCGCACTCAACGTGTGCTTAATACGTTCTGCATAAGTTCCCGGTAAGTTCGTGGTACGTTAGACATACGTTGACATACGCTGACATACGTTAGAGGTACGTTACTCGTAAGTTGGTATACGTTGATGTACGTCGGCTGACGGGGAAACGTAAAGCCAACGTAGTGATAACGAGTTGATAACGTATATGTGCCGTATGTCTAACCTATGCCTGACGTATCTCTAACGAGTCTCGACGTATTCTGACGTATCCACCTTATGCACAACTTATGCCTGGCGATCATGTAACGTATATAACATGTTTCTACAGTACAGCTAGCGTATATGCCGTACAGCTAGCGAGCATTCGGCGTTTTGGGAACTTATGGGGGGTTTCAGTATATATATATGGGTCCCTTGAGTAACTCATCCTCACTTCTTCATGGTCTGTCGTGCTGAACACATCAACCCATCATCGGTGGGAATGATGTGCTTAACGAATACGTTAAGCATACGTTGGTCATACGCTCGCATACGCTGAGATACGCTGTCATAAGTTTGTTATAAGTTAGTGATACCGTACGCTATCAATACGTTAGTCATACGCTATGTATACGTTCAATACGCTATGGATACACTATGGATACGTCCATTCCAACACCGATGTCGACTTTTCCGATGCAATTCGTTGGGAAGTTGGACGTTCTTGGACTCTGACAATTTTCGAGCTATTTTTTGTATACGTCGTCATACGTTCAGGCCATACGCCATGGTGTGACAGGGCCTTTAATTTGTTCCGTGCAAATATCTGTAAAACCTCGAGCTAATTTAGAATCGAGGATGAATTTAACCCAACCTCGTTCAGCTTCTAAAGATTGTTCTATATAATCGATTGTTATATAATCTATGTAAGGCTTAAACTTTTGAAGTGGAACATCTTCAAGGTCTTGCTTAAATTTCATAATATTTATTTTTGGGTTATACTTACCGTTAATAAAACGAGTATCAATAAAAAAAATTACCCGGTACAGCCGTATACACACCGCTTTTTATATATTCATAAGCTGTACCTAAACCCTCAGAGTTTACATCTATTTGTTGTCGCCATTGAGTATCTGGTGATGCGTGAAATTTTCTACATAGATTATTATAAGTGTTAATATCTATATTATTTTCAAACGCACTCCAAATTGGATTCAAAGGTTCAGGGATACTCGCTTCTTTTAGTATTCGTCTAATTTGATAATAGACGTGAAACTTAAAAAAACTACGAATCATCGGGTCTGAATAGTATGTTTGTAACTCACGCCACAACCCGTCGTGCTACACCACGTTGCAAAATTTATTTGATTTTGATAAAACGGTTTAGGAACAAATCTCCATCGACGTACATCTAAGAAATTATAAACGCGTGGTAACCTGTAATTTTGAAAAGGATTACTCAGTTGTACGTTAAAAAACTCGTTTTCGTTAACGTAAATATTCATATTCGTTAAATCGCTAGCGTTAAAATTTAGAGGCGCATTAAAATTTCCAGATTGTAAATACCGTTTTGATAAATTACTTTTAAATGTTAATCGAAACGTCATTTTATTATAATATAATTATAAACTTTTAATAATAAAATGTATCATACCTTTGAAATCGAAATTAGAAAAAATGAAGGGTCGATTCAATTAAACGACGTTATCGATAATCGTAAGGGTAATCTCGCTATATTATTACATAGCGTAATCATTTGGGTAGGATATTACAACGTACGTAAAAAAGAAAGAATAATTTATCGTTCGACGGGTGAGCCAGATGATGTAAAGTTTATGGAACCGGGACTTTACAACATTATCGAAATTATCGATATTATTGTAAAAGATAAGCCTTGGATAACATTTACCATCGATAAAACAATGGGTGTTTACTCGCTAAATTTAACTCAAGAAAACAAATCCGTTAAATTTACATCTGGGTTAGCTAATTTACTCGGGCTTCACAACGAATTTCTAACCGTAGGAGAATATAGTAAAAGGATCGACGTACAACTTTTTAAAATGTTATACATTCATTGCGATCAAATTTCTGCAACCGATAATTATTGTAACGGTAAACCCAGCACTATTTTAAACTCTTTTCCCTTACAAGACAAATCATTCGGAGAAAGTATGTATATGGATTATAAAAATCCGTTAATAAAAAAATTAAAAGTCGGTACTTTAAACGCGTTAAACTTTCAAATTAAAGATTCAAAGAATAGAGACATAGATAACCACGGTTTTCCTGTTATTTTAAATATAGAAATAATATAAATAAATGGCGAGTATTTATGGACCTAGTCAAACAAATAACGGCGCTAGTATTTACGGACCTACTCGAACAAGTAGTAGTAGTAGTGTAGCCGCTAGAGATAGTGAAATGTTACGAGCATCATCTAGCGAAATTTATGAACATTTCGGATATTTAAATAGAGATGAAATTTTACAAACGATACCTTTAGTCGAAAAATACAACATCGTACTCGGATGGTGGGCTGCGTCTAAACTACCCTTTTTCATGTTTAACGTAGAGCCATCTTACTGCTCTCTTTTTGTACATTTTACAAAAATGAATATTTTTACTTCGTTTTCAACAACGCGTAATTATACAGATAACGTTTATTATATTCCTTCTCCAACGCTAGAAAATAACAAATTTTATTTTATAGATAATGAAATGTCGCATTTAAGATACGAAATGTGTTTTAAAATGCGAGGCGTTCAAAAAGTTTTTGTAGAAGCAACCTTTTTCGGCGCGCTCAATTCTAAAATCTGTTATAATATAAAAATTAAAAGTTTACCGTTAAAATAAAAATGTATTATAATTTTATTTATAATAAATATGGCGAGTATTTACGGACCTAGTCGTAACGATAGTCAAAAAAGTGAACAAGTTTCATTCGTTGCACCTAACAATCCAAACATTATTGAAAAAAGTGGTCATATCGAAAATGTTAAAAGAGGTGAATTATTATATGATTATGAACATATAATAAGTGTACTAATAACAGATTGTATAACTTATTTTAAAATAACTACTGATAATAATTCACAATCACGCGTCACAAAACGTGTAGTTGATCCAGCAATAAATTCAAGTTTTTTTCACAGAAAGTGATTTTTCTTTTGGATAAAAACCAAATCTTGTAGAATGTGGTATTTGCTTCAAAGTAGAAAACAACAACTACAACAGAAAAATATTCGCTCAATTTGTTTTTTTCGGCTCTCAAGACATTGGAATCTGTTATGATATGAAAATTACTAATATACATTAAATTAAAATATTTTACTATTAATAGAAAACAATGAGCGCACCTATAGAATCAACAAATGTACTTTATCCAAATTTAGCGGATGATGTATCATCATTTCGATTGCAAAAAATCGATAATATTCCAAAAAGAATTACAAATTGAAATAAATCAACGTGAAGCCGTCTATAAAAAATATAATAAAATTATTAACGCTTGTAGTATCGTAGAAACTCTCGCTGAATTAGGATGTATGGGAGCGGGAGCTATCGGAATCGCTAGTATCGCTACCGTTGTATTATCACCTGTAGGATTTGTTTTAGAAGGTTTAGCTTTAGGGTTGGGTGGTGCGGCATTTGCTCTTAGATACGCTAAATTTAAATTATCCAAAAAAGCTAAAAAACACGATGAAATAAAAATGTTAGCTTTATCTAAACTCAACACGGTCGAAAACCACGTTTTAAAAGCGATCGAAGACAACATCATTACTCAAAATGAATTTGTACTCGTATGTGAAGAACGAGATAAATATTCTAAAATGAAAGAAAACATTCGTAACAACTCTGATAAATATACATCGACGTTGATGTAAATGTAAAAAAAAAAAATTCTTATAGAAAAACTTATGAATTTAAAATAAATTTTACTGTAAATAAAAATTAGTATAATCACGCCACGCAAGAGTCATTAGCAAAACGTGAAAGACCACCGCCGTATAATACTAAAATTTAAACGTTAATGTTTTAGTATAAATTGTTATACTCCATTAAAACATTTCCTTCTAACAACTCTTTCATCACTAAATTATAATTTCTTTTAACTTTTCCATCAACGCGAGTTAAATAATGCATTTTTAAAATAATATCACATTTTGTACATGTATTCGTTTTTGCTTTTGTTCCTTTTTGACATCTTTTACAATTTGTTGGTATACTTTTTCCAGCCTTTATACGACTACGATGCAACCCACAAAATTTTTCACCGCACACGCTAGTTTTTAAACACTTGTATGTTTTGCCAACTAAAAGCCATTCACAAGGAATAAATATTCTTTCCATCTTTACTAGTTATCTACATAATATTAAACTGCTTTTTCATTTTTTTTTATAAGTTCAAGTTTACAATTGAAATTAAAAATTCATAATCAAGACTCTTATAAAACCACATACTGTTATAAAGGTTTTGTAATATTCGATTGTTAATTGTTTCAATTTTGAAATGAAATTTATATTCTGCATTATAATTGCAAATTTGTTAATTGTCGCTATAAAATGACCATTCTACATTTGTAGAATTATTAACTAGAGCTATATTACGTTTAAAATGTGTTATTTTATGATATATATTTTGTTTTACATTATAAATGTATAAATGTGCTTGTGGATATTTTTTTACATTTAAATTTTTTTTTTAATTTAAGTTCTAGATAATCACCCTCGTCATCATATTCAGTATTTCGTTCTTTTAATTTAAACTTTACGAGTGAAAAATTAAAAGGTACAATTTGACAATCTATATTTAGTAAACAAATGAGAAAATGATCTATATGATATAACGGCTCATTTTTATACAAATGTAATAATTTTTTAGTATGTCGATCAGAAACAATTTTTAATATAAAACAGTTTATATTAACAATTGTTTCTGTCGTTTTTTCATTGATTAATTCATCTCCACACATTAAATATTTTTTGTTTTCTGACATCTTTACTATAATACTAGATAATATTAAACTGCTTTTTCAATGTTATAAATATCATTTTTTTTATTTTTAATTAAGGTAGTATAGGAAAAATGGAGCTCATGGAGCTCTCTCACTTTTGCGCGGTTGTGTGCTTACAGATTTTTTATAAATTTTTAATATTCTTACTAATCTTACTTTTCTTACAAAATTTACATTTTTTTAAACAACAAAACACGCGCACATCGTTCTTAAATTTTATTTATTTTTTTTAAATTTATATTTTTACTTTTTATATACACACACACACACACACTTCTCTTTATTTATTTTTTTAAACAACAAAACAACGCAACATCGTTCTTAAAAATTTTTTTTTTTTAATTACATTATTTTATAAAATATAAATATTTTTAAATATCAGTTTTCCACAACCGCGCAAAAGTGAGATAGCTCCAGAAGCCCCATTTTCCTATACTACTCCATGACCGAAAGACTCAGTGAATGGAACTAGGACAAAAGCAGTAATATATTTATTTACACATTTATTATTTAACATTCTCCGGCATCCACTGGTTCTAGTTTAATATTTACATTTGTTGAATGACCATTCGACATACACCTTCAATTGATAAATATTATATTTATGTATATATACAATTCAATAAATTTATATTCACTGCATAACGGCTTAAATTGGCAGTAAACAATTATTGGTGGAAGTTCCGGGCAATTAAATCACAATTTCTAGAAAATACCAATCTCAAATAAAGAATCTTCACTTTTGGACAGTTACCGAAAATCCCTATACAAATTCAATAAATTTATATTCGCCAGTTTTAGAGAGCAACATTTGTAATTGTCCGCAATAAATTATAAATTGTCAGCAATAAATTATTGTCTCAATTTCTCCTGGCTTGAAATGTTCAGTGCAAAAATTAAAAGCACCTAGGGACTATCCTATGGAAATACACTCCCAAAGTTCACAAACTAAATTACATTACGAATGGTTATAACCTCCTCAAAAATATTTTAAATATTCCCTCATCTGACGTCGCAAATTTAAATCTGAGAATATAAATTATTCAATTAGAAAATTCATAAGCAGACTGTGATTGACATTCACATACATTCAAGAGTATAACATATTACCGTTTTAGGTTAGGCATCAATTCAAAGACAAACGGCACTAGTCGAGCTAACCCTCATAAACCCCGATAATACAAATAATTATGTTCCTCTCTTGGCAACACAGATTTTCTATATATTAAAAGAAACGGTCCCACCAAATCTATGGCGTAGTCCTCCACACAGCTAGATTAAGTACGTATTCATCTGCTTCAGACGCCGCGAAACAAAAGTTGAACGTTCACAAAGTTCACAAAGTTCATAAAGATTGCGCCCTCTACCGCTGATAGCGACCCAAGTTACTGGACCAGGGCGTCACACTTTCAGCCAACACTCAGTCTGGTGTTATCAATAAGTGGTGAAAACCATCTATAAAATGGGAAAAGTTATCCAAAATCTAATAATACAATCTATTCCAGAAACCCCTTTTAACACTGCTTCTAAAACTTTCGTATAATTAAAGTGAAAATCAACTTTATATTTTAAAGTATAAACCAATGTGAATTTGAATGGACTATCTATAATTCAAACATTAGATCATAGTTTAATAGTTACACATTTCTATAGCAAAGTTAAACGGGTAAAACTTACGGTTTTCCATCAAGAAATTGTTTCTTGAATTGCCGATCCCAGCAGCTGTCTCTCCTCCAAACAATTTGCCTTTCAGCAGCCTGAAAAATATCTGCTCTGGTTCTAGGCCATGTTTGTAAACTATCTCATCTCTTTCCAAAAGCAATACTGACTGCAACCCCTCAGCACCGTTGTTGTTGTTGTTGTTGTTGTAGGTTTTAATGGCACTTATGGCATTTGATCGTGCCCTGTGTGCCAATGACTGAATTCGGTTAGCTGTACTGGGAATGAGGTTAGCTGAAAGGAAAGAAAATATCCATGGTGAAGTTGGGGGCGCCAGTAATCCTCCAGACATATGGTGTCACTAGTTTCCCGCGAGGTCGGACCGTGTACCGTCATTTTAAGAGCCCGGGCTACGCCGGCTGAGTTTGCAGGTCCGCATCCCTCCGGGTGATGTTACAGTGGAACATGTCCGGCCAGTCCCCAACACCCCGTCCTTCACCATAAAATATGTGCAACACCATCAAAATCAGGAGTTTACTATTAAGTTATATACAATAATATACAGTTATATATTAATATTACAGTTGTATATATATTTTATAACCTGGTAAGAATTATGTTTTTGTCCCAGAAGATGTTTTAATGTCATTTGTGTATTTGATAGCTTGAGGTTTTTTTGAAGAATGTGTCTTTGGGTGTTATATTTAGGGCAATTACGTAAAAAATGTTCAACGTTTTCGCGGGTATTACATAGTTCACATAATCCATCGGGGTGTTTGCCGATTTTATAGAGAAAGTCTTTTAGTGCTCTGCATGTACCTAGACGTAATCGGTGTAGTATAACTTCTTCTCGCCGTTTCATTCCCCATGTTGAAAAGGTGAAAGAAAGGTCATAATCAGAATTTAGATAATGGTGGGATTTGGGAATTGTGTTTTTCCAATTTTCTTTGAGTTGGTTTTTAAGAATATGTTTAATTTCGTTATTTGATAGTGGAATATGATAATCAATATAATGTTTCTGGGTGGCCGATTTGGCAATTTGGTCTACTTTTTCATTTCCCGCAATTCCACAGTGGCCGGGAATCCATTCGAAAATAACAGTGTTTCCTTGATGTTGAATATTAATTAAAATATGACGTATATCGCAAACAATTTTATTTTGTGGGATTGGTTTGGAAATGGCTTGAATGGCGCTAAGACAGTCACTAAAGATACATGTGTGTAGAGGTTTGACGTCTTCAATCCATTCTAGTGCGAGTAGTATGGCAAAGAGTTCTGCAGAGAATATGGATATTCCGTTATTGAGTCTTGTATTTTTAGAATATTTTAATTGTGGGATATAAATCCCTCAGCACCGCACCCATACCCAACTATTTAACTAAAAAGTCTACATTCCTATGTAAATTAACCACCTCTCATTCACAACTCTCATTCACATCTCCACACAAGACTGGAGCACAATAGCCCAAGGAATCCCAGTGTTAAACTAATTTACATATTAACAAATGAAAGCCACAATTTGAATACTTATTTCTTTGTGGAAGCTGTTTGAAAGTACAAAAGAACTGAAAACAGCTAAGACAAGTTAAATTCTGACAATCACAACGGTGTGCAATGCAGAGGTACCAGTCTGACTACAATCTGCAATTGCCGTACAGGTTTCACGGTCGTGTAGACTTCTGAAAATACGTATACGCATTGAATTTAATCAGTGTGGGA
>CM055816.1:64409126-64426855 GCA_029582265.1 Zoroaster sp. YZ-2022
AAAGATCAATGGAGGGTCACGGCCAGCCCCACACAGCTGTATTCAATAGAGAACGTGACTATCAGAAGATTGTGTGACCAAAAAGAAAGGACACACCCCTTTCTCTGTGCTGTGACAGTTTTATTGAACCTCTCTTGAGCATACTGGGTCACTCATAATATCCCAAATGGGCTACTAATATCACAGCTTTGCTAATAGCTCCAAAAGTATACATTAGACTGGGCTTGCTCTGGTAATGACGATGGATGCTTCTGTTTCAGTTAGATAATACGACCCAACTAATGAAGTTAAATATCCCATTATATATAAACAGAATATTAAAATTGGATTTCGGACTTTACTTCCCCTTAAATAAATCATCAACAACAATCTAATTTGAATAGTTCACAAGCAAGAGCTTCCCCAACCAATGATGGAAAGGTATCTGTAAAGACGCCCACGTCTCACGAGTTCATACGCGGACATTTTCTTCACGAACAACCCAAAGGAATTTCAGAAATTTCATAACTTCTAACAAAGAGAACAACCTATGTAGAAAAAGTTTGAGTCGACTGGTTCTGTGTTTTAGATAAATAATAGGCTGTAGAAAAAGGGACAATATTTTCAAACGTTTTTTTTTATTATTTCTTAAAATGAAAGACGTGATTCCGTATGGCAAGGGGTGGCCAACCTTCGGCCCGAAGCTGCATGCGGCCCGCTGAGGGATTTAATGCGGCCCGCGAAGCCTCTTCATGAACGAAATATATCTATTAATTGCCTTTTTTTTTTTCGAGAAGGGGCAATTATTATAGCCTATATATTTTAGGATACTTTTTTGTAAGGATACTTTTTACTGTGCCGGGTGTCCATATACCCGACCGAAACTGTCATTACCTGGTTCCATTTTTCGGTTCCGAGTACCCGTAAACGACCTTTTAAAATTGGGACTTACAATTTCAGCGGTGTGAACAGAAATCTTTGAAAGGCAAATTGAATTTTGTAAACAATAAAGGCAATTTGTTCCCAATGAACACCAAACAAAACTGACATATCTATCTATATATCTATATATATATATATATATATATATATATATATATATATATATATATATATATATATATATATATTGAAAGACTGATGATGATGATCGATGATCCACCAAACTGGTGCTCAAGGCGCATTACATTATTACCCCTGCTCATCAGGCTCATAAATCATTCCTGAAACCAGTCAGCTCCCTGGGGAGTATACAGCTCATATGCTGCCATTTCAGCGCATATGGGCTAGTCAAACACAACAACCAACTCTGCCCTCACAGGTACCCATTTACCCCTGGGTGGAGAGAAGCAATTATGGTAAAGTGTCTTGCTCAAGGACACAAGTACCCCAGTCGCGGTTGGGATTCGAACCCACATTCTGACGACTCGGCCATCGGAATACAAATCCGATGCACTAAACTCCTCGACCATGGCACTCCACATTACGTTATAACTTTAATACAACCATCATTTGTTTCAGAACAATAATTCAACAGGTATATAACATTGCTGCGATTATTAAACAATCTACAAGGGATAAGAAAAATAAATAATAAGGGGCACATTGTTAACAGTTATCAGGGTAGATCCTCTTAATAATTGTTATGGGGAAAACAGTACTCATGTAAAAGATTCACATGCTTTGAACAATTGGTGAACTACAACAGGGCGCTGTTTTTATAAAAGTGTATTGACAATACTTATAGCATTCAGCAGCATTCAGCCTATGATGACTCATCAACCAAAGTTTGTGGACACAGTAGGCTGAACAACCATTCTACTATTTCGTGACTGTACCAACAATACAGATCTCGATTATGTTACATGAATAAACATGAGAATCAGTAAACATTCCAATATCGGGCAAACGGTCATAACCCTATTGAGAACATTAAAAATGCGGTCGCGCGGGTCTGAGGGATGCACAAGGAGACCAGAATTTAGAGAGGGGCCTCAGTGGATTATCCAATGTAATTTAATTTAAAGAAGGATTGCTAGAGCAGGGTCACATTTAAAACTAGTTGAGACATATCGTTTGAACATTATAGAAATACCTGTATACACTGGTTATGATTCGAACCTTGCTTCTCCCAACTGTCACCACGACAAAGGTTCAATGTACTATTACACAGGGAAAAGAAAGTCTTAATATGCATGACTTATTTTATGAGATACAGCAAATTCAACGGAAAATAAATCGTTAGGATGGAAACAGTTGACTTTTCTTCACAAACAACGGAAAGGAATTCAGACATTTCATAACTTCTAACAAAGACAACAGCCTACGTAGAGAAAGTTTCAGTCGGTTGGTTTTGTGTGTTATTGGATAAATAATAGGCTGTATAAATAGAAAAAAAGATAATATTTTCAATTTTTTTCCCGATTATTTCTTAAAATGAAAGACGTGATTCCCTATGGCAAGGGGTGGCCAACCGTCTGTCCGAAGCTGCATGCGGCCCGCTGAGGGATTTAATGCGGCCCGCGAAGCCTCTTCAGGGAAAAAAATATATCTATTAATTGCCTAATTTCCTGTTTCGAGAAGGGGCAATTATTATAGGTCTATATATTTTAGGATACTTTTTTCGTGTACAGTATACGTAATAACTGTACAGTATACGTAATAAATGTACAGTATACGTAATAACTGCACGTACGTGTACAAAAACAAGGAAAAAGGCAACAGGTTTCGCTTTACTAATCATCGACAGCGTTACATGGTTGGAAACAAATTATTCATGTGTCGAAAGCCGTTTAGAGACCGCCGCTCTATTCGCGAGTTATGACAGGTTAGGTTTAAGTACCGCGAATGTTTTCACTGCCTGCTTTGAAAGGCAAATTGAATTTTGTAAACAATAAAGGCAATTTGTTCCCAATGAACCCCAAACATACTGATCGAAACGTCGAGTTGTACCTCCAGTTCTTTTTCAGAACTAATTACTCCTCAATTGAGATTCCACATGGTGCCACCGCAATTAGTCTTACTGAACCCCAAACAAATCTGACAAATATATTGAAAGACCAAGTATGTGCATTAGGGCTGTGCTGGGTATCCGGGTATCCATATACCCGACCGAAACTGTCATTACCTGGTTCCATTTTTCGGTTCCGAGTACCCGTAAACGACTTTTTAAAATTGGGACTTACAATTTCAGCGGTGTGAACAGAAATATTTGACTATTGAACAATGTAATGTTTACACTTTTAGGAGCAATTTTATTCAAGAGATTACACTCTGATAACGCCTTTGTAGTATTTTACGGACATTTTCCATACAACTGTTGGTGATACATTGTATCCAATCATTAAGACTCAAATAGCCTGGCTGTGGCATGCTACAAACAAGTATCAAACTAGCTGCTGAGGATGGAATGTTTGCCTATTGTTCACAGCAATTGGATTAGTGGGACAATTAATAATTGTTGCCTGGCGTGATGGGGTCCATGGCGTTTTGTACACCCTCGCGGGCTGATGGCACCCGAGGCGAAGCCGAGGGTGCCATCAGCCCCCGAGGGTGTACACAACGCCATGGACCCCCATCACGCCAGGCAACAATTATTTTGTTATACCATGGTATTAGATTACGTTACCGAAGAAATCTTCCAGTAAACTGTCTAAGTCTGTAACTGGAAGTGTCTGGAAGTTGCTGTCATCTCGTCCCGTTTCGTTGCAGTATTCGCGAACTATTCGTACTGCATGGTCGAAGCGAACAAATTCACACACAGCAGACAAGTTGTTTAGCTGGTCCCTACAGTGCATCAAATTGAAATATAGCGTATTCTGCGGAGTACCAGCAATATAACAACCTCGGTCGCTGTTTTCACTTCTTGCAATAAAAAGTAGCACTTGTGAAAGAAATATGGGGATGATACTCCCGGGGACGATCAGGGTGATGTACCACTTTTGAGAGGTTAACATCACTTTTTGAGTGACGTCACGAGGGTAACATGACTTTTTGAGTGACGTCACGAGGGTAACATGAATATTTGTGATTTGTCATGTGACAGGCTTTCGACCAATGAAATTACACAATCTAAGACCATGATATAACAATAACTGCTGCTTTATGTCTGCACTGGAATGTGCACCATGATGTGTTAATAGAGGGGATTTTATTATAGGGGACGTCCACTTTAATTGTTGTCATAATAAAAAAGTTGGGTTGAAATTGGTTTTGTTGTGTAATTATTTTGATGTGCCACCGACCATACCTCAGCTTATCACCAACATTTACATTTATTTACCCACCGATACCGAACTCTCTTGTGTATTACAAAATCATGTCCTTATCCAAAGCCAACATGACGTATGAGATATCCTTATTTAGAAAGCAGGGTTAGTTCCGCCCACATCGCCTTTGATCGAACAATGACATTATTCGACACGTGTTTTGTGACATGAACATCCAAGTAAACTTGCTTTACGCATGCTCTCTGATCACGCACACACCAGTGATCATTGTCTTCTGATAATGGTAGTCATACTCCTGACACAGTCACGAGTGAGGCCGCTGCAGCTGCGTGATGCACCCGCCGTGCGTACGCGCGTGTGATCAATTGGCCTTTCTTTTGTACAATATTATTGTAACTTGGGTTATGAAAGACTTTTGTAGCAATTTTTACGGTTTTATTTCAGAAATAACTTTCAGTAAATACAATGTTGTCACCAAGATGTTATACTTTAATAACGATCGAATTAAATATGATATCCTCTGTATTATAAAGGTCAATTTTGTTAACATTTACATGTATTTGTACACCAAAGGAGGCATGTTTTCAACAAGAATGAAAACGGGTATCTGGGTATCTACAAGAGATATATAACAAAAAACATATCATAACCGGAGCACATTGTAGGATTTAGCCAGCAACGTTGAATGTAAGAATCCATTTTCTATTCTGGATGATGAACTTGAATCTGACTCTGAACTGAATCCTATAAATAGTACTCATCTAAATTGCTCTAATGATACAAATATTAATAATGTGCACGTAATTGTTAAGAGAAAGAGCGGCAAACGTCATAGGCGTGGGGGGGGGGGGGAGAAAAACTAACCGTGTCAGAGCTAAGAAATATCATAGTATTACAATTGCGTTTAACAATGTTAATAGGTTAAGGCCAAAGATCCACGAATTAGCCAAGTTGTTGAATGATGAAAGTATTGATGTATTTGGGGTTGCAGAGACTTTCTTAAAGGGTATTGATAGTATTGATGTTTATGGTTATAGATGGGTAGGCAAAAACAGGTCTAAAAAGGGTGGTTGCGGTATAGGCCTCCTTCTTTCAAACTCGGTTAATGTTGTCGATGATGATTTATTTAATTCAGGCGGTGATGATTATGGAAGATTATGGGTTAAAGTTCGCATTGATAACGATCAACCATTACATATTGCTGTTGCATATTTCTCGGTTGAGGGCTCTGATAATGACGCTACTGAAGAAATGTATGGACAACTCTTGTCTGAAGTTATGCTTCTTGAGAACGAAGAGATTGACCCTCGTATCTTAATCATGGGTGACATGAATGCGCGAATTGGCCGGGAAATAAGCAATGGTGATCCTCTTTTGAATTCAAATGGTGTGCGGCTCCTTAATTTCTGTGATGATGCTCATTTTTCAATCTTAAATCGCCACGGCAAAATTACTTGGTTTAGAGGTAGTCTGCAAAGTACTATCGATTACATGATATGTTCTAATAACCTTGTTAATTGTGTTCATGAATTGATTGTTGATGAAGACCGTAAATACGGTTTAGGGAGTGATCACAATGTTTTGTCTCTAACAATGCGCTTGCAAAATAATTTCCCTGCCAAACAAAATGACAATGTTGTCAAAAGGATTTATTGGGAAGTTAAGGAAGACCAAGACTTCACACTTTATTGTGATCGTTTGCGGATTAATCTCGATAATTGGGATATTGATTCTTTTGACGATCCTGATACTCTGTGGGACTCTTGGAAAAACCACATCCTGGCGGCAGCGACTGTATGATTAGGGGTAAAAGAGTCGAGGGATAAGTGCAATTCATGGTTTGATGATAGTATTGATGAGGGTATCAAGGGTCGTAGAAGTGCCGCTAGATTGCACAGACAATGGGCGCGGGATGACAGATCTGACAAAGACTTAGGAGATTTACTTTGGCAAGATTATCAGGAAAAGCGTACTCGTGTAAAACATCTAATTAGGAATAAAATCACTGAGATGCGGGTTAATAGATCCATTAATATCGCTAATAAGGGTGGACCATCGTGTAGGGATTTTTGGAAAGTTTTGAAGGGAAGCAATAATAATCGCGATAACCCCAGTATTAATTGCATAAAATCTCCTTGCTCTAACGAAATAATTTCTGATAAGGCAAAAATGAACCAGACGGTTCTTCAATATTGGCGTACTCTGGGTAAAATGCATTTAAATCTAAATGATGATGACAATGAGCGCACTCGGAGTTGTAGAGCTAAGAGTTTTGTTAACAAGCTCAGAGGTAAGACAGACAGTGCTAATGAGGGTAGGGATAATAGTAATTGTATTTATGACGTCGATATTAACATGGATATTCTAATCGAAGCCCTGAAGATAGCCAAAAACAACAAATCTCCAGGTATTGATGGCATTACGAACGAGCTCTTAAAAAATGGGGGTGAGTGTTTAAATCGGTCGCTTTTGGATATGTTTAGAAAGTTTATTTTGTTTGAAAAGATCCCCGAGGAATGGAATCGCGGTATCATTGTACCTATATTTAAGAAAGGTGACCGTAAGGATTTGAACAACTATAGGGGGATTTCCCTGACCTCATGTGTTGCAAAAATATTTAACAGAATTATTGCAATGAATATCATCGATTTCCTGGAAAGTACAAATGCTCTTTCGGAAGTCCAGGGAGGGTTCCGTTCGTCTTATCGATGTGACGATCATATTTTTACCCTTAAATACATAGCCGGGTGTCGTCTTGCAGAGGGTAAAAAAACTTTTATGGCCTTCCTGGATTTCCGAAAAGCTTTTGACACAGTTCGGAGAGATGGTCTTCTTATGGCAGCGTGGAATACAGGGTTAAGGGGTAGAATTTGGAGATTAATCGATGCACTCTACGATAATGTCCAGGCTCGAGTTAAATTTGGGAATATTAATACGGAATTTTTCGAAGTGACTGACGGGGTAAAACAGGGCTGTGTCCTGTCTCCGGTTTTATTTTCTATTTGTATCAACGAATTCACTAAATTACTCAAGGCTCATGATTTAGGGGTAAGAATTCACGATGTTTGTGTGGGAAGCCTCTTTTGTGCAGACGATGTTGTCTTACTGGCTAATGACGAGAATGAACTTAACAGTATGTTAAACCTAGCTGCCGATTTTGCAAATGAATGGAGACTGCGTTTTAATCACGATAAGTCCAATGTCTTCATTACAGGTCAAAGGGTTAACAAAGACAAATTATGGAAACTTGGTGATAGATTGATTTCGGAAGTCGATTCTTATAAGTACTTGGGTGTTAATATATCTCGCAATCTGTCGGATTGATGAAGTTGTTAAAAAAGGGAGTAGACTGATTGCTTACACTAAGTCTATTATCGTCAACTTTGACGACTATAATCGCGTCTATTATGGGGATATACTATGGAGGACGATTGCGCTCCCGTCGATCAATTATGCATGTGCTGTATGGTCCTGTAGCCAGTCAGATCTTCACAGAATTGAAAACTTGCAATCGCAAATGGCGCGACATATTCTGAAGGCTCCACGCAATACGCCGCGTGTTGCACTCTACGGCGATCTCGGCTGGTCGCCTCTTTCCACATTTCATAATATAGCGAGGGCGAAATACCTCTCTAGAGTTATTAATATGGAAATGCATCGCTGGCCCAAGCTCCTCTTACTTACTATGCTTAGCCTTGGCTGCGAATTTAATCAGTTCCGCTTCAAATTTTTAAATAGCGCTCAAAATATTCTTACCAGCTGCGATTTGAATACAATTTTTGACTGTGCGAAAACTGGGGAGCCCCTTTTCGATCCGCACTTGGCTAAATCGATTAAGCGCGTGCTTATGATAATGATTGGTTGGAAGAAGCGGTGCGCGGACAAAAAGTCTTATTGCCCTATATCTAGGCATGTTACGGGAAGCAGTAAAAAATCCTGAAATGGCGAAACGATACGTCAACACACACACACGAGTGCAAAACCATACTCTTTTCAAAAATGTCTTAAAAATACTAATACTCATATATGTGAAAATATCTTGGCATTTCTGAAAACAGGAATATATCTCCTTTAATATGAGCCCGTTTTTGTTACAAACAACTTCTCAGAAAGAGCTGATAACACTGTTTAAAAATTGTGAAAAATGTACCGCTTGCCGCGCAGCTTCTAACGGATCGAGGAGCCAGCGAAGTGCACCGCGGCACTGCCCCGTATCAGCTGCTTTGAAAACTCGGTCGATGTCGGGCTGATCCGAAGGTGATCCCGGTCTGCTACAATGCCCATATTTGGAGAATCCATTCATAACGATGTTAACCGAACACAGATCCGACGATTACCGATACAAGCCACATTTTTTAAGCATGGGGATCGGTTGAAATCATGCGCCCAATCCAAGCCTAATATTTCATGTTTTCGTAAGTTTTTTGTTAAATCGTTACTACTGGATATTTTTTGATATCTCTTATACAATTTCACCAAGTTTGCGATCGACTTTCAGTCAGGATCACCTTTTAATCGACGCATTTTTAGGGGGCTCCGTGTCGATTCTGACGGTACGCGGTGGACGCCATCTTTAACGATGTTTATATCCGTGCACAAGATTTAGCAGTCTGTGGCGATTTTACGCTGAAGATTTGTCAGTGAAAATGTGGTCCTATGAAGAAATTTCGAGACTTGTGACGGAATTGGAAGCTCCAGGTAAATATGACATACTTTAATTTGTGTATTTGTCGATAATAAAATGTGAAATTTACAAGATTAAAAACGGAAGATTGTAAATCTAAATAGCTTTTACAACGGGGAATAATACATCTACATGGAACAGCGGGATTTGTATCACGTGATCTATAGCACGCACTCTTTTATTGCATGCAGGGGCTGGCTCGGCGGTTTCGGCTGTTCCATCAATTAAACCTACTCCATTTGTGAATGGCTTGTGGAATATGGATGAAAACATACTGCCCCAAATTAATTGTTGATTTGTAAACAACATAGCTGTATTTCATGGAAACTGTGACACTACAGACTTGGGAAAAATCAAATGAAGAGCAGCTCGGCATTTGGTTTGTTGTAATTTTTCCTTGTTTTTATATACATGTACATAATTAATTTTCTCCTTTTATTTTTTATTTTTTTAATTTTTTATTTTATACAGATCATTGGACTCCAGATGTGAGTGTAATCTCCTACAGATTATTATCAGAAATAATCTTGGCAGTTGAGAATCACAGCTTGGTTTTCAAAGAAATTATTAACAGGAGTTCTATGCCATGTGTGGTTACAGAGTTATGACAAAGAGAAACAAAATCCCAAAATAAACAAAACCGTAAATTTTTGGCTTTGTGTTACCATGGTAACTATTTGCTTTGACTTAAATTTACTGGTTTGGGATATGTACTGTTGACAAAAATTGTCTGGTAATGTTGACAAAAATTGTCTGCTATTTTCTGCTCTTAATTTGAGTTTTGTGCCATGTATAGTTATGGGGTTATGACACTTTGTAAATAGTTATATGTTGCGCTATTTCGTTACCATGGCAGCTAAATTTAAAAATGATTCCAGACTAGATGTCATGTCCTATGGACGTGCAATATTGGCAAATCATGTCTTGGAAACTTGGCATTAGTTGAGTTCTACGCCATGTATGGTTACAGAGATGACAAAAACCCAAAATATACAAAATAGTAAATTTTGGGTTTTGTGTTACCATGGTAACTAAAATTGTTTATAAATCTACTGGTTTTGGATTTGTACTGTTGACAAAAGCGTCAGTAACTTTTGTTCTTAATTGTACTTCAATGCCATATATTGTTATGGTGTTGAGAAACTTAACAAATAGATCAAACATGCTAAATATTCAATTTGGGGCTGTTTTGTTACCATGGCAACCATAATTTCCGGCTTATATATATTCTTCAAAAATCTTGATGTCAAAGAATACTTACCCATATAATTATATTTGAAATTTTAGTATTGTATCATAAAGGGTTTTCAAGATACAAAAGATTAAAAATCACTCTAAGTTCACAGCAATTACTTTGGACTTTGTTTTAATTCACTCATGGTGCCATTCTTCTACAGTAAAATGCCATTGTATTATTTCAGGAAAGACCCCGAAAATTAAATAGTCAAAAATCTGTAACTTTTGAACCGTCAAATCGATTACTTTCATTTTTTTTCCCTTCAGTTTGATATTTTTTTATCTATCCACCATTATGAATTTGGTGCTGAGATAAGCAACTGCAATTTTTGGTCTAACATCCCTACTATATCTGTCAAGTATAATGCTAAAGGCAAATGAACATTATTACCTCTGTGATCAAAAATATTCTGAGAAACATCTCAGCTCCCTAGGGAGTATAGTGCCATATATAAATTTACATATAATGTGACATTATCTCTAGGACATTATCTCTATAATGTGGCCTGTCATTAGCCAAGCATATTGGTCGGGAGGTATACAACTATAAAGACGTCGGTACTAGTAAGCAGGAGGCTGCAAGATTGATGAGTCACATGCGGAAGGCTTTTTCCGCAGACTGTACTCTGAAAGTACAGTGCTACATATAGCAGACTTGTATGACTCATACTATAGAGTCTCCATGTACAATAACTCAAACTCGGACTCGGCCAATGGAACTCTGATTCGGACTCAGTCTCAAGCCTTTGGAAGGAGGTAGATCGGCCTACATGAATAATCAATAATGCCAGAGGTCAAACTTTGGGCTGGGAGTGCTCATTAAAAATGGCTGCTGCTGCACAATGAAAATGGGTTTCAATGGGCGACGGGCGGGCACAATGGCCAGGGAGGATAGGTTTTAATCCCATTGTTAAGAGATTATGGGATCATAGGACATTCAAGTGTTGGTAAGAAATTACATACACTTGCAGCTATAAAGAAGTATCAAGAAATGGTCAATCCCTGCAAGTTTTTATTTTATTTTTTTTTTTTTCAAAGTTAAATATAACTGCCTAAATCAAGTAATTATTACTTGTCTTTTTGATTAGGTTTGGCTTTTCAGAATGAAATGAAAAGGACAACCATATTTTACTGTGAAAACGATATGAAAGGTCATTTTGCCGTAAATTTTTTTGCTAAGGGCAAATTGAAGCTTGCTCCAAATCTTCACTAACTGATTATGTAGCCATCAAAGATCGCCCATGCTTAGAAAGTTATCTTTTGGATAAAATTGACTTCCATGGCGTCAGTCTCAAATTAAACTCCGCTCCAACACTCTTCCACTCAATCGCAGAATTAGAAATTGGACGGCAGATAATGACGGTACGTGCAACCTATGTAACTCCGGTATTGAAGATGTTAGATACTTCTTGTTTACATGTCATGCTCTTAATAATATTAGATCCGAAGAATATACAAAGTTAGAAAACTATCTGATGTCAAATGAATATTATGATATATGGGAGCTTTTTATATCCGGCAGCTTAGATGTTAAATATTATCTCACACTTGGGAGCACCTCAAGTATATTCTGTAATATAGAAAATGCCGATATAATTCATTCATTATTTGATACTTTCTGTAAATCATATGTTAAGCGTGCGTGGAAATTGAGATCCGATATTATTCGGACTACAATGTAAATAATCTCTCCTTGCATACTTCGTTGCTGTAATTTTGTTTATATCTGTTTTATATTTTTACTATATTTTCTAGAACTCATGTTAAATCAACTTGGGTTCCAATGGTCATCGATAGCTATATGATTGATGGACGTACACCCTCAGATTTGGTGTCGCGCGTGCATCCCTTGTTCTGGACAACACCTACGACGTCAAAACTGAGAGTGTATCATCACACATTTGTGTATCTTGTTAATTTGCTTTTAAATGTGTTTTGTATTATTTATGTGTATGTGTGTCGGTTCTTTTCCTTCCTCCATGGTCGGACGCACCGCCTTTTGGCCGAGTGCCACTGTTGTAAAAGTGCAAGTCCAAATAAATAAATAAATAAATAAAATAAATATCAGGGTAGATCCTCTTAATAACTTTATGGGAAAACAGTACTCATGTAAAAGATTCGCATGCTTTGAACTATTGGTGAACTACAACAGGGCGCGGTAATATAAAAGTGAATTGACAATAATTTTGGCATTCATATCTATGTGTATCTTTCCTGATCTTGATCTTTGAAGACATGTAGATAATGTGAAAAGCTTACCTGATTATGGGTTAATATATTTAGCTGTCACTAGATAATAACTCAACAACTGGACACACATCAGCTTCCTCAATAAGTATCAGTAGATCGATCTACGATGATTCAACAGTTTGTGTACACAGTAGGACTGAACAGCCTTTTCTGCTCAGTGACTGTCAACAACACAGTTCCACATGGTGTCACCGCAATTAGTCTTACTTATCATCCTCACCATGCAAAGCTACAAGTTTTACCCAACACAGTTCTCGTTTATGTCATGCATGAATAAACAACAATCAACCCCCAAACATGGACCTAAACACCTTGCCAACCTGTTCTATATGGAACGCCAAACGTGTCAATATCTGCGTACCAGTTGACATTATTTTATCGATGTTGACGGCTCAACTTATTTCACGATGATGTCGTGACCTTATTTCGCGTCGTTTTCAAAATATCTGATGATGTATAATGATTTAATGTTGTCCCCGACGTATTTGATGATGAAGTCGTCAAATCATTATGTAAGATGACCTACTGATATAATAATAATGATAATGATAATGATAATGATAATAATAATACAGATTTTTAGTGCGCACATATCCACCCTGCTGGGCGCTCACGGCGCGGAAACAAACAATATACAATGATAGCATAGGGGAAAATGATATGAACTCCTGTTGTTCTCAACTTGCTTAATGATGTCGTCAAATCATTCCGTAAATAATTTCGGAAAATTACTGAATTGAACAAGAAAATGGGTGCGTGTAAGTCAATAAGAGTGAATAAACTTGGTTACAACTAGTAACTGTATACATATGAGTCTGTGGGTCAACACTGACTCGATCATATCTAGCATGTTCCCGCCAGCAGGAAAATTATATTTCTTGCTTCTGGACTTTAAAAAAGCCTTAAGGCGAGTACAGAGACTACAATACTATGTTTAACCCTATCGGGACGGTTCCAAACTGCAGGTTGTAAACTGGATAGGCGCAATTACTTAGTTACAAATGGTTTAAACACTGAAGAAACTATTTGTTTTATTACATGCACATTTATTTTTCAAGGGCTGGGGTTGTAGTACTAGTAGCATGGCATTATAGGTATAAATAGTCGATAAAGGAAGCGATGGATCTTGTGGACCTTGGTATACATGTATTGCAACACACACGAGGGAAACTGGTGGCAATCCCTGGTGGGCAAGCACGGGTGTCCCTGGGAATGTTGATCGATGTTGATTCTGGTCCTTATTTTGTGGACTCAAAATCAAGCCA
Source organism: Zoroaster sp. YZ-2022 (assembly GCA_029582265.1). Lineage (NCBI taxonomy): Eukaryota > Metazoa > Echinodermata > Asteroidea > Forcipulatida > Zoroasteridae > Zoroaster > Zoroaster sp. YZ-2022. The sequence continues at coordinate 64,422,770 of CM055816.1, forward strand.
AGGCCATGTGTTACGGACGGGATAGCCTCGCCCAATGGGATTGCCCACTCAACAAATAGCCTAAATCGAGACGGTATTTTGTCTACACGTCTATAACGCAATGTGTTTTTATTTAAACACAACTTATAATTTACAGGAACATAATTTTGTTAGACAGTAAACACCTGAAGGACACAGACCACGAGTCGACGGTCACGTACGTTTTATACTAGGTGTTAAATAACTACCACCATGGAGGTGTTTCTACCTCCATGCAATAACCTGGTGCACATAAACACCATGCTTAGATGAGCGTGAAACGAAACAATCAATGGTTACACAAAAGAGTAGTGGGCCAGGATGATGTATCATAATCTTATACGCCCTTTCTTTTAGAATTGGCCCCTGACAATTTATATTTATTTTCAACATAACCTTATAAATCATAAACTAACTATACATTTTGGAAATTAAAACTTTCCAATTTAACAGTTTAATTACACTTTAATTTAAAAGCGCATTCTGTTCATTCTAGTTCACTTCAAAGACAGTTAATGACTTCAATCAACAGCAATTAACAGATATTAGATTCGAAATGATGACGACATAAGTTGGCCATTCAAATACCGACAAGATCAAAATACATGTTATAAAATACTTTGACTAGTTGACGGACTAGTTGACACCAGATTGACGTTGTGCTGTAATCCACGCGAGGCATCATCAGCGATGAGTGTACTTAAGCGCGGCTGCTCGAAGAGGTCTATGTAGCTACTTCATTGGCAGGGCTAAGTGTCCTCCTCCGATGACTAAGGGGAATCCAGATTCCCTAAACAAGCTATATAACAAGCTATATAACAAACTATATATTACCACATCGTTATTAATTAAAGATGGACTTCAACGAGAGCTCGTACACTAAATCGTCTCCTGAGTCTTGTTTATGTTGTGTTTAGTTATTATTTCATTATCAGTACGATGGTTTTATTCCCCGTTATTTTGTTTAATTTTGATTGTAAAAAATAGCCCCTTCTTAGTTGTCTGAGCGAGTGGTTTTTTCTCGCCGTTGGCTGCTCGCTTTCATGTTTAACAGCAAAGGCCGATAGAAATAAAATACGACATGAACGGTGATATACCAGCTGCCACGTAAACCAGCGTTAGTGTGCGTACTATCTGGGGCTTGCTTTCGTTTCGTACACGTCGCTTTTTAATGCACTTTGCTGGGGAACACTCATGACATGGGCATAAGCAGCGAATGCCAGTCCTGATTGTACGTCACAACTACGATATGAATTATTCATGAGTTCGGGCTTTTTGCGAAACACGACTTTTCTAGATAGTGAAATGCTGATCAAAATGAATTTTTTTTTACATTAAGAAATTACTTTATTTGAATTTTAATCATATATAAGTAATCATTACACACTTCTTGTAAGCCTAACAGCATCAAAACACTGTAATATATTCCGTTGACGTCCTGCTTTAACTGCTCTATTAGTTTCTGAACATGGTTCTGAGAATCATTCAGAATTAATGAGTCTTTCATTCCGGTACCTTTCATTAAAATATATTTACATGTTTACAAACAAATAAACCACTGATTTTTATATAACTGAAATGCATTCCATGCAATTGATTATCATTATTTGGTTTGCCAGTGATACAAACAGGATTGCGCTGAAGAAAGTTTTGAAGGGTTTCATATACATTTTAAACGGTGTTACGGACACTTAAGGTTTGTTTTTTTGCCATAATTCTGTTGTAGTGGGCGCCAGGAGAGGGCGCTGTGCGTTAAGGGGTTGGAGTGTGAAATTAAATTCAGTGTGCCGCGTTGTTCAAAGCTTGCTTATCTTTGTTGTGAGTTTGAGAGTTTCTTGTAACTAAAGTCATTTTTGGACAGCTCTAAAGGACAGTAAAGGGTCTGTACATTTTGCTGTGTGCATTTTAGGTGGAATTAACCGTGTAAGAAGAACCATTTTTGTTTTGTACTTTTGTCTTCGAATTATCGTTCTCATCATTGAACTGTTCAACTCGTATATAATTTAATGTACACTTCATGTCGTATTTACTGTCGTGATACTTCATTGAGGAGCTGAACATTTGTTGTGGCACGAACTACTCGTTTCAAAAAATTACGCAGTATATTATAGGGATTGTGTGTCATGCATTGTGCGTTTATTATATTACCATAAATTGTGCCATAGCTACATTTTGAATTATCTCATGTCGGCAGTGAAGATTTAGGTCTGAAGGTTGCGCCACTTCTTTGGGGATTGAGATTACTACTGTGGACAATAAATTAAAGAGCTGAACATATATTCGTAGCAAAATAGTGACAAACAGTGGTTTATTTTCTTGTCTACACGGTTGGATTTCCACCACAAACGTGTTCTCATGAATTTTTAATGCTGACATAATGTTTCCACTTAATCAAGTAGTGCACTTTGCCGTTGACAAATTTTCCACGTAGGACTTTTTCTACATGAAACTCTCTACCGGCAGGTTGTCCAAAATCCGGTAAAGGTATTTTTGACCTAGTTGTTGAGGGTTATTGTGTAGCTAATAAAAGCTCAAAAGAGTCTTCTGGGCAATCACTGTCTTCAGTGAAGTCAAGTGGATCTCTCTGAACAAAATCTCTTGGCATCACGTGATCAGGCGATCTGGCAAACCGGTTATATGCAAATTTCAATCATTTACATGAATTGGCACATGAAGTAATTTGTTATTTTCCAGATTTCTAACTTTAAAATTAACTGGACCGGTTTGTTGCACAAGCATTATGGACCACACCAGAAATTTTGGATTTTGTTTGGACAGTCTTTTTTGGATTGCTGGGATGTAAATATAAACAACATCTCCAACTTGATAGGGTACTTCTTGAGTACGACTGTCATAACGTTCCTTCATGGAAGAATGATTAGATTCAAGGTGTTTATTCGATATTTCTCTGGCAACTTCAAGTTGATCAATTAATTCATGGATATAATCTCTTAGGCCTATATTCCGGTCGGAATATTCAGGTTTTGCATGAAGAGATACATCAATAGGCATACTGCCTCTCTACCATACAACATAAAAAAGACTAAATCCAATAGAATTGTCTGCAGGAGTACTGCGATACACCAAACAATATGAGTTTGTAGACAAACAAGGAATTTGAATGTTGGGTCTAACATCCCTATCAATGTTCTCATGAACATCTGGTATTAAGTGATCTTTGAATTTCACTATGTTTTGCTTATACAAACGTTTACCACGGTGATATCTCAGATTTCGCACCTTGTCTAATTTAGATGAGTTTTCTACATGATCAGAATTATCTAAACCAGTTAAAAACTGTCTCAGAATCAGATCGACTCAATTGTGGGGACTATTATGTGAACTTTCTGCTTGCGAGTTAGTAACAGATGTAGGTTGGGAATTGTCTTTTCAAATTCTACTCAGAGTGTCTACATTAGCAAGTTTCTTGCCTGGTCGGTATTCAATATCATAACTGAACGATTGCAAATAAAAGGACTAATTATTGACCGAATTTAAGCTGAACCCGAAAAATGTTATTTTCTGAGTAGGCACGAGAACAGATTTCTACTCGTCAATGACAAACCCCAAGTTTTGGGTAAGAGCTGTTCTTGCTTGAATATTGTCAGTACATTCTTTAAATGTTTCACCAACAAGCAGCGAGTCGTCAATACGATCCCATTTTCCTCAGTGAGGCAACCAAAGGTTTCATTACGTTAGAGAAAACCCGTGGTGCGCCGCCAAACCAAAGGTAAGGCAGGTGAACTCATACACTCTAGCTTGCCACCTGAACCTCAGGAATTTCCTGTGTTCTTCTGCGACTGGCACCGAAATGTATGCGTCTTTGAGCTCAATAGACGCCATGAAACAGTTTGGCCTAATCAACTGTATTGCGTAACGAATTGTCTCCATTTTAAAATGGTGTTTCTCAATAAAGACATTAAGCCCCCGTCTTTTTTGGGTCGAAGAAAGATATTTGAAAATAATTCACCATCAGTGTGATTTGTCTCAACAATTGCCCCCTTTTGGAGCATTTTATGAATTTCCTTTGTAATCATGTAAATTTCATGACTTGAAAAGCAAATTTCC
>CM055816.1:64427355-64480103 GCA_029582265.1 Zoroaster sp. YZ-2022
TCCTTTTTTAAATAAAAAAAAAACTTGCTCACAAACTGTAGCATTATTCCTCGTTGCATGCTCTGTTTGTCGTTCAAACAAACAAAACTATATATACAAACTTGTATCAATTTGTTCATGTTTTATGATTTTGCTTTAAGCTGTTCCTTTTTCAGGGATTTGCTTTAACCTGTTCCTTTTTCAGGGATTTGCTTTAACCTGTTCCTTTTTCAGGTATTTGCTTTAACCCATTCTTTTTTTCATATATTTGCTTTAACCTGTGCCTTCTTCAGGTATTTGCTTTAACCTGTGCTTTTTCGGATATTTGCTTTAACCTGTTTCTTTTTTCAGGTATTTGCTCTAACCTGTTCTTTTTTCACGTATTTGCTTTAACCTGGTGTTTTTTCACGTATTTGCTTTAACCTGTTCCTTTTCCATGTAATTGCTTTCACTTGTTCTTGTTCAAGTATTTGCTTTAACCTGTTCCCTTTTCATGCATTTGCTTTTACATGTTCTTTTTTGTATTTGCTTTAACCTGTTCCTTTTTCAGGTATTTGCTTTAAACCTGTTCCCTTTTCATATATATATTTGCTTTTACCTGTTCTTTTTTGAGGTATTTGCCCGTTCTCTTCTCAGGTACTTGTATTAACCCGTTCTCTCCACAGCTCTTTGTTTTAACCCGTTCTCTCCACAGGTATTTGTATTAACCCGTTCTCTCCACAGGTATTTGTATTAACCCGTTCTCTCCACAGGTATTTGTATTAACCCGTTCTCTCCACAGCTCTTTGTTTTAACCCGTTCTCTCCACAGGTATTTGTATTAACCCGTTCTCTCCACAGCTCTTTGTTTTTAACCCGTTCTCTCCACAGCTCTTGTTTTAACCTGTTCTCACCACAGCTCTTTGTTTTAACCCGTTCTCTCACAGCTCTTTTGTTTTAACCTGTTCTCTCCACAGCTCTTGTTTTAAACCGTTCTCTCCACAGCTCTCTTGTTTTAACCTGTTCTCCACAGCTCTTTGTTTTAAACCCGTTTCCCACAGTTTTGTTTTAACCCGTTCTCTCCACAGCTCTTTGTTTTAACCCGTTCTCTCCACAGCTCTTTGTTTTAACCAGTTGTCTCCACAGCTCTTTGTTTTAACCCGTTCTCTCCACAGCTCTTTGTTTTAACCCGTTCTCTCCACTGCTATTTGTTTTAAACCGTTCTCTCCACAGCTCTTTGTTTTAACCCGTTCTCTCCACAACTCTTTGTATTAACCCGTTCCCTTTTCAGGTATTTTGTATTAACCCGCTCTCTCCACAGCTCTTTCCAACCTTTTCTATACATATAATGTACACATTGTATATTGCTTTTCTCTATGTCATCGCCTAATACTAAATGCCTTTTCCAAAAGTTGCGCAAACTTGAGGAAAAGAGAGTACGTTACCTATCTCACCTTGATAACTACCGGTACCGTTTCTATCGTTTATCCCGTATTCTACCCAAGGGTCTCAAAATCAAATGCAGCCCCTCCTTTGGGGACCTAGACCCGGCATTCAGTAAGAAATGGAATGACACACTCACCAAGACTTCCTTCCATTTACTTGAACTCCTCGAAGCCCAATGCCTAAAATGCATTGACAAGCAGTCACTTGACATTGAGAGTACAGAATCTCAATTAAAAGTGGCGTGCTCTAATGATCATGAATGGGACCATTTCCAAACCATTCTTTCCTCCAATATTAACCACCTTCGTTTCTCCCTACAACGCCAACAGGACAAGAAACGCTATAATGCCCAGGTTAACCATACGAAATACCTGTACAGGCGTTTCCATAAGGTCACCAATAGACCATCTGGTAACAACACCCCTAACCCACCAACACATACTGTAATTAATCTGTCTGAAACAGCACTCAGTGATCCCCAGGTTAAATTGCTCTCAAGGGGTCTTAAGTTTTGCCCCACACCCAAAGAACATAATCAACTCTCACTCCAACAGGACACAGCCCACTTCAACCGCAGACTACGACTCCGTGAATTCTTTCACGTCGAGCCTCCCACAGACGACGAGACCCAAGATGACAGTCCCTCTGGGCCCCCAGCCGCAACCGCTTCAAAGAAAAAAGTGTATTGGAACCTCCTAAGAATAGAGATGCAGCCCTTGACAACTATATCAACGCAGTCAACTCTGAGGTTAACAGGGAACCTCCTGTTAGATGTGCCAGCAACCTCTCCCGTGCTGAACGGGACGCCATCGGTGAACTCCGACAAGCTACGAACCTTGTCATCAAACGGGCTGACAAAGGGTCTGCTGTTGTGGTCATGAACAGAGATGATTACACAGCCGAGGCCCTCAGACAACTTAATAACACTGATCACTATACAGAATGTGATACTGACCCTACCCACTCCTTCAAAAAAGAAATATCTGACACCCTCGTCAAAATTCATAATTGTAACGGTATTAACAAGGAAACCTTTAATTATCTCATTCCACAGGATCCTCGTACGGCCCGTTTCTATTTACTGCCCAAAATACACAAGGTAGGTAACCCGGGCCGTCCCATTGTGTCGGGTAATGGTAGCCCAACAGAACGTATCTCTGAGTTCGTTGACAGCTACCTCAACCCTCTGGTCTCTCATATCCCTTCATTCATACAGGACACTACGGACTTCCTCCGTAAACTAGAGGGTATAAAACATCAAATACCCAATTCTGCCCTCCTTGTCACTCTGGATGTTTCCTCCTTATATACAAACATCCCCCATGGCGAAGGCATAAGTGCATGTGCCAATGCTCTCAGATCCAACAACCAAACCAAACCTTCAGTGAGACACCTCACAGATCTTATCCGACATATACTGACCAAAAACAATTTCACGTTCCTAGACAGAAACTTTCTCCAGGTTCAAGGTACAGCGATGGGCACTAAGATGGCACCGTCATACGCTAATCTGTTTATGTCTGACCTTGAAGACAGATTGCTATCTTCTGCCCCCCACCGTCCTCTAGTATGGTGGAGATTTATTGACGATATATTCTGCATTTGGTGTGGTGGCCAAGATAGCCTAGATGAATTCATCAACTACATTAATTCATTCCACGCCACCATCAAGTTCACTGCTAACTACTCTACCAATAGCGTGAACTTCCTAGATGTCACTATCAACAAATCCCCCCATGGCATCTCGACTGATGTCTATTGTAAACCCACTGACACTCATCAATACCTCCTTTCTGACAGCTGCCACCCCAAGCATTGCAAAGAGGCCATCGCCTACAGTCAAGCGCTCCGTATAAGACGTATCTGTTCCACCGATACCTTATACAGGAAACGGTCGTCTGAACTGAGGCAACACCTTGTATCCCGGGGTCATAGCAAACGCAGGGTCCAATTAGCCATCAACAGGGCCCTCTGTACCCCCCGTAGCACCCTCTTGGCTACCCAGGGTAACAAGAAAACCCTTCCTAACAGAGTCCCCCTGGTCACGACTTATCACCCCAGATTACCCAGACTTTCATCTATCGTAAATGATAACATGACTATTTTACACTCCTCCGACAGGTTACGCTCAGCCATCCCTGAGCCCCCTTTGATTGCTTTCCGTCGCCCCGTAACCTCGGTGATATATTGGTTTGGGCTAGGCTCCCTAGCACCAACAGTGACCTTAACGTCACTGATCATGAATCACCACAGGGGTGCTCCAAGTGTAACCGCTCGAGATGCAAAACCTGTTTGTATCTCAAACCTGCTCAGAAGGTGAAAAGCCACAGTACTGGTCTCACCTACACAATCAGAACTAAATCCCAGTGTGACACACCCAATGTTATAATTATATGTAATCTCATGTAAAAGATGTGGTATACAATATGTAGGGGAGACAAAGACCAAACTGTGTCTCCGCTTTGCCAACCATGTTTCCTCTGTGAAAACTAAAAAAACCTACCCTGTGGCTATCCATTTTAACAACCCTAATCATAGCATTAATGATGTTGAACTCATTGTTATTGAAGCCTGCACTAGCAATGATACACATCGCAAACTTAGGGAGTCACACTGGATACATCAACTGAAAACACTGCAACCCTGTGGCCTCAATATCAACACAGGTATCAAATAACCCAGTCACCTTTACCTATTTCCAGGCATTTGTTGTAACCTTTCATTTTTCAGGTATTTGTTTTAACCTGTTCTATTTCCAGATATTTGCTTTAACCTGTTGCTTTATCTTATCTTGTATACTTTTACATTTTTTCAAACTGTCTCTCATAGAACTATTATAATTGAGCTATTTACACCCACACATCAACTCCTCAATTTGTAAGGCAAAACCCCCCCTTTTTGTTGTCGTATCCCTTTGTGTATTGTCCTATGTTTATGCCAGCTTCACCACAAGCTGCCACCTCTACCTATTGTGTGGCTCAATAATCCCTCTTTTACCCAAGCTTCACCATAAGCTGCCACATCTACTTATTGCGTGGCTCATGGCTCAATAATCCCCCTTTTGTTCACTTCTGATACTCCTATTGGCTTTTTCTAGACTGATGCTTATCTTTAATTGGTCACTATTTTCCCGCCTTTTTTGGATCCCGCCCCATGATCCTTTGCTTTCCCTTTTCCCTATAAATGGATGAGTTTTTATGTTGTACTTTGTCAAAGCCTCTGATGAAGGTTCGGATTGGATCGAAAACTAAGGCCACCCTCCCGATGTAATTTATATATATATATATATATATATATATATATATATATATATAAACGGGTAGCGAGCAAAGAAAAATTAGCTGATGCCGGACTCGAACCCTCGACCTCTCGATTACCGTACGAGCGCTCTACCAACTGAGCTGAGCAGTCGATGGGCGGTCCACTTATGCCAATTATCTATTGCTCTAAGGGGCCAGGTCAGAGGCCAAACCATATCTGCCGAGTAGCCAGGGATCAAGCCCCGGTCAGATGCAAAACAACGCGGGTAACGGCAGTAGCGGGGATCACACAATTAACAGGCACAAGCCTTTTATGTGGTTGTACACAAAGTAGATTTATATGGAGTAGATTTATATGGCGTACAAGGACAATAGGAGGACAATGGTGGTACACCCATAAACCTCATCCGTATATCCTCGGACGGCGGTTCTTTCTTCTCCTTTGTCGTCAGAAGACGTCGTGTACAAAACCAATGGAGATTACTTAAAAAAGTCCAAACAATAGAGGAACAACAGAGGTCCTCAGATGTCTTGGAATACAAGACTGCGTGTGTTTGTGCGTGTGCTATGAAACAATGTCCAATTGCAGCCAAAATTGCTTAGAATTCTGCGCGACTGTTTTAAACAACTTTTTCAGGGGTATGAACGTTTGCCCGGGTTTTGCGGCCTCTCTTAGCCACCATACTTTGTATATGGAAAATTTGGTATGGTTCCAATAAACACGTGTCTATCTACCATGTATTTCACTGGTTGGCAACAAAAAATAAAAAAATAAAAAATAGAAACCGACCTACAACCAGAAACCGGATTTTTTTTAAATTTATTTATATATATATATATATTTTTTTTTTTTTGGGGGGGGGGGGTGGGGCTAAACTCTCAGTACTAATTTTTATTGAAAATATTGGACAACCCCTTACAAAGCACATAATTATTGTCTTTATTGTCTTCATTGGTTCTGAATATAAACTACTAACTTTACTTTCACTTTACATTTGCATAATATTACATATGCCATAACAAGTTATATCCGGAATTTTACCAGCATGATTTCCGTCTATTTTGTAGTCTTTAACTTTCAATTTCAATTTTCCATTGAATGCAGTTTTAAATGGACTGTGTGTACGCCTTAAGTAATAGGTATACCTGATTACAAAATTTATACTCTAAAAATGTACTTGATTTAAAGTTAATGATGTAGCAAACATCAATCCTGAATAATTTGTCCATGTAACATGCTGTCATTTTTGAGAAAAGGTGAAATATATGTTGTTGTTTTTTTGTTTTTTTTTCAAATTTGTAATGGATCACGGTCGTGATCCATTTTTCACATAAGAATGCATACAGATAACTCTGATTGACTTTTTACTCTTTTATCGTAACGACACAATGAAATGAATCTAAACTTAATTATTTCTCCTGACGACAATTAGATCATAGTGATCGAAACGTCGAGTTAACGAAAGGTTCTTCTCAGAACCCTCACTACTAAAGAGAGATTATTTTGATACGCATGGTGTCACTGCAAATCTCACTAGGCCTGTATCTATTCCCACCTTGCAATAGGAACAATAATTATCGTCACGAACAACAGGTCATGGAATCGGAGTGCTAGTTTTAGATTAACACAGTGACTGATAAGGTCACATTACCGTTGCAGCTTCAGAAATGAGCCAGTAACTTCCAGTCACTGTGTTCATTTGAAACTTAGGACACCGATTCCATGCCCTGTTGAAAGTTGGTTTCTGTACACGGTTAAAAAATTGTTGATCGGAAATACAGTAAGCTATTTTGTCAATTGGCATTACGGAGACTTCTTTATAATACAGCAGATTATTTGTTATACAGCAGAATTTTCCCTTGTGCATCAACATCAGACCTGCTGTATAACTTTACAGAGAATAGTAACGTAACCATTTAGAAATGGCACATTTTTGTATATTTACAGGAAAATCTGAAAACAGCAATTTCAGCTGTAAATGTTTTAATTCTTTTCAACAGAAAAACTACTGTGAACTCACACGATTCTTTACAGTGTATATAATATATCTCTTAATTATTTTACAGTAAATATGTATTTGCTGACATTATACCAATGATGTACAATTCCTTTAATTGGGTGGTATTGAAATTATTTCATCGGAATGAAAGTAAAACAGACATAATATGGTATGACACATAACACTAATAACACTAAGAAAATGATTAATACAAATATTGATTTTTGTTTTTATTTTAGGTGCTCCTCTCGCCAGTGTAAACCAGTGAGTTTGGAATCTATTCACCAATTTTGTTTTGTTTTGTTTTAATTCTTATATTTATTATGAATGCATATAAATTGCATCCATAGCGCTATTTGTACAGCCCTCAACATGCAACATGTAGGACGCACCCTCGTACTCACGTTGATAGTGAATCACCGTGAGTACGAGGGTGCGTCCTACATGTTGCAAGTATGTAATGCAATGAGATCGAGGTAGTTGACGCGCTATAATCATTGATCATTGATCATCAATCTAACCATTAATCATTGATCATTGATCATTAATCTCCATTACATTTATTATATCTATATCCATTATCTTCATTCGTTTATTTAATATCATCTTGTACTAGTGCAGAATGAACTAGCTTATGATTAAGGCGGAAACGCCCCTCCCCGTATACCTGAGTAGTTATACCCAATGGTAATAAAAAGGGGAAACACTTGCCCCTCCCCCATATCCATCCCCCTAGACACATGCCCCAGGATTATTTTGTAACCAGTGGCTAATTTCATAGAGCTGCTAAGCACAGAGAAATTTACTTAGCAAATATTTTCACTAAGCGTTATAAAACAAACAACCACCCAAAGTGTACACTCATATTACGTGCAAGTTTGGCTGGTGACCAACACAATCTGCTAAGCAAATATTTTTTCTCCTTAGTACACTGTAAAAAATTGCCTGTAAAAATTACAGTAAGTTACTGGCAACCAGCTGCCAGTAACTTACTGTAAAATATTACATTAATAACTGTAAATAAACAGTAAGTTACTGGCCTGGTTGCCAGTAACTTACTGTAAATTTTACAGTAACAAACAATATACTGTATCGCGATACAGTATATTGTTTGTTACTGTAAAATTTACAGTAAGTTACTGGCAGCTGGTTGCCAGTAACTTACTGTAATTTTTACAAGCATTTTTTTTACAGTGTAGCTCTATTGTTGGTCTCCAGTCAGGGCCCAATTTCACAGAGCTCCTAAGAACATAAAATTAAATTTGCTGAGCACAGAAAATGTATGCTATAGCACAAATAGGCAACCAGCCAAATGTTCGCGTACAGTATATTGCCTCTGGCTGGTTCTCAGCTTAAAATGTTCTGCTTTATAGTAGCTCTATGAAATTGGGCGCTGGTCTCCTGTCAGTTCTGTGACATTTGTTTTCCCTGAATGGAATATTGCTTACAGGACATCTGGGCCCTGGTCTCCTGTCAGTTCTGTGACATTTGTTTTCCCTGAATGGAATATTGCTTACAGGACATCTGGGCCCTGGTCTCCTGTCAGTTCTGTGACATTTGTTTTCCCTGAATGGAATATTGCTTACAGGACATCTGGGCCCTGGTCTCCTGTCAGTTCTGTGACATTTGTTTTCCCTGAATGGAATATTGCTTACAGGACATCTGGGCCCTGGTCTCCTGTCAGTTCTGTGACATTTGTTTTCCCTGAATGGAATATTGCTTACAGGACATCTGGGCCCTGGTCTCCTGTCAGTTCTGTGACATTTGTTTTCCCTGAATGGAATATTGCTTACAGGACATCTGGGCCCTGGTCTCCTGTCAGTTATGTGACATTTGTTTTCCCTGAATGGAATATTGCTTACAGGACATCTGTGCAGTTCAACCGGAACACCGATCCTGTACATTTTGTTTTGACCTCAACCAGATCTGATAATGAAGGTAGAGAGTTATTGACTTTCACATTTGAAATTTATGTAAAGGAATTTTGTTTAAAAAATAATTATTGGTTTAAACAATAAAAACAATTTGAAAGAGGGGTTCTAAGCAAGTAATACTATTTATTGACTTTTCCACATTTTGAGAAAGGTTAATGACAGAATGGAATTAAACAATAAATGTTTCATTATAAATTATAAATTCATAGTTACTAAAATAGTTTCTCTAAACCCCTTTTGTCTCGAATTCCTGCAGAAAAACTTGTGATTATCATAGAAATATACCACATAAAATTGTAAGTCAACTTTTAGAAGTAAAACTGGTCAATGGCACGGAACATCCATACGCTGTAACTACTTTCAACTTCAATTCTCCGTATAAGTCTTTAAAAAGAATGCACAAATGACAATTTTAACAAAACAGGGCCCTCGTTAGCCTAATTATCATAATATTTGCAAAAGTAATAGTAGTTAATGACCTTACATTTTGAAGCTAGCGGGTTCTTTCTCAAAGGCAAAATGGATGATAAACATACATACTTAAACACACCAGTGGCCGGAAGTTAATTAGGTGTGAAAGGAACAAAAAAGAAGAGGCCCAACGTTAGAGTCATATCAAAAGAGGGATTAATCGTGAACAGAAGAAGGCAAACGGGATAAAAGGAGATTAGGACTGAACTTTAGAAGAAAGTGAAGGATGACTGAAAATTAAAAAGTCAGACAGGGAAGAGATTAGTAAAACATACAAATAAACAAGCAAATCAAACAGACAGATTACATGATCAGTTCAACAACAACAAATCTGGGGATAAAGACAAAATGAAAATTAGTCATTCCGTTACTCTATGTTGAGACCATGGCGTGAATTGTGTGGATACGCCTGAACCACATCTTTTCTCTACCGAGACGGACCGATTCCCTGCGGTTAACAAGCCCCTCAATGCCCTGCAAAATCATGTCAGAAATGGAATGAAATGATTAGGTAGACTGAAGTGCTGGCCCACAGGAGTGTCAAGCTTATAGGTTTTAGACTCATAGAGAACATTAACTACGTAGCCACTTCTGTAATGGTAACACTAAGGAGGTCTTGAATTGAGGCTCAAATTAAGTGCATAAATCAATGAGGTTTTTTCCCTGTCCGATTATAGACACAAGAAACATTGACCAGGATACTACTTTGATCACCTATCGGACGGATCCCTCTGAAACACCGCCCTCATCGCTGAGCGCAAATCACAGCGAGAGCGTTCAACATTACAGGATTGGTAAATAAATAAAAACTTTGAAGAATTTCCACTAAAGTGATTTTCCGTTTCCAGCAGTATATAATTATTGATGTGAGGATTTGATATTCAATTGGGGGTCCAGGATTGGGCCAATGGGGGTGGTGGATGGCACACGCTACCAATGGTATTCTGTGAGTCTCCCGTTAATTAATAAGTTCTGCTGGAACCGGTAGAGTGATGCATTTCGCCCATTGGGGCTTCGGTGGTATTCAAGTGAATCGGGTGATGACAACTATATAACCGGGTGAGCTCACCCAGTACCTAACGCGGTACAATAAACCATGGGTCGTAGCGGAGAATTCAGTCAAACTCAAAAATAATGCCCTCTGATCTGATTCCCACCCTATTTTCCAGCCTTCCACAGTGCACCCGCACTGACAAATTTCCTAACTTTGTCAGTGTTAAAAGTATTAATTGTGATCTCGACAGGAAACGGTGTTACGTACGCCGCAGTGAGTCGGAAGGAAACTCCCCCGATCTTCCCCAGGGACGTCGCCGACAAGAGAGCTACAACAAATCGCCCCAAAAGGGTACGTTGTTATAATAGGGCAGGCCCCGCCTCCCAGCGGGGTTGTTTGTTTAGAGTTGGCAGTTTTGACGGTTTCTGCGAGAGCATTTGTTCCAAAATCGGTCGAATGGTGGGTGGATAAGCAAGTTTGCCAACATTACTGATACTTCTGTTGTACATTGTCTTGCAGTAAAGACAGTCTGTCCTGAGCCACGGTGGCTCATCATTTAGGCCAGTGTTTATCTGCGGTTTCGTTGGGCCTTGAAATGACTAAGAATAATAATTATGCCACCCAGGGGGAATAGCAAATATTATTTCTATTCCCTATGGATGGAATGCCAGTCTATCGCAGGTTGCTTCCCCAGTGATTGCATGTTCCCATTTATAGTCCTTGGTGGAGGGAAACAATTAATTATGGTAAAGTGGGCTCTAAATCATTCTCAGTACTAGACCCTGGTTGGTGATGGGAAATGATTTCCAAAACTCTGATTGGTTTACTACACAAATAAAAAGGAAACAAAAAAATTATTATTTCGAGGAAACAAAATCTCAAGTTTCATCGTAATATGTGATTACGTTTTTGAAAAATGTTTGACGAAATCACTTTAGACGGAATTATTTCTCAGGATGATCGATACTTCTATAATTATAACCAATTGTATACAAAGTGTACTTAATTAAAGGGACACTATCGTCACAATCAACAGGGCATGAAATCGTTTTAGATTAACTCAGTAACTACCATTAAATACCCCGCATGTTAAGGTCATATTAATACCGTTGCGGCTGTACACATGAGCCAGTAATTTTCAGTTACTGTGTCAATCTTAAACTATGACATCGAATCCATGCCCTATCGAAAGTCTGCTCTGATCGTGACGGTACTGCCCTTTTTATAAAGATGCCAATTCGTTGATTTGATAGCTGGTATCTACCATGTTGTACCTTTCCTTTAACCCCACTACAATGCAAAATGATCACTCTGCAATCAATTTCTTAGATCGCCCAATCAAATGCAGAACTCATGTACGCCGACTTGCAGCACACTCGGGAACATCCGCCGAACACTCCTCCAATCCGCACGGAGCCCCCGACCCAATACGCAGATATCCGGCACTTCATGATGACACCTCGAAACAACATCAACATGGATTCATTATCACCTGGGCCCGACGAAGGATTGCTTGCTGATGGTCTCGAGAGATCTCGTGACCAGGAGGAAGGTGCCGCAGCCCTGTCGCCCCGACCTTCTCAGGGAGTGCAGGACTACCGCCCACTTATGCCGTGAGATTACCAGGTTTGATGTCGGCAGAGGAACGGAGGTTACAGTTATAGTGTAGGCCAATATGCCCAGACAAGGCGCTAGTGGGTACATTGGCGGATCCGGGATGAGGAGGGTGGGGGGGGGGGGGGAGAAGCCATATTCCACCTTTTGAGCCTTTTCCCCCGTGCGTGTAAATTTAACATAGGCCCTATGTTTTTTGTGTTCCCCCAAATATTGTTTGGTCTAACTGATTTTTCAACTCCATGACAGGAAACTCCTTGTTTGTTTCTGTAACTCTTGATTCTTGCAGTGTATGGACGTATGTACATAGGGTAACTGTGGGGAAATTGGGACGGTAGGGAACTTGGGACAATAATTTTCTAGGAGTTCTAGCTATTGCGCCCTCCCATGTTTGGATGTGCAAAGGCTATAAACAGCTGCACTATTGCACAACCTCAATTTTCATGTGCATTTTTGTGAATGCAGCGACAAATTTCGTGGTGAAAATCGGGGAAAAAAACTGACAAGGTAAGGAAAATTAACATCCTTTTATTGCCCTGATGTAAAACAATAGGTTTCATAGAAAATGTTTAAACTTGGGTTTTAACTGTGGATCTTTGGACTTTTAGATTGATTATCAAGTGTTTTTTGCATTGTTGACAGTTTAACGTGGAGAAAATGTACGGCTGTAACTGCAGTGTTACACCATGATAATTACCCGGTTACAACATTACAGAATTATAATCTAAAACCTTATTTGATGTGAAGTTGACGTTGGTACCAAATATGCCGAGAAATTATTCCGTCTGACTTTTTTAGAAAACGTGGAATTCATGAATGGGTTACAAATTTTAAATGGACCACACAGTCATGATTTGCTTAGAATGAATGCAAACAAAAATCTGAATGCATTAAAAAATAACAATAAATAAAAAAGAAAATAAATAAAACATCTCGTTAAAGATTGCCCATATTTGGCTAAGATGATAAAATTTATAAGCAAACGAATTTTGAAAGATAATATTGTTGCTGGCCAATCGGAAGACGCCATCGGCCCGTTACAAACAATACATTATATGGTCACGTGCAACCTTAGGATTAAAACATGGGTTCCGTCTTTTATTCCAGATTTTTGTTTTATATATACATATTTTAGCGATATTCATCAGAAGCTGCAATGTCACGAAGTTTTGAAGCTGGAAGTGTTCTACTTTCTTAGTTTGACTAATTAGGAAAAACTAAACTTGTGAGAAAGTGAAGATTTTAGCGTCCTTTTAAGGATTGCACGCCGTATTCATAGCGGAAAATCGAGGGTCCGGGATATGAAAGTAACACAAACCCTAGGAATTAGAGGAATAGAAATTGCATCATCAGCAAAATATTTAACAGTGAAATGAGTGAAATAGAGGCGCGCTAATACTATCAAAAGCAAATGGGAAGATTCGTAACAGTATAATGATCACCAGGTATTATTATTATTATTGATGGTTTATTAAAACAATTTGAACTTGTAGCCAAAGGCTAAATTGAGTCAAATTTAACATAAAATATCCTAAATAAAAACATTACAATTACATTATAAAAATAGATATGATGTTAGTCACATTTGTATGTTTAGGAACCCAAGAGATACAATTGTGGTCACTTTTGCCAATTGGACAAGAGACAGTGGGGCAATGATAAAGATCAGCAAAATTGGTGATTATCAGATGAAGAATTGCATCCCGTCTGGTTGGTTGCTTAACAACTTGTTCAAGATTGTTCCCATTGCATATCGATCCAATGTCAACTCTATTAAAGTCCCCAAGTAAAACGAGACCAATACATGGCCTACGTGTCCACAGAAAGTCAGCTGTAGATAAAATGTGATGACGCAATCATTCTTCATGTGGTGAGTCAGGTGGGCTGTATACGGCAACAATAGCAATAGATGGAACACTTCTTGGAAACTTCGGATGATGAAGTAAAACCCATTGACCCTCAATAACTGATGGAACTACGACATCATCAATCGGAGTGGCCAGTAAATGGTCCTTCACGTAAAGCAGCACTCCCCCACCACACCTCTTATCTCTGCATTTATTGAAAACATTGTAGCCCTGTATAGAATACTGCTCTGGGGCCGTGTTCGGGGTTATCCATGATTCAGTTATGACTGCTACATCGGGTTGATCTTTGTTGAACACCAATTCCAGCTCGTCAAGTTTATTTAGAACAGAACACGCGTTGGTCAGCAGAAATCGTGGTAGGATGGTTGATTTTAGTAGAGCACCTGTAGATTGGTTGGAATTTTGTCTAGTTTGGGTAGTTGTTTGAGAATAGGGGTGGGCGTAGTTGGCAAGTACGATTATAATTATTAAGTCCTCGTCTCCCAATAATTACATGTATATATGATTGGATTCTCCATTCCGGATCACTAGGAGTAGAGATGTTGAACTTGTTAGAGGCTGGTTCACGACTACATTTTCTGCCTGCTCTTTTGCCCCTGTATTTCAATAATCCATTCATTGTAAGTAGTTGAAGTTTTTGTGAATAACCGGTAAGAAAACGAAGGAAAACCCAGAAGCTGTTCTCGTGTGTACATGTAGACTGAAGAGACTTTGATGTTGCTCGGCTCAGTCATAGCAGTCAATTTTACATGTAACTCACTAGATTCATCTCCATTATTTGGGCCAGGATTGATTGAAGCATCCTTAAATATAGTAATGTCCATAGGGGGGTCGTGGCCAGGTATAAAAATACAAGTTCCTCCATGTTTCGTCACTTTGACGAGTTCAATTTTGCATGATCGAAAACTCTTACCCGGCGTATATGTCATATGGCTAACTTGCATGAACTAGCACTGGTAAAAGTTCAAAATGTTGTAGACATGTCGTAGCTTCACATGATGGATGTAGCAGGCCATTTTGAAGGGATGACTGAAACAAGAGTACTGTTACGAATCTTAACCTTTGATTTTTGATAAATATTAGCACCCTCTATTTCACTTGTTCCCCTTCCAATATTTTGCCTACGATGCAATTTCAAGCAGTCTAAGTCCCAGGGTTGTTTCCCCGGACCCTCGATTGTCCACTATGAATATGCAATCCATACAAGGACGCTACTTTTGCTCATGCATATCCAGCGCCAACGCAATGCATAATGCAACACCAGCGAGAGCCTTGCGTGCGTGCCACACCCTCCCGCCACGTGGCTGGAGCCGTCCTTTGGACTTAGTCTATTTTCCGAATACTTTCCTCGGAGTCTACCCCTTCACACCGAACACGGTTCGTGGGTGAACCACGGCCAAACAGTCACCGTGACTGTCCCGCTCAGTCATTAGCCGTGGCCCGCGTGTAGTGCTCCCTACCCAAGCACAGCCGCTGTTTCCCCTCATGCAGTAATAGCTTAGCATCCAAGCAAATAGCTTAACATGCCCAGTAAGCGTTGTCCCCTTGAACACGCCCTCCTTTCTAAGTTGTCACTCACTTCACTTTCGTCAAATACCTTTCCTTATATGGAACAAGGACCTGTTGTATGTCATGATTTTGCACACGTTTCTACCCTTAGACGCGGAAGCCAAGCTTCTCATTGGCTAAGACGCTAGATTAGGCTTATGTTTTATTCATTCCTAGGCCCAAGATTTCTATATAATCCCCAAGATTTCCTGATCTCAGCGGTAGTGCGGTTCCGAATGAAATCTATGCGACTCGATCCGATTCATGACAGTGCGATATACTAAACTATTACGGTCCAGAGCCTCGTTCATTGAAACAATGGTGCAGGGCGTCGATATGGCCATTGGTTCGCCTACATGTAGCTAATGCGGTATGGTACACACTCTGGCCCTGTCCAGACACCCAGTGTAGTCCAGCCCCGGTGGTCCCCGTCGTAGAGACCGACCAGCCGCCCGTCTCTCGGTATAGCAGTGCTCGTACTGTATGCCGAGTGACAAGCCACATGAACGAACGATGGTCCCCACTGACTGTACGCAATAGTTGGTATTCGTACAACCTATTCGGAACTTAGCACAAGTATATAAGTTTAACTATTGACATGTACCTATACGCTACCACTCCTGTCATACATGTTACTAGTGCCATTGTTAAATAGTGATGTTAATAATAAACCAACCCCATTGATTGAGATTGTCACAACAAAGTTTGTGTCCGACTATTATTTTGTTGACCCACAAAAGTGGGGAATGCAACAGTACTATAAAAATCATCACTGAGGCGGCCATGTTGTATTGTCCATCCAATGTGATATACAATGGTAGCGATCATGTACAGTAGGCAGAATTTAACTTGATGAAAATATCACCTCTGGTTGGCAAAAAACACACAAAACGCACATCACTAGACTCCCAACAGGATCAAACATACAGTCACTTTGACATAAAACATTTACAAATACACAACGATGTTAAAGGATTAAAAAAAAACGCTACACAGAGATCTAGTAATACAAGCTATAGCAGGGATATTTTAAATTGACAGACAGCGACAACTTAAAGCAGAGGAGACAAAAAGTGTCAAAAGCTCGTAGCAGCTAGTTTTAAGCCAGTTCGGTTAGAGAAAAATACACCACTGCATAATATCCAAGTATCCATCACTACAGCCGCCAGTACTGTTCGTACTGTGTTATTTAAGTAAGACTAACTGCGGTGATGACACCATGTGAAATTCTCAATTGAGTAGTAATCAGTTCTGAAAAGAACTGGAGGTACAAATCGACGTTTCGATCAGTGTGCTCTGATCGTCCTCAGGAGAATGTTATTTAAGCTTAAGTGCAAATTGCAATTTGTTTCATGTTGTGAAAAGAGCAAGAGTAACCTAGTTTAAGAAGTTTATCAAAGTAACCAGATGTTTATACACAAATATCATTGTGGCAGAATGTGAATTTAAATGTTTGTAAATATTGAGGAGATAATGTGCAACGACAAAACTAGAAAACAATTTTTTGTACGAAAAGATTGTCTCCTTGTTATTTCCAAAGGGTGAATATATACTGTAATATTAATAACTTTAAAGTAAACTTTAACGGAAAGGTATGTTGAATAGATACAGTTGCCACCAGTAATCTGATTTCCGAAGAGTACAAATGGTACCTTCAGACAGTTTCGTTTGTTGAAACCTAAATTTGACCGTGCCACCACAGAATTGTTGGATTTTTAAATGTATCTGTACACATTAATAACAACATTCATGGTACCCTTTTATGTAACTAGTAAATTATGTCAGAGAGTTATTCTAGGTTCCGAGTTCCTAACGTCACAAAAAGCATCAATTGATTTTTGGGGAAATCTTAACTTCGCATTCACAGGAAAAATCAGTCACTCTTTCCCCACGTTCCCAATCTGTCTGGTGGACGTAATATCCAGAACATTGGTCTAGTAGTTGCAAACACTATATCTAGCTCTCGCCTGGACAGACTCTGGTACGAAAGTAACAGTTATGGTAATGAATCCATCTGAGGTTCCCGTTACAATTTGTCCTCGTACCAAGGTGGGTTACGTTCAATATTGTGCAAGAAAATGACATCTCTAAATTTGCCAATTTTGACAACATCGAATATAATGCTAACATTAATTATGAGGTTACGAACCCACAATACACATCCTGTGGTCAAGAGGTTAAACCGAAACCGAAAAAAACACTTGGTTTTTACGATATAATCGATACTGGTAAACAATCCTCCAGATAGATCCCGCCCAAGTAGACATTCACCTAGGTTACAACAGACAATAAGAGATCATGTTAACAAAATGTTAAATGATGGTATTATTTCCGAGTCAACCTCACCATTTTCTAGTCCAGTTGTCATGGTTAAAAAGAAAACTGGCGAATACAGATTTTGGATTGACTGTGGGAAACGAAACAAGATCACAGCCTATTTTTCAACACCAGATATTGCGTCAGGATATTGGCAAGTAGGTCTAGATAAAGATTCTAAAAAGAAAATGGCATTCATTACTCAAAAGGGATTGTATGAGTTCAATGAGTTACCCTTTGGACTACACAATGCATCCAGTACATTCCAAAGAACAATGCATGAAGTACTACGAGGGTTAACATTGGAAATGTTATTTAGTGTACTTGGCCGACATTATCATTTATAGTGACACTTTCAAAGACCATCTTGAACATTTGCGCCAAGTATTTCAGAAATTCAGAGGTACTATTCTTAAACTCAAGCCAAAGAAATGTTCATTTGCATGTGACAAAATACACTACATTGGGCACATAATTAGTGAAGACAGTATTGCTACCGACCCAGGAAAACTTAAAAGTTGTAAAAGAATATCCAGTATCAAAGAACGTCACAGATACTCATGCGTTGCTAGGTTTTGTTGGTTAATTATTACAGGCGTTACATAAAAGATTTCAGCAAAGCTGCTCAACCATTAACAGACACAATCGGCGACTACGAGCTAGTAATGATCATGTGATGTATAGTGGGTACAAAATAACAACAAACCAGCAGAGCGCTGTGTATAAACATAGGGAGCTCAATGGAGGGTTTTAAAACAACGACCCATTGATAGCTGAGTGGCAAGGGAAGGCAAACTGAATGTTCAAAATCATGTTATATTCATTCTAGAATCTCTGTGCAATTTAGGCTCTGGAATTCAAGTAATGCTTTGTGACTTTGTCAAAGTCGTAGGAGACTGGCGTACTACTCTCCTGTATTTACTAACAATCGTTGTAAACAAATATCCAGTATCAAAGAACGTCACAGGTACTTATGCGTTTCTAGGTTTTGTTGGTTAATTATTACAGGCGCTACACAAAAGATTTCAGCAAAGCTGCTCAACCATTATCAGACACAATCGGCGACTACCAGCAAGTAATGATCATGTGATGTATAGTGGGTACAAAATAACAACAAACTAGCAGTGCGCTGTGTATAAACATAGGGAGCTCAATGGAGGGTTTTAAAACAACGACCCATTGATAGCTGAGTGTGTAGGGAGGCAAACTGAATGTTCAAAATCATGTTATATTCATTCTAGAATCTCTGTGCAATTTAGGCTCTGGAATTCAAGTAATGCTTTGTGACTTTGTCAAAGTCGTAGGAGACTGGCGTACTACTCTACTGTATTTACTAACAATCGTTTTCCCGGTTTCCGATTTTCCCGGTTCTGGATAGCTGCAAATTAAAAAATCTGTTTAATCCACATCGCTTCAGATAGAAAATTGATACTTTACTGAGGTGAGGAATAACTAATGTGTAATTTTCATCAACTAAACTGCGATCGTTGTGAAGATATCGATCATTTAGTGACGCAAACTCGGTTGAACACTAAGTCGAAAACGTTAAAATACGAAGGTCCCCATGAAGCGACATTGACGTTCTGTGCTGCCGACTGGAAAATGTAGTTACGTTTTTCAACATTGAATTTTTCTAAAGTTGTGAAAATTTCATTTTTTTTTTTAAGTCTGTGGTGTATTTTTATATAAAAGAATTGAACAAACATTGAAGATCGCCCTAAAATGAGTGGTGGCCTAGCCTTGCCCTAGTTCCGGATAAAAACTTCTTCGCGCATTGATAATGTGCGTAATGTTTGGAAATTATAATTGGGATCATCTCCGATCGATTTAGAGAACTTAAACTCGTGTTCCAACCAACAAATGCAACATCTATGGTGTGCCTTGTACAGCAGAAGCACTCGGAAGAAGCCCGTGCTTTTCCATACACTACGCGTCGCTTGCTTGGTTTGTTTACATTTTATACCTACTATGAGTCACTGACTCGTAAAAACATTCCGTTTCAATGGACAAAAGAGTGTTCAGAAGCTTTTGAGCAACTGAAACAAAAACCCGAAACAAAAAATTCCTGTATTAGCCCATCCTAGGTTCGACAAACACTCACAATTTGTTTTGCAAACTGACGCGTTTTTTCAAGGTTTAGGATTTGTATTGTCCCAAATGCAGGACGGTAACTAAAGAGCTATTGCATAATGCCAGTGGAGCACTTAAGCCAGCGGAACGCAATTATGTGACTGAATTAGAAGCACTTGACGTTGTTGAGTGAAAAGGTTTTCCCACTTACTTGGAACATAGCCCAAAATTCAAAATTGTCACAGATCATCAAGCACTTAAATGGTTGTTTGACCAAAAACATTCGTCTGGCAGATTAACTCGTTAGTCCTTGTATTTGCAATCGTTCAGTTATGATATTGAACACCGACCAGGCAAGAAACTTGCTAATGTAGAGACTCGGAGTAGAATTTGAAAAGACAATTCCCAACCTACATCTGTTACTAACTCGCAAGCAGAAAGTTCACATATCGAGTCCGCACAATTGAGTCAATCTGATTCTGAGACAGTTTTTAACTGGTTTAGATCATGTAGAAAACTCATCTAAAATAGACAAGGTGCGAAATCTCAGATATCACCGTGGTAAACGTTTGTATAAGCAAAACAGTGAAATTCAAAGATCACTTAATACCAGATGTTCATGAGAACATTGATAGGGATGTTAGACCCAACAGTCAAATACCCTGTTTGTCTACAAAACCATTATTATTTGCGTAACTGCAGACAATTCTATTGGATTTAGTCTTGTTTATGTTGTATGGTAGAGAGGCAGTATGCCTATTAATGTATCTCTTCATGCAAAACCTGAATATTCCGACTTTAACCTCCACCTGCAACGTCGTCCCATTGTTCCTTCGCTCTATTATTTTGCACGAATGGAGCGATCCCTAAACTTATTCTGGGTTAAAACAAAATCGTTATACATGTTGCTGCGACCACTTGCTCCACTAACAAGTGAAACGTCTGAATTAGATGCCGTTTATATACCCACCTATAGAGCAGAGGAACGGCTTGTTATTCTTTAACAATGAATATGAGTTGTACTAATCCGTTAATTACGTAAGTCCCCTATAGAGCAGAGGAACACCTTCTTTAACAATGAATATGAGTTGTACTAATCCTGTTAATTACGTAACAACTTTGAATGAACAATATCGCTCCATTAGTGGAAAATAATGAAGCGAAGTAAACAATGGGACGACGTTGCAGGAGGAGGTTAAGTCGGCTAATACCCTCGGTAACGCGACATTCGTGGGTAAGAATGGCCCGAGGGCTTCACCCTCGGGCCATTCTTACCCACGAATGTCGCGTATCAGTATTATCCTTTACAGAATATCAGAGATTATATTTATGACTTAATTGATCAACTTGAAGTTGCCAGAGAAATATCGAAGAAACAGTCGTACTCAAGAAGTACCCAATCAAGTTGGAGATGTTGTTTAGATTTACATCCCAGCAAACCAAAAAGGACTGGCCAAAAAACTCCGAAAATTCTGATGTGGTCCATATTTGCTTGTGCAACAAACAGGTCCAGTTAATTTTAAAGTTAGAAATCTGGAAAATAACAAATTTCTTCATGTGCCAATTCATGTAAATGGATGAAATTTGCATATAACCGTTTTGCCAGATCGCCTAATCACGTGATGCCAAGAGATTTTGTTCAGAGAGATCCACTTGACTTCATTGAAGACAGTGATTGCCCAGAAGACTCTTATGAGCCTTTGTTAGCTACACAATAACCTCAATGAACTAGGTCAAAAACACCTTTACGGGATTTTGGACAATCTGCCGGTAGAGAGTTTCATGTAGAAAAAGTCCTATGTGGAAAATTTGTCAACGGCAAAGTGCACTACTTGATTAAGTGGAAACATCTCAGCATTAAACATTCATGAGAACACGTTTAAAATGTAAATGTAACCCTTCAAAACTTTCTTTAGCGCAATCCTGTTTGTATCACTGGCAAACCAAATAATGATAATCAATTGCATGGAATGCATTTCAGTTATATTAAAATCAGTGGTTTATTTGTTTGTAAACATGTAAATATATTTTAATGAAAGGTACCGGAATGAAAGCCTCATTAATTCTGAATGGTTCTCAGAACCATGTTCAGAAACTAATAAAGCAGTTAATTAATAACGATGTGGTAATATACAGTTTGTTGTATAGCTTGTTGTATAGCTTGTTGTATAGCTTGTTGTATAGCTTGTTGTATAGCTTGTTGTATAGCTTGTTGTATAGCTTGTTGTATAGCTTGTTGTATAGCTTGTTGTATAGCTTGTTGTATAGCTTGTTGTATAGCTTGTTGTATAGCTTGTTGTATAGCTTGTTGTATAGCTTGTTGTATAGCTTGTTGTATAGCTTGTTGTATAGCTTGTTGTATAGCTTGTTAGTATAGCTTGTTAATATAGCTTGTTAATATAGCTTGTTAATATAGCTTGTTATTATAGCTTGTTATTATAGCTTGTTATTATAGCTTGTTATTATAGCTTGTTATATAGCTTGTTATATAGCTTGTTATATAGCTTGTTATATAGCTTGTTATATAGCTTGTTATATAGCTTGTTTAGGGAATCTGGATTACCCTTAGTCATCGGAGGAGGACACTTAGCCCTGCCAATGAAGTAGCTACATAGACCTCTTCGATCAGCCGGTCTCGGTCTCGGTCTCGAGACCGATCTCGAGACCGGTTTTTCCTGGTCTCGGTCTTGGTCTCGGTCTCGATATTCTGTGGTCTCTGACCTCTCTGGTCTCGAAGATTTGACTGGTCTCGTGTCGAGACCAGCCTTTTCTTTCACTTTGCAACACATGAAAATAATCGATTATTCGTTTTTGTTTTTATTTGGTTCCGTTGAAACGTAAAACGATTTCACATTTTATTACCAAACTTGCAGTAGATGCCTACCTTCTTTCCCGCCCCCCTGTGGTGCGATCGTCATCCAACCATCAACTCATGCCCCACGCTTTATTAGGGTTCGATAAACTTGGGATCGAGTTGTGAGTGACATGTACTGCCTGTTCGAAAGAACGCACGCTGTCGCCGCTGTATTTAGCATTCACATGTGGTCTCGTGTGTGTGTGTACCAGTACTTCCTGCACATACAGTTGTAAACTTTTTGCGCGAGGTTTTGAATTGAAGTAATCAATATGTCAAGCAACTCATCGGTAATCAAGTTTGGTTTTAAAGACCACAAAAAATTCACCGACACGAAGGCAGAGAATAAGAAGCATTCAGCAGTGTGCAATTTCTGCACCAAAACAACTCGGATAAGTGACTGATCTGGAACACGTTTGGCATTCACCAGGCACTTGAGCCGGCGCACAAAGCAAAGTAAGTAAGCCTACATTTATTTTGTAATTGTTGGAATTTGTTATTCAAATTTAATGAATAAGAGTCACCCACTTTTTTAAAGAAATAAATGCTACAACACGTTTTGTTCCTTCCTGGGTCGGGTTGTCATCAACTAATCTTTGTAAAGTCATGTTGTTTTCCCCTGCTGGATCCCTTAATCTACATGGGGTGAACTTTACAAGTCAATCATCAGTCCACATTCATTATGGTTTTAGACATGTCCTTGTGAAATAAAGTTTATTTGGTTTTAGGCTTCTTGCTATATGCATTGCCCTCCCATCTGTGAAGATTAAAAATGTGTTGTGCCAGTTATTGTGTACTTCTTATTCTTAAGTTTTAATTGAAGTTATCATTTGTTCTTGCTTTTTAAAAGGTATGAAGAGCACTTGCAGTCAGGGAAAAGTCTAAAAGAAACCAGCAAGCAACAGGGCATAACTGGATTCTTGATACCATGTGCAGGAACGTCTTCCGAGGGCCAGACTGTCCACAGAGATGTTGGGAATGCTGATGTTTTTGAAATGTAATGAAAGTGTTCGTTAAAATGGGCCACAAATGATAAAAGATTTCTTTGTTTGTTAGATGGATGTAAACTTCCGATCAAAGAAATGGCAAAAGTTGTTGTTTTTCTTGTTTTCATGAGAATAAAAGTGTTCACAAAATCACACATAAAGTTTTGTTGACTCTTTTATTATGTTATTAATTTTATTTATGCAGGTCTCGGTCTCGGTTTTGGTCTCGGGCCTTCATGGTCTCGGTCTTGGTCTCGACGGGTCGGTCTCGGTCTCGGTCTCGGTCTCGGTCTCGGTCTCGGTCTCGGTCTCGGTCTCGGTCTCGGTCTCGGTCTCGGTCTCGGTCTCGGACTATCCGGTCTCGACTACAACACTGGTAACTAAGTAATGGCACCTATCCAGGAGAATAGGCCGAGATTAAAGAAGCCGAGTTTACAACCAGCAGTTTGGAACCGTCCCGGTAGGGTGTTACAAGTATTGTGGACTCTGTACTCTCCTTAATAACTTTGTTTAAGTCCAGAAGCAAGAAATATAATTTTCCTGCTGGCGGAAACATGCTACATATGAGTCCGTGTTAACCCACAGACTCATAGGTAATTCGTTACAGTTACTGGTTGTAACCAAGTTTATTCACCCTTATTGACTTACAGGCACCCATTTTATTGTTCAATTCAGTAATTTTCCGAAATGATTTACGGAATGATTTGACGACATCATTAAGCAAGTTGAGAACAACAGGAGTTCATATCAGTAGGTCATCTAAGATAATGATTTGACGACTTCATCATCAAATACGTCGGGGAAAACGTTAAGTCATTATACATCATCAGATATTTTGAAAACAACGCGAAATAAGGTTACGACATCATCGTGAGAACCGTCAACATCGATAAATGTCAACTGGTACGCAAATATTGACACGTTTGGCGTTCCATACATAGCAGCTGGGCAAGGTGTTTAAGTCAATGTTTGGGGATTGATTGTAATGTTTATTCATGCATGATATAAACGAGATATGTGTTGTTGACGGCAGAAAAGGTTGTTCAGTCCTCCTGTGTTGACAAACTGTGGTTGCTGAATCACAGTAGATCGACCTACCTATACTCATTGAGGAAGCTGATGCGTGTCCAGTTGTTGAGTTCTTCTCTAGTGACATCTTAATATATTAACCCGTAATCAGGTAAGCTTTTCACATTATCTACATGTCTTGGAAAGAATGTCGTATCCGACCGCCACTTTTAAAGTTTTTTGGGGGAATTATTTGCAGCCACTTACTAGTTAAAACATTATTCTATCGATTTTTGGGGTACAGAAGAGAAAACTATCTTTGAAATCCACTTTTATGATGGTTTTCGGACTTTATTTCTCTTCTAAAAACACCATCCACTTCAGCATGTACAATGACCGTGTTGGCCACTAACAGGGGAGTTGACAAGATCAGACTGACATGACTGAGGAAGTCATCGTATACCAAAAATGCCCGATTGTTCATGTAATAAATATCCTGGAATAATTTTAAGTATATGTCCATCACCATCCATATGTTCTCCACCTTAATGAGTAGGCAAAATTACATTATTGTTATATTGAATGAGAAAAAGTGGCGGTCGGATACGACATTCTACCCCATGTGTTCAAATATCAGGAAAGATACACATAGATATGAATGCCAAAATTATTGTCAATTCACTTTTATAATACCGCGCCCTGTTGTAGTTCACCAATGGTTCAAAGCATGCGATTCTTTTACATGATATGAGTACTGTTTTCTCATATAGTTATTAAGAGGATCTACCCTGATAATTGTTAACAATGTGCCCCGCTTATGATATGTTTTTTGTTATATATCCCTTGTAGATACGCGGATACCCGTTTTCATTCTTGTTGAAAACATGCCTCCTTTGGTGTACAAATACATGTAAATTTAATTCGATCTTTATTAATTAAAGTATAACATCTTGGTGACAACATATTGTGTTTACTGAAAGTTATTTCTGAAATAAAACCGTAAAAATTGCTACAAAAGTGTTTTTCATAACTCAAGTTACAATATACACTGTACATAGGGTTTTCAGTTTGTACGTGCTTGACCGAAGCCCTCCACACGCGCGCACAGCGCGTCGCCCGCAACAAAAAAACATCAACATTTTAAATCAAAAAATTATATTACTTTTACCTTTCAAAATATTACATGTAATAGCTCATTGGAAAGCTTATAGTCTCAGCTATCCAACAATGTACATAAAATAGCAATCGGAAGTACGTGCGAAAGGCTAGGTTTTTAATATGAATGAACCACTCTCGTCCCGCCCAGCCTTTCGCGAAGTGTTCCGAGTTCGGGCGCATTCGGCCCGTAAAATTTGCCGCACTCTGCTGAGGGCATCCACTTCGGAGCTGTATCCGCGGCCGAGTACATTGTGATTGACATGAAAACGAGTTTCCCTATAGAGACAAAGGGCTCCTTTACATATCCATGCTTGCTCGATCTCCACAGCTACTCTACAACCGAAGTTATGAAGAGATAAACAAAATTAAAACCGTTTTTCGAAGTGAAACTTTTAAGATGAAAGGTAAGAGCGATGTCTGAATGAATTTTACACCTCTTTTCTATCATATGTGAAAGGTTTGAGCCGTAAATGTGTTTAGTTTTGAGCGGAGAGTGTATTTTTTACACCCTTTCAAAAGCTCTTATGAGGGAAACGAGCACGAACGCTGTGTGTGTGTGTGTGTATCACGGTGTGTGTAGGCTGATTCAACGGTTTTGTTGCCATAAGGGATGTACACAGTGTATGGAGAGTCGGGCTTCATCGAATGCTGTATACTTGATTAAATAAAACAGGATTCCTCAAAAACTACTCGTCCGATTTTCTTGATTTAAAAACCATTAGATTTCTTTCATCAAGACCTTTAATTTGATATAAATATTGAGCATAATGGTTTAGGAATAATTTTTCACCTGAAAACCCTACGAGTGTACACAAGAAAGGCAAATTGATCACACGCGCATGCACGGCCGGTGCATCACCGCAACTACAGCGGTCTCACTCGTGACTGTGTCAGGAGTGTGACTACCATATCGTATAATAAGTTGACTTGGATGTTTATGTCACAAAACACGTGTCGAATAATGTCATTGTTCGATCAAAGGCGATAATGGGCGGAACTAACTCTGCCTTCTACCATAAGGATATCCCATACGTATGGTGTTCTGAAAAGGATACATGCACATTGCAAGAAGAGTGTTTAAGCGTCGCATTAGGATTCACGCGTCGCACTAGAAGTGTTGTCGCGTCGCACTAGAAGTGTAGTCGCGTCGCACTAGAAGTGTGTCGCGTCGCACTAGAAGTGTAGTCGCGTCGCACT
This sequence comes from Zoroaster sp. YZ-2022, assembly GCA_029582265.1. Classification (NCBI taxonomy): domain Eukaryota; kingdom Metazoa; phylum Echinodermata; class Asteroidea; order Forcipulatida; family Zoroasteridae; genus Zoroaster; species Zoroaster sp. YZ-2022. The sequence goes on from CM055816.1 coordinate 64,454,037, forward strand.
AGAATTATGTTGCGTCGCAGTAGAAGTGTATTCGCGTCGCACTAGAAGTGTTGTCGCGTCGCACTAGAAGTGTTCACCATTGCAGTTTTTTCTCGTATGAAGAGCCGTATGTGACTAAACTTCGACTAATTAATATATAAGACTGAAATAAATGTAAATCCATATAAGTAGCAAAACCAATTATACAAAAGCGGCAACCAGACTGGTCGGCAGCTAGCATGGATACGGTACTAAAAATGAATTTTGGGATTTATATTCCTTTTAAAAAGTCCTCCACAGCCAATACATTATTATTATACAGAAAGGTTTTGTTTTTGAATTAGTGTTGTAGTTAACAAAAAATGTTTACAACCTAAACCTAGTCTCGATCCCAATACTCCCTACATGGAAGGTGAGCTCGAATTTTTTGGTGAATTAATTACAAAGCGACCTTAATAAAATTGTATTTATAAAATAATATAAATTCTTGAATGCAGAAAAATATTGCACAAGCCTGTTGGGTTCACTCGTCCCCAACAACCAGGTCCTCAGCAAGATGGATGGGCGATTTCTTTCTGCCAACTAAAATTACTATCCCGCGATATTTCAGCAAGTGATAAGTTATGTTTTATACATTCGTGGCTTATTCCATCAGTCCCAAAACACTTAAATATATGGCTAGCCCTAACATATTAATGAGCTACCATACCAAACCTAGGCAGACCAAAGGTCTCTGCCAGAATGTAAACAAACCCACCCAAGACCATACCTTTGCTGATGATAAGAAGTGACACTGTACTATGGCATGAATAGACAATATACACTGTTCGTTTGTATCCAAAAATTCGATAGTGAATTTAATAATAACGACCAGTACTAACACAATTAATATGGAAACTAAGAAAATTGCAAAACTGGAGGCATAAGTCTAGATGGTCTTCATCTGGAATACCTGCAACCAGTAATACAGTGAATTTAGGGTTTCTAATTCTCACAGTGACTGAACAATGGTGGGCTATAAATTTACAAATAACTCGGAAACATAAATTTTTTACAAGGTTGACAACAAAATGACAAGTGGAAACGAGATGAATTATAAAACCTGTCATTCAGTAGATAAAAGTGTAAGTAATTTGATTTAACTGAGGAATCAGCAACAATAACAAAGTGGAAAATGCAATAAAGTAAAATAATAGGAATTAAGTAATAATCAGAAATTAAAATAATCCAGTCGTGGCCGAGCGGTCTAGCTTACCGGACTCAAGTTCTGGTGTTAGCAGCAGAATGTGGGTTCGAATCTCGGCCGTGACACTTGTGTCCTTGAGCAAGACACTTAACCATAATTGCTTCTCTCCACCCAGGGGTTAAATGGGTACCTGTGAGGGCAGAGTTGGTTGAATTAGCCCTATATGCGCTGTAATGGCAGCAATTGAGCTGTATACTCCCCAGGGAGCTGAGATGGTTTCAGGAATGATTTATGAGCCTTATGAGCCTTATGAGCAGGGGTAATAATATAATGCGCCTTGAGCACCACTCAGTTGGTGGATACGTGCGCTATATAAGTCACACATTATTATTATTATTATTAGTGGTCACTATTCTAGGTTCGTAACATCCAAAAATCAGAGAAACAGAAGGAAAGTAACACTACTGATGAAGTATTAATAAATGTCAAAACAAGTTTTCATGATTGGCAATTCTTTAATTAAGTATGTATTAAACTTTCATAGCAGACACGTATTCCTCAAACCTTGAGTCTGTGTCATGTTATGGTGACACAAGTCAAAGTTACACTGACAAATTGGTCAGACTTACTGACCTGTAGTAAAATATATTTCTTTTCTGTAAGGATAATGTATTATTTTGTTGATGCATAACTCCAGCCTGTATGAAAGCTTCAGCAATAAAGAAAAAACATTCAGGTTGTTTATTATGTGAAATGTTTGTCTCATGAACTTAAAAAAATCATTTTGAAAACATAGTTATACTGAAATTATAGACAAAAAGGCTTCAAAAGAAACATTTGATGAATGATGTATTCCATAACATATATAAATGTGCTCCTGCCTATATTTAATACAGTTAGTTGTGTAACAAATTTGATTATCTCAAAATGCAACTTGTGGGACATAATTATTTGGGACAGTGTTCAACATGTACACAATATTCCTTTAAATTAAGAGTAGGCCTAAAATAAAATCATCTGTTTGTGTCCTTTTTGCTTTTAATTAACTGTCATCTAGCCCCCCCCCCCCCCATATAATTACATTATTGTGTGACCATGAATTTAGGGTATGGTTCTGCTTTAAAATAGTTTGTTGTGAAAAGAGGCATCAGTACATAAAACAAATGTTGCTGACTGAAAATTTAATTTGGACCAACTCTTGCTCTAGTACCTTTGATTTGCCGACTGAGAGCAATTATTGGGGTGTGACACCCCATACCCCCTACCCCCGCTCGCTACGGCCCTGGGCAGTGGGGACGAGTGAACCCTGTAGGCCTGCGCAATTTTTTTCTGAACAATTTATATTATTTTATCAATACAATTTTACAAAGGTTCTTCTGTACTTAATTTACCGCCAAATTCAGTGGCATGGTAGTCTTGTGGTTTAGAATGCTCACCTTCCAAGTAGGTAGTTGGGATCGAGACTAGGTTTAGGTTGTAAATATTTGTAACAGGATTAGCAACATTTTTGTTAGCTACAACACAAATTCAGAAACAAAACCTTTCTGTAAAACAATAATGTATGGGCTGTGGAGGACTTTTTAAAGGAATATAAATCCCAAAATTCATGTTTAGTACCGTATGCATGCTAGCTGCCAACCAGTCTGGTTGCCGCTTTTGTATAATTGGTTTTCTAGTAAATATATGGATTTATATTTATTTTGGTCGTATTATATTAATTGGTCGAAATTTAGTCACATACGGCTCTTCATACGAGAAAAAACTGCAATGGTGAACATTTCTAGTGCGACGCGACAACACTTCTAGTGCGACGCGACTACACTTCTAGTGCGACGCGACTACACTTCTGGTGCGACGCGACTACACTTCTAGTGCGACGCGACTACACTTCTAGTGCGACGCGACACACTTCTAGTGCGACGCGACTACACTTCTAGTGCGACGCGACACACTTTTAGTGCGACGCGACTACACTTCTAGTGCGACGCGTGAATCCTAATGCGACGCTTACACACTCTTCTTGCAATGTGCATGTGTCCTTTTTAGAACACCATACGTACGTCATGTTGGCTTTGGATAAGGACATGATTTTGCGTACTAAAATAATATTTAATATTATGAAACTAACAAACTGCAAAATATTACGAATATAAAATCAGAACTTGAATACTAATTTGTTTCTATCACAATGAACTTAGTTAATAAATGTCAATAAACTTTGTTTCCTGAAATAATGAATTTACTACAAGAGACCTAGAGATAGGAATAATTGAAAACAACAACTACTACTTCTACTAATAAAGCTAAACAATGATTTTAAGAATTAAGAATATTTTCAGAATCCAATTCTGATTGTTACTTATTATTGATAAGTTATAAATCATGTTCACTTTGGTGGGGTGGCAGTTATGCGGGCGTTCATTGCCAGGAATACCAGCATGTTCACGTTATCAGGCGTTAAGCAGCTCCGCTTTGCCGTGACGATATTTGCCGTGACGATATTTTCCGCGGTGGAAAACACCCGTTCAGAGGACACTGACGTTGCCGGAATATCAATATACTTCTTGGCGATCCTTGCGACTGATGGAAACCGAACGGCATTTGACCACCACCAATGACATGGATCATCACTGAGCCTGGCTGGTTTGGTTTCAAAGAAAATGACCGACTTAACACCTCCCTGTTATGTCTTTCTTTTGAAACAAATTGTCACCTTGTCGGCCAATGTAATACACCAGAGCTTGGTATCGGTGGGTAAATAAATGTAAATGTTGGCGATAAGCTGAGGGATGGTCGGTGGCACATCAAAATAATTACACAACAAAACCAATTTCAACCCAACTTTTTTATTATGACAACAATTAAAGTGGACGTCCCCTATAATAAAATCCCATCAATTAACACATCATGGTGCACACTCCAGTGCAGACATAAAGCAGCAGTTATTGTCCCACTAATCCAGTTGCTGTGAACAATAGGCAAACATTCCATCCTGAGCAGCTAGTTTGATACTTGTTTGTAGCATGCCACAGCCAGGCTATTTGAGTCTTAATGATTGGATACAATGTATCACCAACAGTTGGACAAAAGTGTATGGAAAATGTCCGTAAAATACTACAAAGGCGTTATCAGACTGTAATCTCTTGAATAAAATTGCTCCTAAAAGTGTAAACATTACATTGTTGAACAGTCAAAGATTTCTGTTCACACCGCTGAAATTGTAAGTCCCAATTTTAAAAAGTCGTTTACGGGTACTCGGAACCGAAAAATGGAACCAGGTAATGACAGTTTCGGTCGGGTATATGGATACCCGGATACCCGGCACAGCCCTGATGCACATACTTGGTCTTTCAATATAGGTGTCAGTTTTGTTTGGGGTTCATTGGGAACAAATTGCCTTAATTATTGTTTACAAAATTCAATTTGCCTCTTAACAATTATTAAGAGGATCTACCCTGATAACTGTTAACAATGTGCCCCTGATGATTTATTTTTCTTATCCCTTGTAGATTTTTTTTTTATTATAATCGCAGCCATGTTATATACCTGTTGAATTATTGTTCTAAAACAAATAATGGTTGTATTAAAGTTATAACGTAATGTGGAGTGCCATGTCGAGCAGTTTAGTGCATCGGATTTGTATTCCGATGGCTGAGTCGTCAGAATGTGGGTTCGAATCCCAACCACCACTGGGGTACTTGTGTCCTTGAGCAAGACACTTTACCATAATTGCTTCTCTCCACCCAGGGGTAAATGGGTACCTGTGAGGGCAGAGTTGGTTGTTGTGTTTGACTAGCCCATTATGCGCTGAAATGGCAGCATATGAGCTGTATACTGCCCAGGGAGCTGAGATGGTTTCAGGAATGATTTATGAGCCTGATGAGCAGGGGTAATAATGTAATGCGCCTTGAGCACCAGTTTGGTGGATGATCATCGTCATCATCGTCATCATCGTCATCATCATCGTAGCGCTCATTTCCTGTTGGATTTGTTTAGGGGTCATAGTACGCAGTATTTGCCATCACAACTGGAGATCGGTACAGACACCTTTACAGAAAAATCTTGGTCTTTCAATTCATTCATTCATTCATTTAGGCTGTGTTCATCCAGTGTAGGATGTAGCCCTCGTCATGAAAATGCCATTCATCTCTATTTCTAGCTGTTCTTGTCCATGTTGTTCCTGCATATGCCCTGATGTCATCTCTCCATCTTCTTCTCTGTCTACCTCTTTTCCTTTTCCCTGTCCTTGGTTTTACTCCAATAGTCTTGTTGTCCACCTGTTGTCTCTTCTTCGGGCAGTGTGTCCAGCCCATCTCCATTTAGCTTGTTTTATTGTCCATATGATGTCTCTCACTCCAGTTTTCTTTCGTATTTCTGTGCATTTAACACTGTCTCTGATTGAGATATGGCATTTGTCTCTCCATTGCTCTTTGTGCTGTACGGAGTTTGTGTTCTATCAGTTTTGTTGTTGTCCATGTTTCTGCTCCATATGTTATTGTAGGGCACACTGATCATATACTTTTCTCCTTAGAGCCATAGGTATGTTCTTATGCAGAGTATTCGTCGGTATCGTCCAAAGGAACACCATCCTGTCTTTATCCTGCTTGAGACTTCGTCTTGTGTGTTGTCTTGCATTTTCACTGTTTGACCCAAGTATTTGTATTCATTGACCCTGCTGATCTCTTGGTCCTCCACCGTTATTGTCATCTGTGTTGAAGTTTTCATGTACTTTGTCTTTCCTTGTGCATCTTCAACCTATGTCTTTACTTTTCTGTTTACTTCATTTATTTGCACTTCCAAATCGTTAACAGAAGAGGTGATTAGAGCCACATCATCTGCAAAGCGTAGATCTGTCAACATTTCTCCATCAATGTTATACCCTTTCTCATCCAGGGACGTGTTCTTGAAAACCTCCTCTAACACTGCAGTGAAGATTTTGGGTGACATTGGGTCCCCTTGCCTAACTCCCTGTTGATGTTTATTTCCTGTGAGACGTCTTTGTCAATGTGTATCTTTGCTGTTGCTCCAGTGTAGATATCTTCTAGTAGCTTTATGTATCCTTCACTGGTTCATTTTTCTCAGCTTGAAGCAGATATTTGTGTTCCACTGGGTCAAATGCCTTTTTCATAATCAATGAAACCAACACACAAGTCCAGTTGATATTCATTGGCCTTTTCGATGAGTTGGTTTAGTGCATATAAATGGTCTGTTGTTGAGAAAACCTTTCTGAACCCAGCTTGTTCTCTTGGTTGATGCTCGTCTGGGAATTGTCGTAATCCTGTTTTGTATAATTTTGGTTAGAATTTTGTAAAGATGTGATAAAAGACTGATGGGTCTGTAATTCTTGATGTCTAGCTTTGTCGCCTTTTATGAAGGAGAATGACCTTCACTTCTTTCCAGTGTCTTGGTATCTTTTGTTCGCCGAAGATTTGATTATAAAAAGGCTGGTTAACTGGAGACATCACCTCGTCACCACCTCTCTCAATATGTCGTTTGTTATTTCATCCACCCAGTGCCTTATTTTTTTCATCGATTTTAGTGCATGTTCAACTTCTTCTTTTGTTACCTGTGGTAATTTCTGTGTATCTGATAACATCTCTTCTGCTACTTCTCTTTCAGACTGTATTATTTTGGAACCTATATAGCTCTCCATAGAGAGTCCGAGCACACCTCGAGTATTTCACCCTGTCAACAGTGAGATCTCCATCTTCCTTTCTCAGTTGGTGTATTCTTGTGTTTGTGCGATTTCTGTTGGGGTTCTTTTGGCCCTCTTCCTGTCTCCAAAACTCTCTTGATTTGTCTCTTTCTTCGTCTGATTCTTTGACGTCTCTTTTCTTGTCTTGACTGACTCAGCACCTCAATTTTCTGCAGGCCGTTTTGTCTGGTATTTGCCTGAGCTCCTTACGTCTTTATCAATGGCTTCGATTTCGTTGTCCCTCACTGGTTTTCTGTTTTGCCTGTCTTTGTTGATGATGCAATATTTACTGCTTCATCCATTATAGTTATTAGTTATTCTATTGCACCTTGTTTCCAGATCCACATCTTCATCTTCTAGACCTTCAAATCTGTTCTATGAGTCTGATTTGGAATTCGTCTCTCTGTCAGCAAGTTTAGAGATGTTCACTTTCTGCTTTTTTCTTGTTGTTGATAAATTTCAGCCTGGCATAAGTTTTCTGGTCTTCTTCAATGTGGCTCTTATCATCCTATGATCACTGGCTATGTCTACTCTGCTGATAACTTCACTGTTCTCCACTATTCCCTTGACTGCTCAAGATGTAGTCAATTTGGTTTCTTTATATTTGAACTCCCAGGTCCAGTAGCGGTTTTTTATGTTTTTGGAAATAAGTGTTTGCCTTAATAACCAGATCATGCTAGACTCTAAAAAGCAGCAGTAACTCTCATGTTTCTCTTTCCAAGCCTGAATTTACCCAATGATTGTTTCTTCTCCTGGTTGTGCTTTTCCTACTTTGTGTTGGAAGTCTTCCATGATAATGGTATATTTAGATTTATGCTCATCAGTTGCCTTTGTATGATGTCTTCATAAACCTGTTCGACCTCTTCATCTGTGTGATCACTTGTTGGTGCATATACTTGGATATGCACAGATCCTCATTCCTGACAACTGTATTTGTAATGAGATCACTCTGTCCGAGTAGCTTTTTATCTGACTGACGTAGTCTTTTATGCTAGGGGTGTATGAGAAAGCCAATTCCTCTGGCCTCTTTGTTTTCTTCTGTTTTCCCTCGGTTGAACAACCATGCACCACCTTGTATTTCTTGTAGACATTCCCCTTTCCTCCTTGTCTCTGCTAGACCAATGATACTCCACTTGAAGTCTTCTAGATCTTCCACAAAGGTGTTGTAATGCTTCCTCAGTTCTTAGAGGGCGTGTATTATATGTACATATATACAGTTTACTATGTCCAGCCCTTGCACTCTCCTCTGTCCTGGAGCTTCAAAAAGGCTTTGACTTCAGAACTTCATCATGGAGTTTTACCTCGAGTCCTGGCTGCACACTTTACCATGTTTATGGTGCCCATTTGGCCATGGGCTTTACGCCGTTTTTCTTGTCATCCATATTTTTTCCATGAGGGGTTTCTGCCGTGTGCCGCGCTGGCGGGGCGTGTTGTCAGCAGTGTGTGAAATACGTTATAAATCCTATGGTTTATAAATGCCTTTGATGCTTCCACTCCATCCGAGGCCCTATCCTACTCAGGCTGCCTGAGTTGGCCAGGATATTTTACACCGCCCGGGACTCGGTGTTTTTCACTCGTAATCCTGAGTGTGGGACCCTTACCAGTTACTACCAACCGGGTCAGTTGGACCTGGGGCTCGTATGGGCAGGGGCGACCACTCCGTGAGATAGTTGAGAAACCATACCCAACTTTCAATATATGATTAAATATCAGTTTTGCTTGGTGTTCATTGAGAACAAAGTGCCTTTACTGTTTACAAAAATTCGGTGCCTTTCAAACAACCAATCGACTCAAACTTTCTCTACATAGGGAGTGTCGTGGCCGAGCGGCCGAGCGGTCTAGCGCACCGAACTCAGGTTCTGGCGTTGCCAGCAGCAGCGTGTGGGTTCGAGCCCCGGTCGCGTAACTTGTGTCGCCAGGCAAGGTATTAACCATAATTGCATCCTTCCGGATGGGACGTAAAGCCAGTAGGTCCTGTGTGTTGTGTAATGCACGTAAAAGAATGCGCCTTGAGCACCACTCAGTTGGTGGATACGTGCATATAAGTCCACACATTATTATTATTATTATAGGCTGTTATTATTATTATTCGTTAAAGTTTAACTTTGAACCCGAAATTATTTTTGAACTGAGTAAATTATATAATTGACGCCATCTTTGATCACTTCAATTACCAACAGAAGCGCAGTTACATTTGGGTATGATATTGGGAAACCGCAAAAATTGGGATTTTCACCACATATTTGTGGGTGTCAATTAAACTTTAAAAGATTAAGCTGTCATAATGATTTCCATAATAGCCCTGTTTACGTTGATAAATATATTGTCATTAAACAGCATTACGAATAACAAATAAATATGAACAAGAAGGACATTGGGTCCAGAAGCTTTTTACCCTTGACATGACCTTTATACGTAGATTGGTCTCACTTACGTCGTAAATTCAATTATTATGAAATAAGTTTGTGAAACTTATTTCATAATAACATTATTTCTTTCAACTAAGACATTTAAATCAATTTAAATCAAATCAATGAGTAAATAAGGTTTCACACGAAATGTGAATCTTTAAAGTGGTGGCAATGTGTTCGCTTAATAATTGTCATTCATTGCTTTGCTGTTGTGTTATAGTATGCTGGGATTATGGGTGGGGCCACTGGTTGCTTAGTATTTATGCTGCTTACATCAAGGTGGACAACACATGTTAATGCCAATGGAGATCCAGGTAAGTTGTATATTATGCACATATTGACAGCAATTAGAGATTTAGTACCTTCTCGTTTGTTATCTCCGCCACCAGGTGGATGGAGTTATGTTTTCACCGCTGTGAGGTGTGTATGGATAGTACCAAGAGATACGGGCCGATTTGAGTATTTCAGTCTGGGCTTCAGCGGATGTAGTCAGCATTTTGTCATCAACGCCGTCTACAGCAATCTGTTAAACACTACCACGAATCACTACGCTCATGGATTATTTCTCTCTATTTACGCATAGTACTTTTGTTCGCAACGTTTGGTAGCTCGGCATTTGGAAAATAGATATTCCCCTTTCAAAAGAGTGTAATTTCTTTATAATTGTGTGACGGTAAAGAGGGCGCTGTATTCAAAAAAAGCTTTTGGTATAAAATCCCTGTTTGTATCACCACCTCATTTTTTTGTCGTGTTTTCCGGTCATCCCACTCAAATTGGATATAAAGTCCCCAACAAGGTCACAGCAATTTCGATCGTACGGTTTTATAAACTGGAGCTAAAATTGGTTTCCAATCTATGTCAAATCTATTTTGATTGCAATGGGCTGGCAAGGGCAATTTTGTGTCAAAATCACGAAACCAGTTTTTGGGGAGTATGACCTTTGGTTTGTTGATAGCCTGGACTACGTTTGCATATGATTCACAGTTTCCGGTGGGCGGGAACTAGACCTGCTTGGAAACCGCGCGTAAATACAACAACGTTGCATCTTTCAGATCCAGAAGCAGAACTTGTCGTTTTAAAAGCTGTTCGCCGTTTCAAACCATTGCTTTTGGGGGCTTGAACCATCGTTTCTGTAGGACTGAATTGTGATCGTCATTTTTTAAGCATAATAATGTTGAGAAAACTAAAGAGAGATGATTGTAGATTTTGTCGCAATACTACTGGAGTTTATGAACCTGTTTATGTAAATGACAGTGAATTAAAAAAGGAGTTAATGAGTACAAATACCTTGGGTACTGTAATAGATGACAAACTGAACTGGAACAAAACACTCAGGTAGTTTGGCAAGGCCATACAACATATGTTCTTTCTTCTTAACCAAACAGTTCAATGTCGATAAGACATTTACGTTTATTTTATCAGTCTATAATACAGAGCATTGTTACTTTTAACATGAATAAGTGTATGGTTTCACACTTTCACAGGAAACATACGGACAGGTTTGAGCACATTCGTAAAATGGCCCAACTCTATAAGTCTCCGCCCCAACATGTGATAATATGATAATATCTAAGTACATTTGTTTATCTGATCAACTCATCCACTTTTGATTGTTTTGTTTTAATAGTCCGGGCTCAGACTTTGTGTTCCCCCGCACAAACCCTTACTCGATACAGGCAATCCTTTGTTCCCAACTCCATTCATTTATTCTTTACCTTGGCTGTTCAATGAAATAAGGGGTATTTATTTATTTGTATGTTTGCTGCAAGTTATCTCGTTTATTTAGACTGCATAAAAAAATGTTTTCGTGTTAAATAATTTTTTAATAATATTTGTTGTTAAGTGTATTTCTTCTCCTTAATTTGTGGCAATTTTGTGGATAAAATTATTGTTTAACTAAACATTCAAGTTAAAATTTTTAAATGTAATGGAAACTAAATTTCCTGTATTTTATAATTTTGGACAATAAAATGTCTATTCTATTCTATAACAAATATACGCTGGGACCTATGAGCCTTTTACATAAAGTATATCTGAATTTGAACTGTTTTCCAATCCAAATAGTGTATCGTGGATGTCAGTGATGTAGATGTATGTTTGTAAAACAAAAATTTGGTTTGGATATTCCAGTGCTTTTATTTGAATTTTGATGAAATTTTGTGTAAACCCAAGGGGTATCAGTGTCAGTGCAGTTTGTATCAATGACGCCTACGCAGTTTTGTATCGTGACGCCTAATGCGGAATTTTGATATTAAGCGATGCGTTGCTGAATCATGTGCCTCAAACATTAAACTGGTAGCCAGGTTGGAATGAAGATCGCGGATCTTGCTCGAATAACCTGTCACGGATGGTATCTTTGTCAACCCTGTTGTTGCGGATCTTTAATTGATTGATAATCTGACGTTGTCTGTGTGAAATTCTGCTGGTGGAAGGTACATTATCCACTGTGGTTACGGAGGCATGAGGAAACAGAGCGTATTGTCAACTGTTGGCTCCTGGTTGGTCAGAATACCTCTCACTGAAAAAGCTTCTTCGTGGACAAACGACTACTGCGTTGCAGGGTCCATTGACCTTGGAATGAAACATACCTGAGAATCCCTGTGAGTATAGTAGTCGCTATGATTAGATGTTGAAACGGGTCCGTTCACTGTATTTTGGTCGCCGTGGTATCGCTTTTGGTGCATGAGTGATTCAGGTTGGTACATTGGTGTGTCTGACGCACGCTGCATCCTCCAACTAGTTGTGCACCATGTTTGTTGATTCCTGGTCAATATACGCTGGCTTTGGCCTCAGTTAGCACTTAGTGACATCTTCATGACCAGCATGTATCTTGTGCGTGTTTCTGTTGGCAATCATCAGTAGACATTTACATGACCAGTATTGTCGAATGCCTTATTTAAGAATTCTTGGGATCCTCTGGCCAAACGACACAGCTAACTCTCAACTGATCATTGCGAATTGATGCAATATCATCATTTGAGCATGTCAGCCTGTATTTGGTCTCTAGACTATATAAATCGTCAGTCCAATTCCATCTATGGCTCATGCGCGGGGTCACTATGGCGTAAATCCGTGATGAAATGGATGATTTTGAAAGTTGGGTATCGGACGGTATTACCTTCTAGTACAGATTACTATACATTTTTCAACACATGGATATTTCTGAGAGGATGATCCTGCTAGGACCATCCTACGGACCACCGGTCCAAAAAAGAGGTATATCCCCAGCCCGGATTAACGCCCGTGGTGGGGTTAAAGCCTTGACAACGTGTTGAAACTGCTTCCGTCCAGGTTATCGACGATCGGGTTTGTCGAGCGGCGCTGGCATCAGATCGTTGACGTTTATGGGCATTACTAAATTGACCAGTCTGCGCCCGCATTGAAATAAGGGCTCTCCGCGGTGATAATGATGTGCAGATTAATGTTAATTTCGTCATCTTGGGTTGTCTATTGGCGAGGCTTTTATGTTGTATATTTTCCAGCAGCTTGTGGTCAGATTCCACAACAAACGTTGTTCCACAAAATATGTGTAGAACCGAAGACTTGCTATTCTGGGAAGAGCAGCACCTAACCCCTTTAGAGAAGCGTCGAACTGCGCTGCCGTTGGCTTGGTCAGGATTAAATGTGAGTATGTCTTCTTGCCGATCGGTGACATACCATACAGAGCCGAATGTACAGTAAAAAATGCAGTACTTCAGTAACTAACAGAGTTCTCAATTTCTTAGGGGTCACTTGCCTCTGTTTCCCATGATAATGTCCTTGTGTACGGTGATTTTGTAATTTCTGGTGAGATTCACTGCAGATCCTTGACAGCCAAATTCCGTGATCTGCTTCATTCAGCCAACCATCAACATGTCACTAGTGCAACCATCGTTGTGGTCATACACTGGACTTACAGTTACACCCAGAAGGAGATACTCTTGTCAGTGATATAACAATACAAACCAGTCTTCAACTGAATCCTTTGCAACCATCTGTACTGTTGACATTGCGTCCTGCTGCAACAAAGAAAAGTGTGAGGGAGTCCGACTGCAAACATTGACACTAACACTGCAGAAAAGACATCACTTGCATCTCCCTTGTTTTCTGAACAGAAAAAGATCTCAACTCTAAACTGTAATAATGACACTGTTCAGGCGATTCTTACGTCGACAAGCATGCTCAAGTGAAAATGAACTAGTATCCAGCCTCACCGTGGTACTCAGAAGATCACGTGAAAAAAAACAAGAACTACGGCGCCATGCACAAACAAATGCCGTAGTATGCTTTGTATAAAGGTTTCCTTGAAAAAGCAACAACCTACCACAGATCATGAATTCTCGTTGTGACCAGAGTCAGCTCTTCAAAGTAGTAGACAACATGTGTTCGAAAATCAACTAAAGTTCTTCCAGTACGAATCCCCAAATCTTGGCAGACGACTTTTGCCAAATTGTTTGATAAAAGTCAGCAAGCTGCAGATAACCTCGATCATTTATTCAATCTAATGCTGCTCAAACATTGACTCTTCCTGGAAGCTGCTCCATCTTGCTCTTTGCTTGAGTTCTGCGCCATGTCTGAAGATGGAGTGTATTTTGATCAATAGAGATACCTTCGTCATGTCACTCTAGATCCGATTCCGACAGGGGTGTAAACAGTGTTGGATGAACTGCTCCACGTACCATTACAGATTATCAACCCTCATGCCTCGCTTCTTGCCAAATTTTCAAGACGGCAACAGTAAGCACTGATCAAAAGGACCTCTTGATCACCAATTATTTCAAAGCTTCTTAGCGTCTCTAACCATAAATTCAAATCAAATGAACCGAAAAGGCCGCTGTACGCAACTCAGAACATCTTACGAGAATGAATTGTATCTAGATTTCCAAAGTGCATATCGTAAACATCATAGCCGCGAGCTTCGCTTTACTTAAGTGTTCAATAACTTTCTGACGACTGTTGATGATAGAAAGGATGCGGTACTTGTCTTGTATTTCAGTGCTGCGTTCGACACTATGAATCATGACATTCTCATCAGCGGCTAAAAGAAACGCCTTTGGTGTACAGGGCAACACTTGAGTGGTTTAATTCCTACATACGTGGTGCAAACAAATAGTTAAGATCGGCGATGTTTCAATCCAAAAACCTCATGTGTTACTGTATACAGTTCCTCAATTCGCTGGTCTGAATTTTGATGTAGTCTCTTCCTCTGTGGAAGACATTATTAACGTCACGAGGTCCAGTGGCATGTTCTGTACTGATGACTCTCAGCTGTATATCAGTGTGGACCGGAAAAGACATCAAAACGCTTCTATCGGTGAGTTTGAGATGTATCAAAGAGATCAAAAGAAATGGACTACTGAGAACAAGAAAGCTATCTTTGAACGACAGCAAGACGGGAGTTATCCATTATCATCCATATATCATACCACGCCTATAAAATATATCATTGTGAATGATTCTGTTCAGCATGGACACTGTTGTTCGACGAATCTTGGTATAAACGTCATAACCTCATAAGTACCTCATGTCAATAACATCTGTCGTCTGCTTCCTCGCAATTAGAAACATCAGCGTATTCGTAAATATCTGGACAGAAACAGTACCGAGAAGTTAGTACGTATTTTGTTCATCAAAACTTCGCTGGATATGCTCTTTCAGTGTTTTTGCATGCATTCGGACTTTCAAATTAACAAACTGAAGTATTCAAAATGCTGCAGCCCGGTTTACCTTGAGCAAGAAGCAGGATCATACTCTTACCCATTTTACAAGACCTTCATTGGCTGACTGTAAAGAAGCGCATCGCTTACAAACTCATGCTTTTTAACATTCAAAGCTCTCAACGGCCAAGCACCAAACTACGTGAACTAATTTGCATCATTACTCCAACCCTTTCGATCCATGGGCTCCTAAAGAGCCTTTGTTGTGATACGCTTCGGTGTGGGCTCTAAAGGTGCCGGGAGAATCAGCATGCCATAAACGACCACGGCTACTTAATTCACCACAGCAAAATGCTTGAAGTGGTTTTGTGTTTGGCGCCCTCTATTGACAGGAATAAAGTATTTAAAAGTTCATAAAAAAGAAAATGCGCGTCACTCCTGCTGCTAGCGTCCACTCGTAGTGCGCGGTTTTTCCTGCAAGCGTCCACTCGCTTTACTGACGGTCGGTTTTAGTTTGCAATCATGAGTGAAACGGACACCAATGATGGCATTTGGCTGAGATTTTGGCAGACAGTGGCTCAGAATCAGATGACAATGTGCGGATGACGATAGCACATTATCTTTAGTAAGACTTCCAGCGGAATTCGTTCAACATGTTCAAGAGGTAGGTAACGTTAAGCCTAGGCTAAATCACAGTAAAATGAATAAGTAACAGTTAACGTTGGTCAGTACTCTTCCGGGCGCAATACAAATTATTATAATTCACATATTTCCTAGGCTATAGCGTAAATATTGGATGCATTTTTAAATAATATGCTCGAAGGGTTTACAACTGTTGGAGATGAGGAATGTAAATTTAGAAAATGGATCCCTTGAATAGGATTGACCAAATCCACCCCCTGGACTAGGTCCAAAAGTCATGCACAAAGTACTCAAGTGAAAATTAATGTACAATTTTTAGTACTTTGTTGGGGTGTCAACCTTATTGTGTTCATTGAAACATGAGTTAGAGTATAGATATAGCATACTAGAGATCTTAGCATCCACTGCCATAGCCGGTCGTGCTATTTAACTGTTGTTAAGCGTCAACAAGCTGAAAATGCACTCTTTAGTCTCACGCTTCCAAAAGAATAGCCTCCTTCGAAAAGGCCCTTGCAAGTCAATAACACAAGAGTTGGGGGAATTCACTTTCACAATCCCAAACAAAA
Organism: Zoroaster sp. YZ-2022; assembly: GCA_029582265.1. Classification (NCBI taxonomy): domain Eukaryota; kingdom Metazoa; phylum Echinodermata; class Asteroidea; order Forcipulatida; family Zoroasteridae; genus Zoroaster; species Zoroaster sp. YZ-2022. Next base: position 64,470,152 of record CM055816.1, read on the forward strand.
ATTATCAACAGCGAGTTTTTGGAGAGTGGATGGAAGCCGCCATATTTATTTTCTCACACAATGTGTCATTTGTGCATGACCCCCTAATAGCACTGTGTGCACATGCCGCTAAGTAGCATTGAGATCATGTATTTACAAATATAAGACCGAAGATTAATCATGCCTTGTTTTCAGTTGCAGCCGACCTGCAGAAGGTGATAGCCGACCGAGATCAAGGAGGACGACAGGAAAGTTAGATTTCCGATGTGGTTTGAGACGACGAGACTCGTGCAAATGTAGGACTGCGCAGTTCACTGGAAATTCTGGCCCCACCGGCGACTTTGCCACACTGTCGGCAGTAAGAGATCTTCGGCTGTATTTTTTGTCAACTCGTGTGGAATAACTCGTCGACGTGGCAAGAATATAATCATATACAGAAAAACAATGGAATCAAATCATGATCAACCATTCTCCTGGCTTAACCAACATTCCAGAAATGATGGCATTTGTGGCACTTCTCGTTACTGTGGGCGTAAACAAGTCCTCTCAATACAAGATGTACTGGTCGACATCTGAAAGTGTTCACATCCCATTCTATCAAGTCAGTCATGTCCCGTAATCAGTTCAGTTCAATTCTTCGGTTCCTCCACATCTCAAATAACCAAAATCCTCATAATGACCTTGGCTAAACAGGATAAACTTTTAAAGTTCGGCCCTTGATAGAAGTCCTCGTCCGAAGTTTCTCAACCTGTATAACCCTGCGCAGAATCTGTCTCCAGACGAGAGTATGTTGAAATTCAAGGGGCGCTTAACTTTTGTTCAGTACATGCCTAACAAACCTATCAAATGGTCCAAAACAGGATACACGTGTGCTTGGAAACTGTACACAGGAGCCGACGACACCCAAACTGTTTATGATGCAGACGTAGATTCCCAAATCATCAGACTGCCATCCACCAAACCCAACAGTTGCAGGAAAAGTCGTCATTGATCTGGTCCATGGACTTGAGAATAAAGGGGCACGTAATATATTGTGATAATTACTATACTAGCCCAGCTCTTGTAGCTAAACTTGCTAAACTAGGATTCGGATGTTGTGGAACTGTTCGTTACACTACACGGAGAATACTGAGCCGCAAACCCAACAAACCATAAAATGAAGAAAGGAGATGACCCATTTGGGGGTGAAAGGTGGGCAATTGTGTATCGTTTGGCAAGACAAAAATCTGTAACACTTTTAACTAATGTGGCAACACTGATTTGTCCAAAAAGCAAATTCGGTATAATAAGAGCACAAGTGGATTTTGTGATGTTATGAAGCCAATTGTATTGAAGATTACAACAAAAACATGGGTGGAACTGATCTTGCCAACCAATGTTTTCAGTACTACAATCATACACAGAAGCTTGAAATGGTGGAAAAGAGTTTGTTTTCCATATGCTGAATATCTGTATTGTCAATAGCAAGTAATATTCACCAGCATAGCAGGAACAAAAATGTCAGTAACCTTGTTTTTCGTATTGGGATTGTTGAGGGCTTGCTGTTGGGTTGGGAACGTAACGCAACAAGTCAGTTGAGATACCATATTCCTATCGAGTTGACAGGGCAACAGCACTATCCTGGCAAAACCCCAATGGAAAAACGACTGCATTGTTTGCAGTAACCGAAAAGTGCAGGCGAAAACAAACAAAGATGATCTGTAAACAATGTACACAACCTATTGCATAGGGTTCCTTGCTTGAAAATACCACATCACTTGATTGTAAATCTATTTTTTGCCTTCAACCCCCGTTCAATGTTGGGAAAGGTCCTACAAGCCGCAGATTACAGTCCAAACCAACATTGAATTGGGGAAGGGTGAAAATTACATGGATTGTGATGTATTTACACTGAATAAAAGTAAATGGTTCATTTCCAAGTAGAAAACCAAAAAAAATCCCAAAAATCTCATCAAGTTATTGTTTTCACATGGAAAAAAATCTTATACCTGTACCGTATTTGCATGAAATATCACCCATTTTTGTATTACTTTTCTTTAGTGTAAATACTGATCTAATTATTTCGCTTTTGCACAATGTTTTCCTCCCTTTTGTATACTCATTTTACCATCATTTTACATACAAATGAAAAGTTAAAAAGTGTCTATTCCCCCGTGTGGGGGCCCTTCAATAATTGTAAAAAACCCACTGGTGCTGAAGTGACATTGGGCCTATACTGTTAAAAAGGGGTCTCGCAATGGCTGGTAAAAAGGGGTTAAAAAAAACTGTGCCCGTACACCCCCGAGTCTTTTTATGCGCCCAGAACTTAAATCGGTTTCCCAACAATAGAAATTCAAATTCTCTGGATAAATTCAAAATTCACCAAGACTCATCTCTTCAGCTTGAACTTTTATTGTTTTTTTGTCAGTTACCAGATGACAACTGCAGGTTCCCCGGGTTGGTCAACTTGTTGTTCTTTTGTCGGAGGGGGCGTTTCAGTTCTACCCGGGGTTTCTACTTACGTTTTTTACATGCCTTATAATTATTTTACATTTTAATTATGTACGCGCATTGGGGTCTTGTGATAAGGGGGAAATGGCTTTATAAATTTTTATTATTATTAGTCATCCATGCTCGCGAATATTTCCCGTGCTACCCCGGAGTTTTGGGATAAAAGGTTTACTGTACTGTACCGTGCCCAGAAAGTGCGTATCTTTTGACATTTTGCCCCAAAGGCAGGCATGTATGCCCTCGCCCTTTGGGGTTGGGGTGAAACCTACAGGTTATAAAACCGAAGAACTTATCGGGGGGTACAATCTCCATTTGGGGTTGACGTCACGCGAACTGCATGAGCTGGTATAGGTTTCGTCTCTCTTCACATGTTTGCCAAACACGAACTTATCAGCAATTCCGGGCCCCTTTGGCATTGTTCAAAAGAATTGCCCATCTTTCTTGGAAGATATCTTGCGAGACCTTCGGCCGAAAGGTGTCCGAAAACGGTATCGACCAAAGGCGTTGGAAGTGTCAGGTAACGGGACTCCTCGCCCAGTCGATGTTCAATAACCATCCCGGGCATCAGTTTGGTGAATACGCCCCGTGAACTGGTGCGTTTCTCCCCGTTGGGTCTTGTGTGGTCCTTTTGGCTACCCTGTTTATGCGGGGGTAGGGCGACCCGACTTTCCATCTTTCATGAATCCCAAGGATAACCCCCAATGTTGGCTCTGTCACGGGGGGATTTTTTCCCTTTTTTACTTTTATTTCTTCCCCCAAAACATGTACAGGCCTATTGAAGACTAAATCATTAAAAAAAAAATTTGATATTTCAACACCTGTACTCCCCCTAAAGTTTGAAGGGCCCCCTTTTTGGTCAGTTTAACGTGGTTCCTGACTCGATAATGAAGACACACAAAATGGTGGTTCCCAGTTGTGTGTGTATTAGTCCACATAATCAAAATGGTTACAAACCCACTGTTCATGGTTTTTGCTGTGGGTTTTACTCAATTAAGACAATTATGTTTTGGGTGAATAAGAAATACGTCATCTAAAATTTTTTGCTGACATGACACTGACAGTTTTTTTCATGACCTTAGTTGGGTGTTTGATTTTAAATATTCACCATCCCAAAATTTTTTGTATAAAAAGAAATTTCCATGGGGGTTGGGAACTTGTTTTGAATGCCTGGGACTTTTATGATTTTGAGAAATTTTAAACCCCCTGGTTCTGTCATAGAACTGTTTTGCAATCACGATGATATAATGTAAGGTAACAAAAAGAATACAAAGTTTTTAAATTTCCCAAATAAATTTTAAAAGGTTTCAACTTTTCCCTGAACCGTGAAGTTGCCAGTGAAAAAAAAATAGTGGGATATGGATTTTTTTTTAAAATTTTTTTAAGGGATGGTTTTTGGTTTGGGTTAAAAAGTGAAAAGCACATTTTAAAAAAATTTTTCAAATTTTATCTTTGACTTTCTAAAATTTTTGGTTATAATACTTTTTTATTTCAAAATAATTAATTAAAAATTTTTTCAAATTTGTTTGGTAATAGCTACAAAGAATGACACAAAAAACCCCAAAAGATCTAGTGATCGGACCTCCACCAGTCAAGCCCTCCTGCACCAGATTCCGGCTTCCCGGGCATTCCCTTCCATTCTCGAAGATGATCAAAGCATACAGACGAAATTTTGGGTTTAAAAGGTTTTCTCAGCCCTTAATTTACACTCAAAGATTTTTAATTTTTCATCCAAATCTTACTATATCTAAAGATGGTGCTTCATATCTATTACAGAACGTTCATGAGCATTAGATCTACTGTACCTTTTAAAAAGAAACACATTTTGGCATTATACAATAAAAACCCTCAAACCATAAAATATGTTTTTAAAATTTAGTTAAAACAATTTTTTTTTGTACTATAAATAAAAATTGGCTGTTCAAATTTTCCAACCGGGGCCTTAATCACGAGTAGGGTTTTTCTCGAGAAAGAACGTTCTGGGTTTAAAAAACATAACGGGCCAATAACTACTTTTTTAAATTTATAATATTTTTTAATTAATTTTTTTCTAGAAAATGTTAAAAAAAATATCATTTTTATTTTTTCAGGATAAATTTTAAAGTTTGATAAAATTAGTAAAATCTTCTTGCAATCCATAAACCCACGGGAACACTGTTTTTTTCTATAAATGTTATTTTTTAATTTTTTTTTGTTTCATCAATTTAAAAGGTTGTCATGGAATAGTATGCTAAAATTCAAATGAAAAAACATAAAAAGATTTTAAAATAAATTGAATGATGTTCTTTTCACGCTTCCCTATCACTGCTTTAAACAAAATACTTGCATCCCAACGGTAAAAATCTGCAAAGGGTCAGATCCCTGCCTTTTCACGAAAAAAAATCATCGGGGGGCATGTGGGGGCTAACGCTCTCAAATGTTTTTCCTTGTTTCTTTAAGTTGGTACATATTTTGGGGGATTAAAAAAATTTGGGTTAACCCCCCCCCCCCACTGACGTTGGTGATGACGTTTAAAAATTCCATTTGGCCGTTGGTTTTCAACCAGTCGATCTGTTGGGTATTTTTTGCCCAGGGTTGCCCAAAGCCAGTACCATCTTTGAGCATGATATGGAAACCCCGGGGAAATTCCCCGGACCCCGTGAAGGCCCGGGAAAAAACTTAGGAACCACCGTGTTCCGTTGGATCTGTCCTTTCCGAGCGCGTTTGTGGCACGCATGGGTTTGCTTAGGGACAGTGGGCAAATTTCTTTCCCGGGACAGAAGTCCGGGCCGTCCTCAGTAGTGCCCAATTGGTTTTCGCCCTTTCTTCCGCAAAAACATAATAACACACGCAGGGACTCCTCCATTCTCTTAGTGGTCTGCAAAATTTGCATTTTTGTAAGTTAAATTGACAATCACTGAGGGCCCCACCGTCCCTGAGCGCTGACCTTAAATTAGGCCCAAAATTTTAAAAAAATCGTCGGGGGCAGAGTATAATGGTATCATGCAGGTATAAAACATTTGATCATGTACATTATTGTACACGATAAAATGGATTAACCTGATATGTTTTAACTTCATTTTATCTTTTCCCCCCTGTATCAGCGGTTTACATTATTATATGATTATTTGGGGGTATCCCCTTTTTAAAGATATAATGAATCCTTTTTTATCCAAATATCTGGGGTTTGACGTTTTTCCCCAACTTTGAAATTTTTATTATTATAAGTATTTGTTTTTTTGATTTGACAGATTTTCCCTTATGGTCCACACAGGGGGAAGTAATCTTCGAAAAGGGGACACATTATATTTAAAAGGATCTCTTATCACCTCCCTTTTGACCCTCCTATAAATTCCCCATGGTGGCCTTCAACAAAAAAATTTACGAAGATTATAGCGAAAAGGATGAAATATCTATTTTTCTAATCCATTTTTTTGTGTCTTGAAAACCCTATTTGCAAATTTTGTTTCCCCTTTTGGGGCAAATGGTAAAATGAAATTTTTTACCCCTACCAAAAAACGTAAAAAAACTGTTTCTTTTTTTTCGTTAATAAGGGTTTGGGTATTGGGAAAACAGAATCCTTTCATCTAAACCCCATCATCAATAAACGCCCCCCCAATTCCCAAACCGTTTATACCCCCCAAAAAAGAAACGGGATAAAAAATCCATAATTTTTTTCTGGAAACCAAACATATCAAATTCGGGAAAGGCCCCGAAATGTTTGGGAAAAAGACAACTCACCCATAACATGAATATTGCGTAACAGGGGGGGGAAGTAATGTAAATTTCCTGGCATCTGCAGGTTTTGCTAAACGGGTTGTTTTCATTTGTTTTCTTTAAAGGGTTTTTTAAGACCCCCAAAAAATCAAAAAAAAGCCTTTTTGAGCACAAAAACCCCAAATGGCGGTACTTTATAGCTCATCAGGCCCTTTAATTTGGGAAAAGGTGGAGCATGACGTTGGAACGCTCCCATCGTAACACCATTTCGGCTCTTGTGAGACGATATCGAAAAAAGTGTGGACCGCCCCCGGACTGGTCGCCCGCCACAACAAAGTCAAAAACCGTGGTTCAATGATGCACCGGGGAAACCCCCGTCAAACCCGCTTTGAGAGGATCCCCCAAAACAGGGAAATTTAAAAAGGGTTTTAAAGGGGTTACGTGAAATAGGGGTACGCCCATGTAGCCTGCTTTTCGTCAATTTTTTTCGTTACCTGTCACCCCAAAACGTCTGGGGGGGTACAGGACACGTACGACATCCTTTCGCGGTGGAAAAACGTTTGTTTACCGAATATCGCGTTTATCGACGGGGGTGAATTTGCCAATGCTGCGTCGTGAAGCGTGATCGTTTGGGGTGGATCGCCGATTTGGGGTTTACGGGACCTCGCACCAATTTATCAATGTAAAACTTACGGGGAAGAGATATCGTATAGATCATGGGCCGTTGTGGTACCTTCCCCCGTAACACGGTCCGGCCCTTACGTTTAACAGGAAACGTCGTCCACAAACCCAAGGGTTTTTGACAGTTTATGAACGAAAATTACACGATTTTTTTGGCCTGCAAAATCACCGGTTTTAACCCCGAGCATGTTTTGGGGTGGGTGGAACGGGGCCCGTCGACGCCTCCAACCGTCAAACCGGAATTTAGGACCCGGGGAACATATGGAATGATATCCAAAACGTTCACACCATTTGAATTCAGTCTTGGAATTTTTTAATCATAGATGCAAACTTACAAACTTTTTTGGGCAGGTTTCTTTTTTTGGAATATATAAGTGCGTAAATAAGCAATTTTTAAAAACCCCAATATTTTACCCTCACAATCAGAGGGGACCCCAGGTCTCGAAATCGAGCGAAACACAAAGAAAGGGGCTACAAATCGTGTTAATTTTTTTTATCTTTTTTTATCCCCCCCCTCAAATTAAAAAAAAGACTAAATCACGAAAATCTTACCCAACATCCCTCGAGGTTTTGTTTGAAAGCGCCCTTTTTCAGTTTAACTAAAGGGTTCCCGACTTTATATACTGAAGAGACATAAAAGTGGTTATAACATATGATGGTTACCAGTCTGTGACCATGTTTTCGCGGGCACTTGTTGCTGGTGGACTTGTTGTGTGTCTCTTGCTGAGTGGTTGCGGGCACTGCAAATTGTTGCCAGGAATTAATCCCGTGATGATATGCGGTTTGTGGAGACCCCTGGTTGCGCAGGGCCGTTTTGTACGGCGTAGTGGAATATGAAGCTGCTTTCGTGATCAGTGATTTTTGGGTTTTAAATTTTTACAATTAGGCGATTTTGGACTGTTTTGTTATTGGTTTTTTCATTGGTAAATGGTCTGAGGTTCCCCGAAGAAGAGACTTCAAAAAGGAAGGTCGTATCCTCGGGGGTAAGGATAACCAATTTTTTTCCGGGATAGCTCTCGTGGGAAAAAGGGCATTTCTCCGCAGCAGAGGGTACTAGAAAAAAGTCACGAAATATTGATGGATTACCCTAAGAGGGGAAGGCGAGGGTTTACTTTGGTGTATTTTTTAAATTCCAGGATACCCCGGTACGTCAGGTAGAGAACAACCGTTGTCTAATTTTGGGATTCGCCAAACTGGTTCAGAAGAAAGGGCATGTGGGGAGTAAGGGTTTATACAGTGCCACGCCATTTTTTCCAGTACGAATCCGTTTCTGATAAGAGGTTCCTGTTAATGGAGTTAACAAAGTTTTTAGCGCCCCCCAATATTGTGGTTGCGAAGTACAGTTGATGATTCTCCCAAAAGTGGGTGCCAGCAGCGTAGCCGGACTTTTTCAGTGGGGGAAGGGGGGTTTGGGGTTTTTAGTGGGGCCAGGGGGGGGTATGGGTTTTCCTTTTCCTTTTCTTTTTTTTAGGGGGACTATCAATTTTTTGGGGGCACCTGGGGGACTAAATTTGGGGATGGAATTTTGGGGGGGTTTTCCCCGGCCCCGTCCGCCGCTGGGGGGGTCCATGGCAATTTAAAGGGTAAGTTGATGGGGATGGGTTCCCAATAAACCCCAAAGGGGGGGCCCATTTCCCACTTCCCCGACAAATATAATGGTAAGTTAAATGGAACGATTATTAAAAACTTTGGGCATTAAGAAGGCAATCATTGGGTTAAGCGGGCCGAATTTTATCTACCTCCAGGGTGATCCCTAAACTTGAGTCAAAAAGAATTAATTTTGGGGAAAAGCTTAGGGTTAAAAAATTCGGGCAAAGGCCAAAAAATTTTTTGGTAGATGAACACCCTCCAAAGGGGGAAAAACTGTTGGAATGAATTGACGTGAAATTCCAAAATTCCCGAAGGCACAGGCCTTGGAAAAACATTTTTTGATGGGTGGAGGAATTGGGGGGGGGACTTTGTGTTCGTCCAAAAACACTGGTGAAGCGATAACAGCTACCCTCGAAAAAAAAAAACTTTAAAAAGGGTTTTAAATGAGGAGAGCCAAAAAAAAGGCCAGAAATTTTTCCGGGCTTTGACTGTGGTACAAAGCAGCATTCAGGGTGGGCAAAACGGGCCCGGGCAAAAAAGATATGGTTAAAGGGGGTTTAAAGGTTGCCAAACAAAAAAACAAACAATGGAGGTTTCACCCGGGGAATAAAAAACCGAGAGGAAGGAAAATATGTTGGGTTGGGTGATTCATCTGGGCATGGGGGTTGGGCATTTTTCACCATGAAGAAGAATAGTTGAAACAGGAAACGCCAGCCCCCACCGGGGGCCCGCCAAACTAGATAAGCGGGGCGAGCCGAAACAAAAGATAAAAAAATGGGCAGAAGATGGGGGGGTCAGTAGTCACCCCCAAAACTCCGTTTTCCCCGGGTTTTATTTGTTTGTTGATGGATCGTGATAAAAAGTCGGTTCTTTTTTGATTCCGAATCGACCCATACTTGGTTTTCGTCTTTTTTGAAAATTTCTGAAGAGACCATTTGGAAAAGGTGCCCCTTCAACAGGTTTTAAAGGGTTTATAAAGTCCCTTTTTTGATGGGTGTTGGCTGGGGTTTACGTGAATCGGGAAAACCTACCAGGTCAGGGCAACCTTTGAGACATGAAAAGTGGGCATGAATTTTTTTTCCCACATGGCTTGATTCAAAATAGGTTGAGTTGAATTGGAACGGATTAAGTCCGGAGAAAATCGAGTATGACCGGGAAAGGGCGGTCCAGGGCCTGGTACGCCAAAAAAGGGTTTGGGGGGTGGTTCCCTTTTGGGCGGCCCGAGTCTCAAAAACCCCCAAAAAAAGGTATTTTGACATGACCCCGAAAGGGGTTTTTAAGGGGTTTTAAATGGGGTCACCTCGGTAAAAGTTGGCGAGCCATGGGAAGTGGCTTTTGGGCTTGCTGGAATTACTTTTACCCAAGGGGCAAACTTGGAGTCAAGAAATTTGAAAGTCCCCCCCCCAGCGCAATTGTGAGCAAGGCCTCTATTTCCCCTTTTCGTGCCATCATTTTGATGATCCTTGACGGGGAACCACATCATCTTAAACTTTGAAAACCGAAAACCCAACCCGGGAAC